>JAJTJO010000181.1:0-23295 GCA_024550625.1 Dendroctonus valens | reverse complement strand
AATTTTCGCCGTATGTCCTGCATACATTTTCCCGTTTCCCGATTCTGCAAACCCTCCTGCGAATGCGGTTCTCAATCCCCCACGTTTAGTGCAAAGCAGGAAATCGGGAAGTAAGATCTGCCTAAAACGCGCTCTCGACTAATGCCATTCAAATCTTATTAAAATGGTCGTCGCAACTTTAGATGAAATTAAAATCTTCTTTGTTAGTGTCTTGATAGTGGCTTGTTTCAGTTGTAAGTTTTTATCGCTAAATTTCCTCCAATTTATTGCTTTGAGGTGTTTCTTTATCCTTTCTGAGGAATGTGCTCAAAGAGTGGAGAGGCTCAAAGAGTAGTATAGTGCATGGAAGCGCGTATTCCGTTAATATCCTCCATTAATGTAGGTGATGGGAAATACATTAAAAAACATTTATGATTTTCAAAATAGATTAGGTGTTGATGATTTTTCACCGAAATGAAAATTTCCATTAAAGTATTCTTTTTGAGTGCTTCTTACTTGGGATTGCATTAAGACACTTTCCATGAGTTCTTTGTTTTTGGCGCAACAAAACTTCCACTGTGATTGTCGGTTTAAAAAATGTAACAGTTCATTACAAAGCTCGTTTAATGTAGAACGCGTTTTTTACTTTCGAAGTTCCTTTTGGAAAATAGATTTTTCGAAAAATTTCTAAATGCTTTTCTCTTCTCTTTATGTCGAACCTCCAAATGCATTCACAGCGCACATTTTACAATTTTTCTCGAAAATATGGCATTTAACGAGAAAAACTCAAGACAGAGAAAACGTTCACAATTGATTGGGCCTTTTAAGGGACTATTCAAAGTTCAAGAGCAAGACACCTTACTACTTAAAACGATCGTGATCCCAAAAAGCGAATTTAGTTCATTATTCAAGAAGGCGTTCGTGGAATTATACCCAATCATTAAAAAACACTCTGTATAATAAAAAAATGAGGGCAAAAGCATATAAAATGTATAAATTAATAATATTTTCTGTTGAGGTACATCCGCAATTTCCAATAATCTCACATGTTACCAGTGCACAAGACACGACTTGCAGAACTGCGATATTCGGGATCTTAAAGCTTGTGGCTCCCCGTTTGACCGATGTGCTATGCACGTCTCAAAGAATGGTAAGATAAATCTGGTAATTATTCAACTGAAACCCATTTTTTGCGATTTTCAGCTCAGGAAGGTTTGGTGGTCAAGAGAGAATGTGGACTGGCGCCTTGCTCTTTCGACGATGAATTAATGGCTTCAGGTCTCGGAATGCAGTGCAACCCAAATAGAGACTCATATTCCTGCACTTATTGTTGCAAGGAAAATGGATGTAACAAAAGCGCATCTCGAGCAAAAAACATATCGGCTTATCTGTTGATTTTTTGCCTTGTTCTAGTTTGCCTTTTAAATGTTGCCAGGGACTTTGTCTCTCCGTATGTCCCCGGGGAAAAGATCGAGTTTAAGTTATAAATATAAACTGTTCAAGCCAAATGCTGTTTCATTCTATTTGGGACAAACTTGTGGACAGGGTACTTGGGGTGACTGAAAAATTCCTCTAAATCCTATTTTTATTTCATTATACTTTACATACCGAAAATTACATAATTTGCGAGTGTATGTTGAGAGGGGGTACTTGAAATTAGTCCAAACTTCCACTTTCTTTATGGTGCTGTTTGATAGTCTTATAAGCTTGGTTTAATCAAAATGAACAATTTTGGGCAATTTTCAACAAGGACCCACCAGACAAGGTGCAAAGATGCCAATTACGACTACCTCGCTTTTCAAAGCTTATTTCGCTCGCTTTTATGCTCGTCTCTCTAGAGCTGTAAAATTTTCATTTGTTAATCGCTGCATTTCAAGAACTCCCTGCACATCGATTTTTCGATCTATCCACACCTTTGCCTCTTCCAATCGAAAGCAAAATACCTATGGATTAATAGGTGTACTTTCAGTACAAGCCAAGAAAATCACTAATGTTGAATAGCGAACTTATTTTAGAATAATGTCATGCAATTTTGTAAAGGAGGCGGATATTCAGTGCCCTGGCCGGACGCTTGAATTTGTTGCGAAGATTGAACGGCAGCCATTGCCATCGAAACAGGGGTGGTTGAGGGATGATATGGTACCTAAAAGTACACAAATATTACATGTAATTGACGCTCAAAGCAGCTAGAATAATTCGTTTAATTTACTGTTGCTAGCGAACGATACTAGTACTTGATCCACATTTGGTAAGTTGGGGATTCTTTTGGAAAAAACAAACCGCCCCCTCGATTTCCTACATATTCAACCAACATTCTGTAGATGCCACATTCAAAGTTGCGTGCCTAAATTATATCGACAAAAATGTTGAGAGTCTATGGAAATTCTCCATAGATTCACCGAGAGGCACGTTACGATACACATTTTTTCTTTATTTTTGATTCGTTTTTTTCGACCGCCCTCATCATTTTGTTTGCTGGAATATGATTTTCGAGAGAGCGATTTTTTCATTCAACTTTTCCGAACATTTTAGCGAGACAGCATCTATACTTTCTTTTATAAATATTTAGTTTTTTGGCTTTTTCATGTTTTTTTTAACTTTTAAAACTTTTACTTTACTAACTTTAAAACTTTTACTTTAACTTTTTTAACTAAACTTTTATTTTTGGCACATCCACCATCCCGTGCAATATACATATATCCACAAAAAAAGCGAAATATTTTTTTAAACGATCTTTTAACCCCGTCCGTTTTCCATGTAACACTCGTAAATATATTGCAAGAAATAAATCGACGCTTGAAGGCGTCAACAAATGTTCTCCATTCATTCAGTTTCAAGCTATTAAGGTTTTGCAAAAAAAAACTTTAAATCGTCCAAGCAGCCAAAAATTTTATTCTTTTTTTTGTAATATTTGGATGAAACTACCGGAAAATGTATCTAGAATCCGAACATTTCACACAAAAACTGAAACATTTAGTCACAATCAAAGAGAAACCGAACATTGTGAAATGTCTGCTGTTGTTGTTTTTTTATTATCATCTGTACCTTCTTTTCCTAGCTCTTTTACAGCTTTGCCTTATTTCATTTGTAAAACCATTCACAGCGTTTTCAACATCCATCCAACCATTTGAAGAAAAAGTTCTTACCGTAGTGTTGTGATGAAATCTGGGATCCAGCATCATTGCAGCTGCAACAGCAGCAGCTGTAGATGTCGCTGTGGAATGATTCGATCTAGACAGCATCACGTGGCCGTTGTTGTGGCTGCCATTTGATGCAGCTGATCTTTGCGAATGACTAGCAACCGCTGCAGCAGCTGAAGTGGCCAGCAGCTGATTGTGAATGTTGTGGGCATGGGTATGGGCGTGATGAAACTCTGCAGCATGATCGGCGAAATGATGGGGATAAGCTGCAGCATTGATAGCTGAAAAGTCGAGAAAATCATTTCGTTGCTTGAGAATCAATCGAGAATAAAACCAGAACCAGAATTGAGAACCATTGAATTCAAACAAGTTGGAGCGGGAAACTTGTTCTTGGAAATATTGAGACGCGAACACTTTTCTACCTTGGTATACGCTAGGCGAGCGCCGCCCGGCGGATAATATTTCAGTTTTGAGGTAGAAATAGTAGAAAACATGTAGTTTTTGTTGTAGCTGATATACCCAACCACGTGGGCACACACATCACTACTTAAATAATCAGTTCTTACAGTCAATGGTCGAAACAGGCCCTTTACCTCGTGTTAATGGCGTCCGCTCTTAGACGGAAAACATTGTGGCCCCCTTGGGTACTAGCTTGCAGAAAGCTGCAATGTAAGCATTATTTTGAATCTATAAATCCCTTAACTTGAACTGATTTTAGTTTTTCAACTTTTATGCATTCCTTACTTTTCTGAGTTCAGACAGATTCCCTGCTGGGTGAACGTGCCGTTTGAGTTTCTCCGAATTTTTAGTTTTTGCTTGTTTTACCTTAAAGAACAGGCAAATTAAGTAGTTTCAGCTAAAAAATTTCCTGGAGGGTCCATAATTCAAGCCAAAAAACACTCACAATGTTTGAGGAAAGTAACGGTTTTCTGGCTACATTTCGTGCGGTGTTGCGAAACTACACAAAGCATTTCAGTTAATGAAAATTCCCTTGTTTCTTGGACACCTAGCATGCACATTCATTCAATTTGGGTCGGTTTAGATTATGTAGGTTTTTCAGGTTATTCATTTTTACTTTTTGTATATTTTTTTAGTTTCATTTAAAAAATCACTTCAACCATGCTAACACAAACTAACTAAAAATTAACCGAAAGGAAAAGAACTAAAAAGACGTGGCAACATAGGATTATTTTGAATTCCCGAGACAGACAATATCCGCTCTCTCTCTAAGACGCGCTAGATAACCTCAATTTATGTTAGCGGTAATTGACATTTGGAGCTACGAATTGATTTCTAAAAAACGGTTTAACAGCAAATATCATAGCACCATCTCATTTTCGGGCATAAATAAGTGGTTTTGGAAAAGCGAATTTCAAAAGTTTGTATGTGTTTTTAAGGATTAATTTATGGACCATCCAGGATTTTTTTCGCTGAGTGTTCTTTAAGGTAAAACAAGAAAAAACCAAAAATTCGGAGGGACTCACTACCCGGTCACCCCCTGCTGTACTAATCACATTTTCTTCTTTTATTCCAGCTGGCATAATGCAGTTCTCGGTAAGTTTGATTTCAAAAAGTCTAATGGCGCGGGTTTATTTCGAATGGTATGTAAACTTGCATTAGGATCTAACGATCCGCTAGACTCATCATAAGCAATAAACAAGTTCCACAACTTTAGTCTGAATTCTGGACTATTTCACCTTTTAAGCCTTTTATTAGAAAAATTATTTTTGCCTTGTCGTGTCGTATTGGGCGTCTGCGTGAGCGACCGGCGCTTAACCGTCTTACGTACATTCGGAAACCGAATCCTCCATCAAATTTGAATATTTCAAACTGAATCTAACACTATTGAATAAATAAAAGACTGAATAATTGATTCTCACCTGCCGTTGGAGTAGTATGATTCTGATGGTGCATAATTAGCTCCTGAATTTCTGGACCGGCAATTGATTGACTGACGTTGCTCGCATTTGTTGTTGAGCTACTGCTTTGAGTAAAATTGACCGAGTTACTAAGGTTTGTTGTGTTGGCTGAAGTTGAGACTGGGTTATCCTGATTGTTCTAAATAACACAATAACAAATTCATTCCAAACCAGAAAATACGGGCGTTTCGAAATTTACCTGAGACTTGGACCTGCCAGCAGAAGCTGACGATGAAGCAGTTCCATTTCTCAAGGGCCTCGCTTTGTAAGGGACCTGAGAATGTATTTTTGCCGAAAAAGTTCAAGTGTACTTGTCGAAAAACCATACCTTAGCTGAGGCGTTTTCCCCATGGTGTCTAGTGAAGTGCTCCTTTAGCTTATCTCTTCTCGAACTCGCATAGTCACAGCTCGAGCACTTGAAAGGCTTTTCCTCCAAATGAATCCTAAAAATACCATGCCTAGGTTTTCCAAATTGAACAACATTTAAAAAATATCACCTTTCATGACGTACAAGGTGAGACTTCTCCATAAATCCTCGTCCACATACTGAGCAGGCATGCGGTCGTGCCCCTCCAACATTAGTACCTCCATTATGCGTTTTGGAGTGGATTGCCAACTGATTCTTCTTCGATGAAGTGTATTTACAGTGTGGATATGAACACCGGAAAACTTCACCTGAATGGATTCGTTTGTGCGCCACCATATGGCTAAGAAATTTGGTATGGAATCCGCACGAATCACACGTCAAATTCTTTTCGTTTGAGTGCGTTAGAAGATGCGCTTCCAGGTTCTGTTTGTACCTGAAGGATTTGAAGCAATGCTCACATTTGTAGGTTTTTTCTGGAGTGTGGATTTTCATGTGGGAGACATAGTTGTGCTTTTGGCGGCACTGAAATTCAAACAGATTAAAACACTGGAATGTATGGCTGGTTTACGCAAACCTTAAACGAACAGAAGGTGCACTGATAGATCGATTCATCTAAATGTTGAGCTCTATGGGTAATCAGTTTTGAAATTTGATCCGTATTGTACTCGCCTAAAATGCAGGAAATAATGAAAAACATTCAAGGAATTAGAGAAAGTTAATGCTTACAATAGTCGCATTTGAATGGTGGTCCATTAAAGTGCGTTTTCATGTGGTTTAAATAATCCCCATGGTACTGGCAAACGAAAGAACAAATACCGCACTTGTAAGTTACATCCTTTGCGTGACTTAGTGCGAGATGTTGCTCCAGCAGTAAACTATCATTGATGGTGGCAAAACATATCGGGCATTTGATGCCCACCTTTTCATCGTTGTCTTCATTGCCTAAAAGTTTCTCAGTATTAAAGGGGTTAAATCTGTGTTAATTGGAGAAAAACCTTCAGTCTCTTCTTTCTCATTTTCGCTAAGAGAAATTCGTTGTTTCCTGCAAGTGAGCATTTTCAGGGCCGCCATCCTCAAGCTCGGTTTTAAACCAAACAGCATCAACTTCTTCAAAATCAGTCTTTTTTGGTCTCTCAATTTAGCTTTCACTTTTACTGAGTTCAACACATTCTGAGACGAATTATTATCCATCCGTTCAGTAATCACTATTTTCTCTGGTCGAATGTTTTCTTGGTCCTGACTTTTCGAGTCACTAAGTATCAACTAAATTGCAACAAAATTTTAAGAAAAACGGCCACATTTACGAAAACCTGCCTACTCACTTGTCCGTATTTTGCCTGCAACACTTCGTATCGCGTTTTGAAGCTGGATAATGTCCAACTATTCTGCGCTAAATAATCTAAAAACCTGAACAAACAAATCTCACTTTTACTATACAGAATACTCGTGTCTAGATGCTTGAAAACCTCAGCCGGCTCTAGATTGTTAGTATAGAAACATCTAACGAGCTTATCAAAGTATTTTTCTCTCCTATCTAGGTCCAAAAGGACCCATTTTGAGAGAACTGTTAGTGCTTTCTGGGTTGTTAGAATAAAGGTCTAAAAGAGATTAATTAGCTTGGTTAGTAGGTGGAATGATGGAAAATATATTTAATCAGGAAATTTTATACAGGGTGTTTGGTGCGGTTATATTTCGAAAAACGCATTTCTAGCTACAGAGTTTATGCCGCAGGAAATTTGAATGAAATTTTACAAGCCGTGATAGTTAAAAAGAAATGTTTAGTAATACGCATTTTGCTACTAGCTTCTCCAGTGGCCACTGGCCAGATTTTAAATTAGAAATTATCTTCTACTGATTATCTCAAAATAAAAATATTTTTAAGGTTTCCGTGCAGCTTGGAAAGGTACAAACTCTTGCCTTGAGAAAATTAAAATTGATATTTGATTAAAAAAGGAAAGTTGCGAAAATCGCCGGCATTATTAGAATGAAATTTCACCGGCTGTGAGAGTTTACAACAATATGTTCTCTGATGAAACTGGTTTCCAGATTTACCATTTTCCCGTCCATTCAGTAAAAAGATTAAGTAAATAAAAACTAGCTGTTTCACATTGCAAAACGGTGCACGATACACAACATTCCTATAAAAAATAATTTTATTTTGAGAAAATCACTGGCGTATCATTTTTTTATTAGAATTACGAAAAACGTGCCTGTGCTCACACCACTTGAGGAGCTGAAAACACAATTTGCATCACAAAACTTCTATGGTTGTTAATTGCTCAAAGCGCATCAAGCCATGAAAATAAGCCAGGCGGTTTCCACAATATTTTTAATTAGAAAAAATATCCAAATCTACTGGTAATAGATCGCTTGGGAATACAAATAACGTTTGCATATTAAAATCCTACATTTTTTAATAAAAGATTGCCTTGAATTCATGTACTTTATCACTAACCCAAACCTATTTAAAAGCTTCATATCAATTTTGCGCAGGATTTCAAATAAATTAAACAGAAGTCATTAAAACAGTGAAAGTAGGCAGAATATCTAAGATTTTAGGCATAAAAAGGCGCCACTGTAAAAGTAGATAAACCGCACTGGAAAGCCCGCAATGAATAAATAAAAACAAGCATAAATCAACAATACGTTGGCAAACAGATTTATTAGAAGCAGCAATGTGGATCCAAACAGTTTGGGTGTGAAGTCTGGGTGCTATCCATGCAGATAAAGATAAAACAAGCATGCCACAAATTACCTTGTTTCTAAAAAAGTCCTGTAGCTCCTTTGAACTGAGCCGGCCAATTTCGTCCCCTTCGCAAATGTTATCTATATGACTACCTATCCAATTTTCAACAATATTTCCTAAATGCTTCAGCTTGAACCTCTGAGTTAAAAAATAGGTGAACAGACAATTATCTAAGCTTAGTTTAGTCCCTAGGAATTCTATACAGTACTCAATTACTTTGGTTAATATAAAATGGTCTGCGAGTTTTAGGAGTTCCTCTACATTGGAGTGTTTTATGGTAATTTCTCCTGTATACATAAAGCTTAAAACATGATTAAATATTTCGCTATCTAAACAGTTTACAGTAAGCTGTTCTTTGACTACTTTATGATGCTTTAAAATGGAATCGAAATAAGGTGAACTACAAGCTAAAACGTTGCGATGGGCCTTCAGAATTTTGTTATTTACATACAGGGTTACATCACAAAATCTGTTCATTCTCTTTTGCTCATAGAGTTTGTGGAACATTGTGGACGACAATTCCGAGCAGTGGAACGTCATTGATCGATTATCTTCCATAATAATCATCTAAAATGGTTCAAAACAAAAACTGAAAAATCCCCTTAAAAAAACTTAAGTAATTGTTACACCTTGATGTTTTCAGAACAGATCAATGTTAAATGGAAACTATGAATATTTCATCCCAAAGCTTTCTAGTGGCATGTTTAGTTGCTACTGTTGATTAAATATTTCCCATTTTATTGTTTACTGATTTAACCAGGATGTTTAAATAAATAAACAATTCTTTAGACGTCACTGTCAAGATCAGCTGAATTAGTCATTGTCAAATTCCAAGCCATAGTAGCTGAAAATAGTAAATATGAGCAGGCAACCAGTAAAACCGAAAGGCAATGGCGAATGCCTATCATAATTTTACTGTGTATGATATCCTGACTGTATTTTAATTCAGTTTAAAATAAAATTCCTGGGTTCCAGTCTGCTGATTATCCAAGATGTGGATTAGCAGCTGGTAAAAGAGCAGATATTACAGATTCAATCTGGAGAAACCAGAGAATAGGTATGCAGCCACCATTTCGTGCGGGTTTTGGCGACTTCCAAGTCTTCGGTGCAAGAGTCTCAATTTTTTTTTCAAAGAGGCACCGAATGTTGGGCTTGCGGAGAGTTGCTTCTGGTGACATTATAAAGAGAAAGGACCATTCTTTGCTTGCCCTTTGGTAGGTTTTTGTTGTATATTTTCCTGACTGTACTTCAATTTATTTCAAAAAATTCCTGGATTTCAGTCAATTTTATTGTTTATTATTTAAAATGTTACAAATACGTATTTGTAACATTTTTGTAACGTATTTGTAACATTTTAAATAATAAACAATAAAATTGACTGAAATCCAGGAATTTTTTGAAATAAATTGAAGTACAGTCAGGAAAATATACACAAAAAACCTACCAAAGGGCAAGCAAAGAATGGTCCTTTCTCTTTATAATGTCACCAGAAGCAACCGAATGTTGGGCTTGCGGAGAGAGAAGGCCATTCTTTGCTTGCCCTTTGGTAGGTTTTTGTTGTGTATATTTTCCTGACTGTACTTCAATTTATTTCAAAAAATTCCTGGATTTCAGTCAATTTTATTGTTTATTATTTAAAATGTTACAAATACGTATTTGTAACATTTTTGTAACGTATTTGTAACATTTTAAATAATAAACAATAAAATTGACTGAAACGCAGGAATTTTTTGAAAAAAAAGTAGGTTTTTGTGCCATTAGAGAGCGAATTTTGTCGATTTTCCAAAAACTTTAGTGTGACTTTCCCCATCTATTGCACGCTAATTTTTAAAGTTCAGTAACGCCGAAAGTGGGGCTCTCAGAGAGTTCCCTCCAGTAGCATTTTATAGAGCACATTCCATTCTTTTGTTTGCTCGTTGGTGGTTTTTGTGCCATTAAAGAGCTGATTTTGTCGATTTTTCAAACTCTTCGGTGAACATTTCCTCACCTGTTGCATGTCAATTTTCGAAGTTCAGTAGCGCCAAATGTGGGGCTTGTGAAAGGCTCCTTCTCTCAACAATTTAAAAAACAATATCCGTTCCTTTGTGGATCCTCGAAAGATTTTTATGCTCTTAAAGGGAAAATTTTCCCAGTTTTTCAAACTCTTGGGTGTACATTGTTCTTCATCCCTTACTTGCCAGATTTTTTTTTAAACAAAATCCGTTCTTTGTTTGCCCTTTGGTACGTTTCGGTGTTCTTAAACATCAAATTTTGTCGATTTTTCAAACTTTTCAGTGTACATTTCTTCACCGTACCTCTTGCTGCCAATTTCCAAAGTTTATGAGCGCCGAAAAAGTGGGACCTGTAGAGAGTCCTTTCAGGTGGTTCTTTTGTTCACTCTCGGAAGGTTTTTGTGCCCTTTATTGGAGAATTTTGTCATATTTTCAAACTCTTCGTTATACATTTTTCTTCTTCTCTTACATGCCAGTATTCAAAGTTCAATAGCGCCGAAATTAGATTTGCCGAGAGTTTCTTTGGCATATGAAAGAAAAATGTCCGTTCTTTGTTTGTCCTTCTTTTGAATTTGGGGTTAATGTTGTAGACTTTTCATAGTCTTCGACGTATCTTTAATGAATTGTATGCACCACAGGGGTTACGGAGACAATAAATACCCAGCAGGCCGAATCCTGCCCTTCGTGCCAAAGGCCTTCTGGGTAGTTCGACATTTATTGTACCAGAGATTAGTTGACTAATCAACTAATCTCTGATTGTACAATCCGTAACCGCTTGGTACATAAATAGCTATTATCATACCCTTTTCTGCCGCAAACAATATATATTATGGTATATACATTATTATGTATATACCATTATATTATGGTTACACCCGGTATAATACCCCGTATTATACCGGGTGTAACATTTAACTTGAGACATAGGGTTACCAGATTTATAATTCTTACAAATAGGATAGACTGTTTGAAATTATATGAGATTGGAAAAAAATATGAGAATATTTTACATGGTTTAAAATAGCCAAACTATTAAAAAATCAATAAATATTTAAACACAAACTTTTTATTCAATTATAATATTAGTTACACATTAAAATCACATACTGCGAATTGAGACTAGCACTAAAAAAACTAAAGGAAGACACATTTTAAGCCCAATAATAATGGACATCCATCTCCGCAAACAAAATTAAAATATTTAAAAAAACAAAATATACAATTATACAAACTCGAATACGATAATGAAAATATATAAGAGAAAGTCTCATATTACACATGCTAAGATGAGATATGAGAAAGGGTTTCAAAATATGAGACTGATATTAAAAATAGGAGGTCTGGCAACCCTATTGAGACATCGCAATATCTTGAAAAATAAGCACTCTACGAAAAAATGTATCAAAGTTGTATTATTCCGCGGGGAAATACATTGATGGCAAAATTAGTGTTCCTGTGCCTCCCTTTGTGAGAGTGAATGGCACCCGCCACTTTTTATTGCAGATTCAGATTCTGCGGATAAAGACACGTAAAATTTGTTTTTTTTTATTCACGACAGATGGCGCTATAAACGACAAAATTTAATTTTCCTTTCGCTCATCACTTACCGGAATGTTTGGTAAAATCTGCTTAAAAAAAACTTTTTACAGTTAGTTTTTAACAAAGTAAGTCCTCAAAATGATGGCCTTCAACCTCAATACACTTAACACTTTGTATTTCGAACGACCGAACACAACTGAGAAGTACGTCTGCTGGAATTTGGGCACAAGCATTTCTGATTCGCACAATCATATCTTCAAGTGTCGTGTATTTGTTTATAAACTCTGACTTAAAGATAGCCCCACAGAAAGAAGTCTGGCGAAGTGAGATCTGGTGATCTAGCAGGCCAGTTCACCGGACCAGCTCTACCAATCCAACGAACACTCAATTTACGATCAAGGGTTTCTCGTGCTCCCACCGAATAATTTGCTGGACAACCATCCTGCTGAAACCACATGGTAGTCGGTACTTCTAAGCTCAAGTCCTCAAGCAATGTTGGTAGTTCGTTTTCCAAAATGTCCCGGTACATTTCATTTCGGTGGGGACCGATAAGTTTACTGCCAATGTTTCCACACCATACAAAACGTTACCCGATTTTCAATTCAGATCAAAATCTTCCCCATGGAGGTCTTGGTGGAAAGAGATATGATATGAATGAAACTTGTGCATCTTCAGCATTCTCCACACACTCATATGAGAAATACCTGATTGCAGTGATACTTCTCGTGTCCTTGCATGGAGATTATAAGCCACAGCACCAAGGACTGCTACTTGATTGTCTGCTCCACAAATTGTAGGTCTACGTGTTCGTTTCTTCTGCTTTTCACTCCCTTCAGTAGTGCTAGCGCTGAGCGTAGGATTGACAGCATTATCAATACGCCTGCCAGCTTCACCATAAGCAAAACCCATTTGAATTTTCTCTTGTACAGTCATGTGGTCATCAATATATTTCCCTCGCGGAACAATATAAATTTGATACTAAAATTTTTTTGTAAAGTGATTATTATTCGAGCTATTGAGATGTCTCAAGTTAAATGTTACACCCGGTATATCTATGATGTGTTGATTTTTAGTAGAAATAAATCTGCACAGTCAGCTTGTCTGCCATTGCTGGTTTCGATTATAAGGAATGAATAATTGAATTTAGTATTCTACTCTTGTCGACAGGCATAATAACCAACTTGCACTTTTTCTAAACTATTATAACGCATATGTGGTAGTTCAGTCTTCGCGTTCAATTGCATTTCTAATAAAAACTCCCTCTATGCGCTGCTACTGCGGAAAGAAAATACTCTTGGTATAGAGAAATACGCATTGGGCACATCAAATTCGCCCTCTAATCAGTGGAGAAGAATTGAGGGTTTCATATGTGTAGCTCTTCTTCTTCAAACTACCATTTGATCCCCAGTTCCTTCTAAAGATAATGGAAAATTCGCACTAACCTTTCAAAATGGTTTCCATGCCTGGTCTAGTGCGTGTTCCTTCAAACTCAAACGGTCGTAATCGTTGTTTATGAGTTGTAGTCACTTTCGCTTTCTTCTACAATTTTCAGCTGCACCAAATAATCAATTTGCCTGGTGTAAAAAATATAGTAGTTCCACCCGTCTATAATGCCGAAGATTTAAAGTCTCAACAAAGAAGATAAATTTTATGCGTGCTCAACATTTTAAGACTTGAAGAGCACGATTTAAAAACTAACCACAAATGCGGTGAAACGTATTTTCGAGCAAGTTTCGTAATGTTTAGTAGTAGTAGTAAACATCTTTATTTCTAAAAAAGGTTATCGACTTTGTTTAATACATGCAGTCTTAATCTAAATGAAAAACAAATATGAAAATTCTCTTATTCTAGGTTAACAGTATTATTAAATAAATAAATTTCAGTGGCAAGAAGAAATTATTTTATTGTCTACTAGTCCGTTGCGTTTGTAAGTGTTCGAGTAGCGTTAATGTAGGGAAACGGAAGCGGATGTCTGGTTGGTCTTGTAAGACAAAGGGGATTCAGTATGGTCCAGTTGTAGGGGTTGTTTGTCCATTTTGTCTGTAGCTGTATGAGTCTTTCCGAGATCTTTGTCATGTTTGTGCGTTCGTATAGTAGTTGGGTGGGGGGGTTGTGTAGTGGGTTTTGGGGGTGTCTTATTCGTGTTATTAGTCTTAGTGCAATTTGTTCTGTTGTTTGTGTATAACGTTTTGTCCTTTCTGTTCCGTTGGTCATGAGTTATGTCCAAAGTCTAGCAATGGTCTACAAATAGCTTTATATATTTTTGGCGGTGTTTGTGCTAATTCCCTGTCTTTGTAGGTTAGTGATCGGAAGTGTTTTGTTCTCTTTATTGTTTCTACCCTGCTGTTTAGTATGTGTTTAGTGAATTTAAGTTTGTGGTCAATTGTGATTCCAAGGTATTTTACGTCGTTTTTTGGTTGTGTCGTTTGACCGTCTGCAGTTATTGTAGGGGAGTCAGCGTTGAGTCTGTGGTTTGTGAGCAGAAGTTGGTTTTTTGACGCGTTTGGTGTTAGTCTGCATTTATAAACCATGTCATTGTGTTGTTTGTTAGTGTTTGGAGTCTTTGCGCTGCTCTCTCAGTAGTTTTGTCATGTACAATAAGTGCCGTGTCGTCTGCGTATTGTAATATGTATGCCGATCTGTCGATTTGATTTTTGTCTGGTAAGTTGTAATTGTATATGTCATGGCAGTATATATTGTAGAGAAACGGTGAGAGCGGGGATCCTTGAGGGCGTAATGTTTATTTTGCAATGTTTGGCCATATTAATGTTTGCCAAATGTCCATAAAAGTATTTAAAATTTTGATTAAGTTCCTCCGGCGTTCATCCAATCGGCTGCCTTATTGCTTTACTTATTGCTGTTACTCTATACCTATATTATTATTCTGTTATATTTAAGAGGTAATTAATCAGATTTTTTAAATGGAGCCTGATTGTGCATGGGTGTGCATCACACTTTTTTGTTATTTTTTTTGGGCTGCAAATGCGAAAGCCTCCGTGGGTACTTGTAATATGTGGTCTTAATAGATGGCGGTTGCGGGCGCTAAGTGATCATCTGTTACAATCATTTTAAAGCACCGCCCGCCGCTGATGATGATGATGACGTGCTTTGTTTCAATTCACTAAGGTACGGAAAAAAATTAGAGCAAGCACCGACACTTAGAAGGTGAGTGCTTGTAATTAGCTCTCCAACAGTTTCAATGGTTTATTAAAATGCTTTCATTTGCTCATAGAAATGTTTGAACGGTTCTGGTAAATATCTGTACAAATAAATTGAAATCAGCAATGCCTCTATAAGTTACAACACAAGGATTTGTTTTGTAGGCAATATGGGTATAATTAAATGGCATTGGACGATGTTTTACCTAATTTATTTATCGAAGCTGGCAAAAACTGATGAGTTAGCTATCGGCGAGCCAAAATCGACTTTAGAATTTTCCAACAAAAGGCAGTTGAGGCCGAAAAAGGCATTGAAACACTTACTCATGTCTCAATGCCGAGAAAAACATGAGCACGTGCCCATATACACAAAGATTTGGCAAGGATCTCTATGAATAAAACATTTATCGAATTAAAGACGATCTCGTTTTTATCCTTTTCCGATCCACGTGCTATTGCGGTCCACCATTTGTGACCAACAAGATCGTTCTAATAAAAACATGCCCAATTTTGACCAGTTGCTTTACATTTCTTTACAATGCCAGAGTTATTTTCATTTAGGACTTCAGGTAAGCTACCTGCCAGCAAACAATCACTTTCATAAATTACCTTCATGTGACTTAAAAGAGTTTAAATCCTACCACAACTTCTTACTCTTTTACACAAAAGAGGTTCTTACTGTCCAAACTAGGAGCACAATTATTCTCTTTGAAAAAAGCTTTGTTAATTTCCTTTTCTGCTACCTGCTAAATGAACAGCCCACACATTTTTCGGGCGTTGTTTAGGCCGGGTTTGAGAGGTTTGGGAAATGCTCTCTTACCACACCCAGAGTGATGTTCTGGCGCTCTGGGTGTGTGGAACTCCAGCTTAGCTGTTTAGCCACTAAAACACTTAGTCCGAGTCTCTTACATCTCCAGAAATGTTTTCGCTTCAAATTATTATTTTTTGCACCCAGGCTGGTCAAAAATACGATTTGCAATCCTCAGTTTCAATTAAAACCTCATATAACTCTACTCTTCCAATCATTAGCTTTGTAAGTTTAAATGGTATGCAAAGAAAATTGAAATCCATATTTAGAAATAGCAAGATGATTAATGCGTTTAAAAGGAAAAAAACGCCGTGTATGAGAACTTAAAATTAGTTAGAGCAAAAAGTGATTTGACTAGACAAAAGCTACGGAAAAATAAAATCCATATTTAAAAATAATAAGATGATTAATTATGCGTTTGAAAGGGAAAATGCCGCGTCTGCAGACTAAAATTAGTTAGGAAAAATAATTTTTAATGTTTTGTGCTTAAGCAACACAATTAATAATCGATAAAACAAGTTGAACAAAGAGAGTTTTGATGCAATCGGAAATTTGTTTTATTTTAAAGAACTCTATATTTCTTCTTGGGTCCTTTTAAGTAACCAAGTTGTTTATAAGCTGCAAGCTTGTTTTTTTGAAAATCTCTTAAAAATCTGAGGAAATATTGTAAAAATTGTAAAACTAAACAAAATCAACGTTACACTGACAAATTTCGACTAATTTTGGATCTGGATAAATTGTGACTGCTGCGAGCGATTTGTTTTCTGAGTGAAGCGTTTTTTAGCGCATTCTTCTCAATTAGTGCCTGTTTGTGCAATAAATGTGTGCCTCAGATAAAGTTTCTACAGGGTGGCAAATGAAACAATGCAGAATTGGTGAAAGTTCCACATGTCTCCGTTGGACAAAAAACCGCATTTTTTATTCCACAACAGGCCTTAAGATAAACCTTATATCTGAAAAAAGTCATTGAATTTTTAGCCCATCTCGAGTGGTCTCAAAAAATCACCCTGTTGGTTTGTAGTGATTTTTTTTCTGTTGATCCGATTTTCAAAAGCTAGGGCTATGTTGAAGCTAAAACTTCACAGTCGGCTTCAGGAAAAATTATATACCGGGTTGCATGAATGAACGAAATATTTGAAAGTAAACTTGACTTAGTTGAACATCTTCCAGAATCAGAGATTTCGTATGCAACCTTGTATATCAAACTTTCGTCTTAAATTGTCTAAAAAAATTAACTTTAAGCTTCAACATGAGCTCTAGATCGAGAAAATCGATCCAAGCAGTAAAGTTATCGCTGCAAGTTTAAAAAGTTGGTTTTTTGATACCACCCTGTAAATAGATGAAATGGCCGAAAAATTCCAAACCTGTTTCGAGCTATGTGGTTTATCTTTAACTTTTGGTGTTGAGATCCAAAAAACTTTTTTGTACAACTAGGAGGATGCCGCACTTTCCGCAATTTTGCATTTTTCCATTTGCCACCTGTAGAAAATTTATCTGAGGTGCTTAATTTTTACCACAAAATGGACTGACAGAACACAAACGTTGCTAAATAACACTTCAAATAGAACCCAAATCGCTCGAAGCAATCAGAATTTAGCCAGTTCCAAAGTTTGGGCAAATTTGGCGGTGTAACTTTCATTTTGTTGACCAGTTTCTATTTCTTCTTGGGTCCTTTCTAACGTAACCAAGTTGTATATGAGCTGCAAGCTCACATTTTTGAAACGCTCTTAAAAATCTGTGGAAATATGTCCAAAAATTAAATTAGAATAAATAAATATAATAATTAAACGATTTATATCTGATTGTTCATTTCCAGCCATAATGTCAGCACATGTCCCCAATTAAAAAACTTTTTAAAGTCTTTGACTTGCAAATATTTCAAGTGCCTTTGGAATATCTAACGATTTTCTACAATTTCTCCTCTTAGCGGTTAGTAGTCATGCAAATGTAAAGGAAAGTTGTCCGATTTCTATCGGCATAGTAGAGTTAAAAGTGACTTATCTCTTCGTTTCGAATTTGGAGTTGAGCTTTAACTGAGAACGCGGCACTGCTTATTAGAGTTTTTTGAACTATAGACCCGGGAATCCCTATATTGGTCATGAACTGGTCATAATCAAGTTTCCTTTAAGATTCCCATTATAATGATGAAATAGAGAAAATGAAGAAACGTGCAGAAAATACGTCGAATCTTGTATTCACGGTGTTTTTTGCTAATGTAGCGCAACAATTATAAGGCCAGATGGTTCTACTGAATAGGCAGACAACAAAGAAGGAAATCATTTTTATTAAACGTCTTATTAAAATATTCTTTTCAGTTTCGTAGCGGCCAGTTTTCCTTTTCGGGACGCATTGCCGGAAAAAAATAACGCGACCGACAACCTGCACATTTTACTCTTATTTTCTTCGGAAACAGATGTGGATCAAGTTATTTAAGCTCGTCATGTAAAATGTATACATCGCTGTTACATTTTATAAGGAGATGCTCTGGATTATTATATCCGTATACATATGGTTGTCGCTTTATTTAGTACGCGTACGATTACAGAATCGAAAATGGGTACTTAATTATCCTCTTTGTAATAATAAGGCGACACCAGCAATGGAAAATTTGCTTCTTATGGATCAATATTTATGTAACTGATTCCTCTCAAGGAAACTTCGATTATCCTGCAATTTGCTGATTTTTTTTTGCTTTATTGGAAGAGCGTTTTCTTTTGTAACATTTTTGTGCAAAACGTGTGGCTCAAATCCAGGTTCACTTGGATGCTATCACATTGCAATTGACATTATCGCCATACATGAACTAGAATGCACAGCAGTTGCATGGAAAATTAACCCACATATATTCTCCGGTAACCGGCAAGAATAACATCGCAAAATCGTGAGACGGTTACAAAACCAGCTAGAGCTCCGTATAGAACCAAATTTGGATGGCATCGTTCCCAAAAACGGTTTTGGTCTTGCGTTTACAAAAAGTTCGAGAGCCCGACCGAGATTTTAACTGCCCGTTGTCAAAAATAATGACCGGATTTTATTACAACGAAGGGTAGTAAAAAGTCGAATAAAAGGTAATTTTTGCGTACCAAACTTAATTTATTGGCGAAGTAAATTTGCTGTTAAAATACATCCCAAATTCGAACGTGCAGAATGCAGAGTGATCTAGTTATATATTTCGAGGAATTCGAGCTACTTTGATGATTCAGGAAGTCTTTACTTGTCCGAGAGTTATATTGCGAAAGATCGGATTCCTCAACAAATTTATTCGACAGGAATTCGCTAGATAATATTTTCCTCATTGTATTGTTCTTATGCAGTAAAACTTCAAACGGTTCTAGCGTCGGTATTTTTTAGCCTATTCACATCATCTGCGTCCAGCTTGGTGTCTGTTACTAAATAACGAAAAAAAAAGGAAATTTTTACGAATGAAAAGTGATGTCCAGTGAAAATATAAGTAGGTGCAGATTTGGACATGTGCTAATCTCAGGCACTTCCAGAACCGGCTTTGAGCCAAGCTCTCTCATCACCTGCTGGGTTTGGCCTCAAAATAACACTCGGAAACCTGTACTGCGCCTACTTACTTCAGAAACCACTGTTGACTCGGATGATGCTAAAAGTTTCATAGTTTTTCAACCTCAGTAAGAATTGTAAAAAGAGAGTGAATATAACAAAATATAAAAAAACAGACGTAAACAATTGCGATTGCTGGGAAAAATCCTCATCTGAAACAAGAGCTCTATTCTCTTTGGGGATACACAAAGTATCTGCTAGCAGTTGCTCAAAAAATTGAGGATTATTTGTCACTTTTAACCCAATTTTAACAATGATTATTAACAAAAAAATATCTTGCAAGCAACACTTGCACTTTGCTGTAAAATCGCATTCTAAAATAAGTGCGTTCATTTCCATTTTCGATCAACGCGATGGATTTTATTTTTTAAATCGAAAACAAAGCGTCGCAGGACAAAAACTCAAAAGAGCTTTTACCTTTCAAATTGAAGGCATAATTGAAAAATTATTTTCATTTCAGAAAAACTGTTGTCCATTCGTAGCCATTTGGCCCTTATATTTTAAATTGACGCGAAACTAGTTTCAATTCAAATCAAAGAAACAAATTTGTCCATCAGGAATTTAGAGCTGATATTTCTTCATTAGTTCCATCCATATTAATTCAAGTTTTTCAGAATTTTTCTTGTTTGTTGCATCTTGGTTTTCTTCGAATTAATGTAGTTGTTCTTCTTTTAAGCTCCAAGTTCCAAGCGCGTTTTATACACACATAATTCTACCAAATGGTATTAATCATGAGCTTTCCAGCAGCAAGACTTATTGAACTAAGAGAAAATTAAATGATTAAATCATGCAAATAAGTCAAACCGACTAATTTTTCAACATGTTAAAGACGTTTTTAATATCCCTGACCGATATTTTCTCCACCAAAAAAACGTCTAAAAAACTGTGTATTGACACAGGCAATTTGCTAATGGCACAAAGTTCGTAAACAACTTTCCTGTGCTGTTCTAATTAGCTCGCATGTCAATCACAGAATCCTCGTTGTGGTCGATTTGCATAGAGAAAGTCATACGTTTCTACTTTGCCAACATTCCTTGGAGCCTTTTCTTGGCCATCAACCCGTAAAAAATTATGAATGACTTTTTTAGCTTTCACTACGCAGTAGATCGTTTTAATCCACTTAGCATGATGAGTTTCACTTTCGTTCGAGAAACAGAAGTAAGCATTTCATTTCGCTTTCTACCAGACATAAAATACGCATCACTGTCGTTAGAGAGCAAGTTTGCCGCTTCTAATGATCTTGTTTAATAAAATGCATCGCTTTCGTAACTGATTCAAAGCCGTTGAGTCCCAGTACAACTGCAAGCCTTAAGGTCGAATATCTTTCGAACATCCTCTCTAAGGTGGTAGGAGGTTATCACTTCTGGTTTCATGAAGCTAATTGCACTGTCCGGTAATGGAGCTTAGAATGTCGGCCTCAACTTCTATTAAATTTTGATTATAGGGAGAGACGCGTGCTTAAACAAAGAGTTTGGAGTCGATAGCCTCAGAGTCCATCTATTGTTGAGATGACCCATTTCAGTTTACTTTATGGGACTATTTTACAGGGTGGACCAGTACTGTTCTGCACATCTTTTTCGTCAAGCAGATTTTATCAACTTGGGGCGAGGCCATCAAATCCAAATCTATGTTGTACTGGGGGGAAACAAGATTTTCGGGTCTCCCACTTCATTCCTTTCTTCATTTTTAGCTTACTCTTCAGTCGCTGTTGGATTTTTTGTCCTTTATATCTTGAGCAAGTTTATGTTTTCAATTTCTGCTCATGTTCTTCGTCAAGCAGATTTACTCAATTTGAGGCGAAGCCATCAAGGTTCATATTTATTTTGTTCTAGGGCGAATAAAAGTCTTTATTCTGGACATGTCATTCATTTCATTCCTTTCGTTAATTTTTATCCCACACTTTAGTCGTTGTTGGACTTTTTGGTCATTTATATGTTGAGCAAGTTTTCCTTGCTTCTTGTGCGTTTCTTTGGTTGGCTACAATTAGGAAAATTAGGCAGTTAGCGAGCTTTTTGCATGCATTTCCACTTTACAGTTTAATCTGTTTTCCGTGGCTGTTTTTCTCCTTGAAGCAGCAACCCAGTACATTGAAGCTAGTTGGGTCAGATAACTGAAAAAAACAAGAAACCTTGGCCTGTTTTCTGGAGGCCATTGGCCCGCATATATTCAAAAGAACTGGAGATGCTCGGCAATATGGGCGTTATATGTTACATGATTACATGGTAACATACAGGGTGTAAGAACGAACTGGAACTAATACAATTGAAAAAAAAATTCTCATTTGGAATCGTCCCAGTTTTCTTCTCGATGTCTTACTCGTTGATCTACTGATAATTTAGTTTATAGGTACACTTGTGCAAAAGTTGCTTAGTTTCTGATCTATGTTTGTAAGATTTTTTGCAAAATTTAGATTAAGATCGTAGATTTTTCTCAATCGATTAAAAGCCCTAAATATGAAAAATATAATATTAGTGAATCGCTTTAATTACTGCCATTTGCACAGCTTGATTAATTCCTGTAACGATTGGTAAATTAATTTACCAGCAGAAGCTAGAGCATAATTGTGGATTTCCTGCGGGCAAACAGAACAAAATATTGAACTATTAGGCTTGGGTACATTAAGAAAAAACCTCCAATAATTTACCACTGTGTAGGTTCCTAACATTGAACCTGACTAGCAACTAATAACGCTTATGCCAGGTAGGATAGTTAGATCAGGTCATAATAATAAAGAACACGTACGGTCCGAACTGTGTATAGTAAATTTGAAATGCCTTGTCCGAGGCTCTAATTTGTTTTTTATAGCGTGTAATGCAGTTTGGAAAAATTTGATTAAGATTGAGATTAAGGACTTGAGGTTTGTCTTCCTACATGCAGGAATATCTTCAGCAATGTCTTTTTGCTAACCTTTAACGTTGGTTTTGTTGATGAACATGATTTGATTGCCAGCCGCCTAAGCCCAACACACCGGGTTTCAACATTTTGTAGAATTAGCTACCAAATTATGCTTCAATTAACCATGCAATTTAACCACAATTTGCCTTTGATTTAATGTATTAAAACGTATACACAGAAAAATAAAAACACGCGCCTTATCTCGATAATGGGAAATGATTATGGCTTATAAGCAAAGTTGCCAATTAAATTATACTTATAAAATACATAATAAAAATGTCAGATTTGAATAATGCATTATTAACTTTCGTCATTTTTAAAATTCACTCTACTTATGTGATATTTGAGTTGGTGGATACATGAACTTTAATATGTAGATATCCTTATTGGAACATTTTAATCCCTTAAATGACCTTAATCCAATCATGCTTCAAGTTCCAGTAAAAAATATAAAGCCATTTTACTGAGCGTAAAATAACAAAATGTAATGAGATTTTACGTTTTTCATGCAAATCTACGTTAATAACAAAGCTTCATTCTTCAGATATTTTGAAACCTTTTTTTCTCCTAAAAGTAGAGAATTTTCGACTTTTAGCGGTCATCAAGGTACCTATTCTCGCGTAAGCATAGGTTTTTAGAGATTCGTCTTGTTGTCTTTTCGGTTTCCCTTGTTGGGTTCTTAGAGTTGTCTTTTTTGTGAGAATTTGCACTTGGTGGCTCTTATTGGCAGAATTTGCAACTTTTTAGAGTGGCAATTCCAAAATTCGAATTGCTCTTTGACAAGATTCAGTTCTGTTGTCTCATTTTTTGGGTCTTGTTGAGATGGTGCGTTCTACTGCTTCAGGCTGATGCTGCGGCCCGTAGGCTGATCAGTTTGAATGAGAACCCAAAGAATTTAATACTTTAAAGTATTCAGTTGTAAATAAAGCAAAAAAACATACATTTTAGAATGTATAACTTGAACAAGCAAACAATTTTTTTTGGTAAACCAGAAGGTTTTTAGTTCTGCTTCAAATTTCATCTGCACCCATCAAATACCTAAAAATTTAACTGAAAAATCGGAGTTAAATCGCTGTTTACTTTCGTACATAACGAGCCACAATCCTCTCCTCTATTGTCTACTTATTTACCTGCTCGCTGTATGTAAATAAAAATCTCTTGATGGAAAGGAAAAGTTATTACAAAT
>JAJTJO010000019.1:44128-500697 GCA_024550625.1 Dendroctonus valens | reverse complement strand
CTATCCTCATGTTCGTTCCAGTAGCGACGACGATCTTTTGTCCAGTTGACGATATCTTGGATCTCACACTCCTTAAACCTCTGATTGCCTGGTCCTTCACTTGATTATACAGGTTGCGATCGCTAGTAACATGACATCCAATTTGTTCCATAAACCATCCAAAAGATGCCATCTGTTCAATCGTCCCATTTAGATCTCAAGTTTGCCGCGAGTTGGTTCTTTTATACAATATTAATGCATAATTAGAGCAATAAGATCTGGGGCGATGTTCATTGTTCTTAGGATGGTTAATACATCTTCTAGACGCACTCTGTCGAAGGCTCTCGTCAAATCCACGACGCACATAAAAGCGGTCTTGAATAATCGATGGATTTTTCAATGGCCCGGCGGACAATGAAAAGGTCCTCCACTGTTGATTGATTCGTGTGAATCCATATTGTTCTTCACTGGCTTCAACAAAAAGGTTCTAACTTATTCAATAAGATCCTTGTTACCAGTTTATACTTGTACAAAGGAAGGTTAGTCCTATAAATTAGACGGGTCATTTTTGTTCTCTAATTCTCCTCTAACAAACTGGGATTGTAACATTGCTTTTCCACTCCTGCGGGATTCGAGTCTGTCAGAATGTTATTTTTATCATTTTGGCTTCTATAATTAATAATATATAATCACAAAACAGAAAAGTGAGCTAAAGGTCAGCGACGTGGAAGTTAAAAGAGGTGCCTCATGTGGGAGTGACCATCACCTACTTAAGGCACAAATAGTATTTCCTATTAGAACAGGGTACCAGCAGTAGAAGAAACAGGAAAATGTCCAAAAAGGAAAAGTGACGGAGGAAAGATACAACACTAATAGTTTGGAACAGGAAAGTACAAAAGAACTGTACAAAGCCAGACTGCTGGCAATAAACTGCAAAGAATCATTCGATGGTATAGAGGAAGAGTATGAATACATAAAATCATGCATAATTGCAGCAGCGAGAGAGGCACTAGGTTGCCGGGAGAGAGAAGGGAAACGTAAAGAACCATACTTGTGGGATGAGGAGATAGAACAACTCATACCTAGGAGGAAGAAAAAGCACAGAAAGTTGGAGAATTCTAAAGAACATGAGGCGTGAACGGAAAAAAGACATAATCTTCCCAATAACAGAGCAATCATGAAATCAGTATTTCGAGAAAATGCTGACAGAAGATAGAAATGAGTTCCAAATTCCTGATAGTGAACACTAACATAAATATAACCTAGGCATGGGTAACTCAGTGAATTTTGAGGAGTTAGCGCAGTGCTGCGCAAATGGCTTGGTTCTCAACTCACCGGAGCAGTTCCGTTGCCATCACCTACTTGGTAAAAAAAACTTACTCGTAAAAACTTCAGATTTTACTGAGTTGGCTTTTTTTTAGGTGGTTTAGGAAAAATTATTCCAGTTTCGAGTCTCGTAAAGCTTAGATTTCGCTTACCGTTTAAATTTAATATGAGTTATAACTCACTAACTCACAATGTAGCTGCAACTCAAAAGCGCAATTCAACACAGTGTTACCCATGCCTAATATAACCACTCAAGGATCTCCAGTAAGAATAACTGTATCAGATGTTCATGAAAAATCAGTTAACCCGCTAAAAATGGAAGAGCGACGCGACCAGGAAATATAGCGGGAGAACTAGTGAAATATGGACAGGAAAACTAACCCAGATGCTCACAAGCTCACAAATCAGAAGTACCAAAGGAATGGAAGCAAACGAAGAAAGAGGATAAAAATAATAGGGACAACTATCGAGGAATATCCGTATCCAACACCATAAGCAGGATATATGGAATATTACTCAAAACCAAGATAGAAGAATGAATATGGTACATAGAGGCAGAAGAGCAATCCGGATGCAGAGCAGGAAGATCACCATTGACCACCTATTTAGACCATTTAGACGACCACCAAATTGCATCAACAAGATGGAAGAGAAAATGTGAAACAATGGGTATACCAGTGGATGATACATCAACAGTCTACGCATTGCGGATGATCAAGTGATGATTGCCCAGGACTAATTAACTGAAGAATATGATAGGTGGGGTGTAGATGTTAACATGCAGAAAACAGAACACATATGTATAGGAGGAGACAACAGGAGCTGCTTGCCTCAGACAAACAGAATATCAAACACTGCAGCACATACAAATACCTGGGTTGTAAAAATATTGAAAGAAGGAAGTCTGGACGAAGTAATAGCCGAAAGACATCCTCAAGGCAGGAAGGCTGTGTCCATGTTAACGGCATTCTATGGGATAAACACATTTCAAAGGAAAAGAAACACAGAATATACAACAATTAAAGGTATAGTAACATATAGGAGTGAGGTGTGGGCTATAAAGGTTAGAGCAGAGAAAGCACTAAAAGCTACAGGGATGTACTACCGTAGAAGAGCTGCAAGAAAGGATCAGAAATGAAAGGATATGGGAAATAATGGAAGTGAAGCACGATATAGTAGATGATATAAAACTAGACACCTCAGATGGTACGAACATGTGCAGAGGATGGGCCAGGACCGACTTCAGAAAGAAAGTACTACACTGGACACCGCAGGGAAGAAGAAGGAGAGGAAGACCACGGAAAAGCTGGAGAGAGGGTATAGACGGAGATATCCAGAGAAGAGGACTGGAGGAAGAGACCTGGAGAAAACCGAGATGGTTGGAGATGGGGTATCGTAACACGAACAACGTTGTACCCGATGGATATATATAATATCATTTAGGCGAGTTCACTGGTTAATTCATTCCTTCCGGATTTGAGCAGTTTGTTCGGAATATAATCGGCTCCCGGAGCTTTATATTTTTAAGGGAAAGGACTGCCAGATATTACTTTAGAGTCCTCATTTTCACACACTTCATTTTCCACATTTTTCGCTGTGTGCCATATAAACTCGCTTTCCATATTCTTGGTGAATCCCTCCCAATCCTCCTCCTTGATTGGGGGATTGTTTGGAGGTCATCATGACGAAGTGAGAAAAGGTCTTCTATTTCTTGTTTGGGCTTATTGATATCCGATGCATAGGCACACCATGCATGACCTTTTGGTTTTTGGTACGCCAAGACATAATATTCCAGCATCCAATTCATAGAGTGTTCTTTCTTTTGAAATTCTCAAATCGTATCCTGTTTCGTTGCGGAGTCTTCAAAGTGTTATAACTCGTATTTTCGAGGCTTTGGGTGTTTGTTTTAGTCCCAGTTTTAGTTAGTGTTGCTAGTCTTGCTTTTTTGCAAGAGCATGACCACTTTCGCTCACCACAATTTTCAAGGATATTTTGGACACGACGACTAACGTCTTTGCATTAACATCTTCAACTTCACTAATATTTCTAATCTCCTTATAAAGCTTTTGAGCTCCTTAATTGCTTCTTTCTGCTGTTCAAAGATGTGAACTCTTCTTCGATCGTTATTGCTCCCATCACATCTTTTATCGCTAATTAACATTTACATATAATGTATTTATTGAATGTTTGCGGCCGCTCGGAATGATCCAAATCGCTGACAAGTGGCTGAGCTCGCGTCCACCAAGCCCAACCGAATGGTAAGCTAATATACAGAAGTGGAAGTTGCAGACGGCTTTTTTTCCGAAATCCCAAACTGCATAGGTCAGCTAATAAATAATGGCATACGAACACGTAGGAAAGGTAATTTTACCTGCAATTTGTTGGCGGCAAAAAGACTGGCATCCCGTTTATTCGCTCGAGACGCATTCTGGGGCGCATTCCGATAGACAATTTACACGATGGCGGGATCCCATTACTCGGCATATAAGTTTTTGTGCGCAAAAAGCTGACGGCCATTCTATAATGTGCCATTGAGACATGAAGCCGAAGCTGAACGGTCAGCCGGGAGCTTTAAGGCCTTTACGGCTTAAGCTACTTAACTGGCTAGCTTATATAGAATGGCATGAAATTAGCGGCTTGCCTGAATGCGAAAAATCGCACAGAAGTGACAACTAGCGCAACTAGAAAATTGATTATTTATGCAAGTTTATACCAGTGCTCTCCTTGAAACCTCCAGTAACTTGGTCCTTCGAGCCGGATTAAGGCGCGACTGGTTACACAACGCCCAAAGAAATCAACCGATTTTTGGCTAATTTAAGCAAACTTTCCACCTAAACCTTCTGGTTGCAACCAGCTCTATCCATTATAGAATGTCGTTCTTCTTCACATTTCCCATTCCGGCGAACCGTTCCCATCGCAATGCAACCTACTTAATCCAAAGTCGTCAAATAAATCTCGCTGTTTAGATGGATGGTGCCGTTTGCTAAACAAAAGGAAGAGTAATGCAACATTTCGCATTCAAAATACGAGCAGTCATAAATAATAAAATAAGCTCAAAGCGATTGCATCTCTAACACCCGCGACCTAAGCGAACCCGGCCAATGGACAACGAGTATTGTCCATCCCCATTGCAATGTTGCCGGCTTTTTTGGCGTAATAAATTTGAGAAAATTTCCCTGACAACAAAAACTTTTCCTTTATTTCGTTTATTACACGCATAATAGGGATGAGTTAGGAGTTAGCCGTTTGGTCCTTCGAGCCGGATGAAGGGCGACTATCACATTGTGTGTTGCCGGGATTGGTTTACATCAAATGGATTTAAAAAAATAGGGCTTTGGCAACGCGGCATGGAAGAGGTTCGATGGATGTGTACTTACAGCAATCTCCAGGACGTCGCGAGTAGGGCCGTGTCGAGCGATTCCTGCTGAGAAGAACACGATATTAATATTCTGACTAGTCACCGAGCTATTCGGGACAACGATGGTTCGAGAACTGTCCATTCTCAGATTTCGATTGGCCGAAACGATCCCAATCCTCCTTAGAGCACTGATGATGGTGAAAAGCGCCTCCACCTTCTTTGAGGAGGCTTTTAATTGAGGTCACTGTTTATGAAGATATTTTCAAAACAAAAGTGCCAACAGAAAGCAGAAGCATTTAGTGCGCTCGTGAGGTTTTCAATGGTGACGTCTCCCCGTAATGTTACCCGAAAGTAAAAGATTGTGTTACAGCTGTTGCTCCAGCGGCCGGAAAACGCAGATAACCAATTTCAATATAGGATTTCCGAAGACAAAATATCCACTGATACTAGCTAGTTGGTATTGGCTGCAATATAAAGTGCGTTCACCTTTTCCTGCCAGCTAACATATCAAAACGTGATATCGCGTTAGCAATATGAAAAAAATCAGCCAGTGTACTGTTCGGGATTTTTTCCGTCTGCATCTGCAGTCTGGATCTGATTATGACATTGGAAGTGTTGAAGATATCGCTGTTTGTTCTGCTGCCAATCTGTGTAGCGATTTAGAATCAGTGGCAGCACGCCAAATTAATTTAAATCCCAAAAGAGATTAATTTAAATGTGTCTTTAAATTTAAAATCTATCTATCTATCTAGAAATGAAACTAGCGTTTTCTGAGGGAAACCTTGCTCAGGAAGTTTGAATGTTTATTGCAGATAAATAACAAATGCTTGCCACCATTGTTTTTCCAACTGTAAAGATTGAGGAAAGAAATAACCACAAGAAACTCAAAGGAGGTGACTGAACGATGCGGTTTCTGAGAAGAACCTTGCTGAGAAACCTTGAAAGCACTTCCTTCTTGAGTATTATCGAGGGTACATTTTATAGTCACTACATTTTCCATCAGTAAAAACTGATGAAAAAAACAACGACAAGAAATGCAAAAAGGTAAATGAAACTTGAGTTTTCTGAGCGAAAGCTTGCTGAGAAAGCATGAATGTTGGCTTCAAACGTTTCTCTTCTCGAGTGTTATTGCGAACAGATTTGGATTTCAACCACTGTATTTTCCATTTGTGAAGTCTGAGGAAAGAAACAACGACAATAAACGCCAAAAAGATCAATGAAACATGAGTTTTCTAAAGGAAATTTTGCTCAGAAATCTTGAACGTCAGCTTTAAAAAAATTTCTTCTTGAGTATTATCTCGAGTAAATTTTGCTTTCAATTACTGTATTTTCCATTTGTTAGCACTCAGGAAGGAAACAACGGTAATAAACGCAAAAAAGATAAATGAAACTTGAGTTTTCTGAGCGAAAGCTTGCTGAGAAAGCGTGAATGTTGGCTTCAATCGTTTCTCTTCTTGAGTGTTATTGCGAACAGATTTGGATTTCAACCACTGTATTTTCAATTTGTAAAGTCTGAGGAAAGAAACAACGACAATAAACGCCAAAAAGATCAATGAAACATGAGTTTTCTGAAGGAAACTTTGCTGAGAAAGCTTGCACGTAAGCTTTAAAAAGTTTTCTTCTTGAGTATTATCTCGAGTAAATTTTGTTTTTATCCACTGTATTTTCCATCTGTAAGCACTGAGGAAGGAAACAACGACAATAAACGCCAAAAAGATAAATGAAACTTGAGTTTTCTGAGCGAAAGCTTGCTGAGAAAGCGTGAATATTGGCTTCAAATGTTTCTCTTCTTGGGTGTTATTGCGAACAGATTTGGATTTCAACCACTGTATTTTCCATTTGTGAAGTATGAGGAAAGAAACAACGACAATAAACGCCAAAAAGATCAATGAAACATGAGTTTTCTGAAGGAAACTTTGCTGAGAAAGCTTGGACGTAAGCTTTAAAGATTTTTCTTCTTTAGTATTATCGCGAGTAAATTTTGTTTTCAACCACTGTATTTTCCATCTGTAAGCACTGAGGAAGGAGACAACGACAATAAACACAAAAAAGATAAATGACACTTGAGTTTCTGAGCGAAAGCTTGCTGAGAAAGCGTGAATGTTGGCTTCAAACGTTTCTTTTCTTGAGTAGTGTTGCGAAAAGATTTGTATTTCAACCACTGTATTTTCCATTTATGAAGTCTGAGGAAAGACACAACGACAATAAACGCCAAAAAGACCAAATGAAACATGAGTTTTCTCTACGGAAACCTTGCTGAGAAAGCTTGGACGTAAGCTTTAAAGATTTTTCTTCTTGAGTATTATCGCGAGTAAGTTTTGTTTTCAACCACTGTATTTTCCATCTGTAAGCACTGAGGAAGGAAACAACGACAATAAACGCCAAAAAAGATAAATGAAACTTGAGTTTTCTGAGCAAAAGCTTGCTGAGAAACCGTGAATGTTGGCTTCAAACGTTTCTCTTCTCGAGTGTTATTGCGAAAAGGTTTGGATTTCAACCACTGTATTTTCCATATGTAAAGTCTGAGGAAAGAAACAACGACAATAAACGCCAAAAAGATCAATGAAATCTGGGTTTTATCTAAGAAAACCTTGCTGAGAAAGCTTGCACGTAAGCTTTAAAAAGTTTTCTTCTTGAGTATTATCGCGAGTAAATTTTGTTTTCAACTACTGTATTTTCCATCTGTAAGCAGTGAGGAAGGAAACAACGACAATAAACGCATAAAAGATAAATAAAACTTGAGTTTTCTGAGCAAAAGCTTGCTGAGAAAGCGTGAATGTTGGCTTCAAACGTTTCTTTTCTTGAGTGTTATTGCGAACAGATTTGGATTTCAACCACTGTATTTTCCATTTGTAAAGTCTGAGGAAAGGAACAACGACAATAAACGCCAAAAAGATCATTGAAACATGAGTTTTCTAAAGGAACCTTTGCGAGAAAGCTTGAACGTAAACTTTAAAAGGTTTTCTTCTTGAGTATTATCTCGAGTAAATTTTGTTTTTAACCACTGTATTTTCCATCTGTAAGCACTGAGGAAGTGAACAACGACAATAAACGCAAAAAGATAAATGACACTTGAGTTTTCTGAGCGAACGCTTGCTGAGAGCGTGAATGTTGGCGTCAATCGTTTCTCTTCTTGAGTGTTATTGCGAATAGATTTTGATCTCAACCAGTGTATTTTCCATTTATAAAGTCTGAGGAAAGAAACAACGACAATAAACGCCAAAAACATCAATGAAACATGAGTTTTCTAAAGGAAACTTTGCTGAGAAAGCTTGCAAGTAAGCTTTAAAAAGTTTTCTTCTTGAGTATTATAGCGAGTAAATTTTGTTTTCAACTACTGTATTTTCCATCTGTAAGCACTGAGGAAGGAAACAACGACAATAAACGCAAAAAAGATAAATGAAACTTGAGTTTTCTGAGCAAAAGCTTGCTGAGAAAGCGTGAATGTTGGCTTCAAACGTTTCTCTTCTCGAGTGTTATTGCGAACAGATTTGGAATTCAAGCACTGTATTTTCCATTTGTAAAGTCTGAGGAAAGAAACAACGACAATAAACGCCAAAAAGATCAATGAAATCTGGGTTTTCTTAAGGAAACTTTGCTGAGAAAGCTTGCACGTAAGCTTTAAAGATTTTTCTTCTTGAGTATTATCGCGAGTAAGTTTTGTTTTCAACCACTGTATTTTCAATCTGTAAGCACTGAGGAAGGAAACAACGACAATAAACGCCAAAAAGATCAATGAAACATGAGTTTTCTGAAGGAAACTTTGCTGAGAAAGCTTGCACGTAAGCTTTAAAAAAGTTTCCTTCTTGAGTATTATCGCGAGTAAATTTAGTTTTCAACCACTGTATTTTCAATCTGTAAGCACTGAGGAAGGAAATAACGACAATAAACGCCAAAAAGATAAATGAAACTTGAGTTTTCTGAGCGAAAACTTGCTGAGAAAGCGTGAATGTTGACTTCAAATGTTTCTCTTCTTGGGTGTTATTGCGAACAAATTTGGATTTCAACCACTGTATTTTCCATTTGTGAAGTCTGAGGAAAGACACAACTACAATAAACGCCAAAAAGACCAATGAAACATGAGTTTTCTCTAAGGAAACCTTGCTGAGAAAGCTTGGACGTAAGCTTTAAAGATTTTTCTTCTTTAGTATTATAGCGAGTAAATTTTGTTTTCAACCACTGTATTTTCCATCTGTAAGCACTGAGAAAGGAAATAACGACAATAAACGCCAAAAAGATAGATAAAACTTGAGTTTTCTGAGCGAAAGCTTGCTGAGAAAGCGTGAATGTTGGCTTCAAACGTTTCTCTTCTTGAGTGTTATTGCGAACAGATTTGGACTTCATCCACTGTATTTTCCATTTGTGAAGTCTGAGGAAAGAAACAACGACAATAAACGCCAAAAAGATCAATGAAACATGAGTTTTCTAAAGGAAACTTTGCTGAGAAAGCTTGCACGTAAGCTTTAAAAAGTTTTCTTCTTGAGTATTATCTCGAGTAAAATTTGTTTTCAACCACTGTATTTTCAATCTGTAAGCACTGAGGAAGGAAATAACGACAATAAACGCCAAAAAGATAAATGAAACTTGAGTTTTCTGAGCGAAAGCTTGCTGAGAAAGCGTGAATGTTGGCTTCAAACGTTTCTCTTCTTGAGTGTTATTGCGTACAGATTTGGATTTCAACCACTGTATTTTCCATTTGTGAAGTCTGAGGAAAGAAACAACGACAATAAACGCCAAAAAGACCAATGAAACATGAGTTTTCTCTAAGGAAACCTTGCTGAGAAAGCTTGGACGTAAGCTTTAAAGATTTTTCTTCTTTAGTATTATAGCGAGTAAATTTTGTTTTCAACCACTGTATTTTCCATCTGTAAGCACTGAGAAAGGAAATAACGACAACAAACGCCAAAAAGATAGATAAAACTTGAGTTTTCTGAGCGAAAGCTTGCTGAGAAAGCGTGAATGTTGGCTTCAAACGTTTCTCTTCTTGAGTGTTATTGCGAACAGATTTGGACTTCATCCACTGTATTTTCCATTTGTGAAGTCTGAGGAAAGAAACAACGACAATAAACGCCAAAAAGATCAATGAAACATGAGTTTTCTAAAGGAAACTTTGCTGAGAAAGCTTGCACGTAAGCTTTAAAAAGTTTTCTTCTTGAGTATTATCTCGAGTAAAATTTGTTTTCAACCACTGTATTTTCAATCTGTAAGCACTGAGGAAGGAAATAACGACAATAAACGCCAAAAAGATAAATGAAACTTGAGTTTTCTGAGCGAAAGCTTGCTGAGAAAGCGTGAATGTTGGCTTCAAACGTTTCTCTTCTCGAATGTTATTGCGAACAGATTTGGATTTCAACCACTGTATTTTCCATTTGTAAAGTCTGAGGAAAGAAACAAAGACAATAAACGCCAAAAAGATTAATGAAACATGAGTTTTCTGAAGGAAACTTTGCTGAGAAAGCTTGCACGTAAGCTTTAAAAAGTTTTCTTCATGAGTATTATCGCGAGTAAATTTTGTTTTCAACCACTGTATTTTCCATCTGTAAGCACTGAGGAAGGAACAACGACAATAAACGCAAAAGAGATAAATAAAGCTTGCGTTTTCTGAGCGAAAGCTTGCTGAGAAAGCGTGAATGTTGGCTTCAAACGTTTCTCTTCATGAGTGCTATTGCGAACAGATTTGGATTTCAACCACTGTATTTTCCATTTGTAAAGTCTGAGGAAAGAAACAACGACAATAAACGCCAAAAAGATCAATGAAACATGAGTTTTCTAAAGGAAACTTTGCTGAGAAAGCTTGCACGTAAGCTTTGAAAAGTTTTCTTCTTGAGTATTATCGCGAGTAAATTTTGTTTTCAACCACTGTATTTTCAATCTGTAAGCACTGAGGAAGGAAATAACGACAATAAACGCCAAAAAGATAAATGAAACTTGAGTTTTCTGAGCGAAAGCTTGCTGAGAAAGCGTGAATGTTGGCTTCAAACGTTTCTCTTCTTGAGTGTTATTGCGTACAGATTTGGATTTCAACCACTGTATTTTCCATTTGTGAAGTCTGAGGAAAGAAACAACGACAATAAACGCCAAAAAGATCAATGAAATCTGGGTTTTCTGAAGGAAACTTTGCTGAGAAAGCTTGCACGTAAGCTTTAAAAAGTTTTCTTCTTGAGTATTATCGCGAGTAAATTTTGTTTTCAACCACTGTATTTTCAATATGTAAGCACTGAGGAAGGAAATAACGACAATAAACGCCAAAAAGATAAATGAAACTTGCGTTTACTGAGCGACAGCTTGCTGAGAAAGCGTGAATGTTGGCTTCAAACGTTTCTCTTCTCGAGTGTTATTGCGAACAGATTTGGATTTCAACCACTGTATTTTCCATTTGTAAAGTCTGAGGAAAGAAACAACGACAATAAACGCCAAAAAGATCAATGAAACATGAGTTTTATGAAGGAAACTTTGCTGAGAAAGCTTGAACGTAAGCTTTAAAAAGTTTTCTTCTTGAGTATTATCGCTAGTAAATTTTGCTTTCAACCACTGTATTTTCCATCTGTAAGCGCTGAGAATGGAAACAACGACAATAAACGCAAAAAAGATAAATGAAACTTGAGTTTTCTGAGCAAAAGCTTGCTGAGAAAGCGTGAATGTTGGCTTCAAACGTTTCTCTTCTCGAGTGTTATTGCGAACAGATTTGGATTTCAACCACTGTATTTTCCATTTGTAAAGTCTGAGGAAAGAAACAACGACAATAAACGCCAAAAAGATCAATGAAATCTGGGTTTTCTGAAGGAAACTTTGCTGAGAAAGCTTGCAACTAAGCTTTAAAAAGTTTCCTTCTTGAGTATTATCGCGAGTAAATTTAATTTTCAACCACTGTATTTTCAATCTGTAAGCACTGAGGAAGGAAATAACGACAATAAACGCCAAAAAGATAAATGAAACTTGAGTTTTCTGAGCGAAAGCTTGCTGAGAAAGCGTGAATGTTGGCTTCAAACGTTTCCCTTCTTGAGTATTATTGCGAATAGATTTTGTTTCCAACCACTATATAAAGACTGAGGAAAGAAACAACGACAAGAAACTCAAAAGTGTATAGTTGGATTGGAAAGTTTGAGGATAAACTCTGAATCAAAACTCCGAAAAAATTGAGAGCTTAACGATAACCAAAGCTTGGGTTAAATCGGTTTACAGTTTTCACTTTACGATTTTTAACGATCGAAGTTCGTTCACCAGTGACTCAAACTATCAAGAAAATCGCATCAAATTACATAAAATGAATTTCACATCTCTCAGGATGGTTAAGTAGCTGGACGAACTGGCCTTAACATCTTGAGCTGCATCTTGAAGAGCTTTCTAATTGGTCAATACCATTACTTGAACAAACAATGAAATGGTACCTTATAAGGTGGTTTTGAAAGTTACCTGAAGATGGAAATAGATCTCATTAACATTTCAGTTGCTTCGTATAGCTGGCCATTGATTGTCGGCGGTTGGCTCAGGTATAATCGCTTTAACTTGATACCGATCGTCCGAAGGACCCGAGATGTCGACGGCATTTCAAATGCACAGGCATTATTTAATGAGAAATATGACACCTCTAGGCAGTAAATATTTTAATTTTCTTTAGCCTGTGAGCCAATGGCTATGTCTGCGAGTGTCTGACTGTCCGAATTCCTTTAACGCTCCAACAACTGTTCATGCCTGGTTTAAACAGCTCAATAATCAATATTTGATCAGAGCTAATGAGCCGGTTGACGGATAATCACCTGCTCACCAGAGTATGAGCATTTTATGGAAACTAGCAACTAAAATTTTAAAAAATGCTGAAGTCAAATCTGGAGATCGTGGAGGCCAATCCAGTCTTGACTCCTTCAATTGAGTCCCAGAAGAAATGTCTAAATTCAGCGGACTGTTTTTTGGAAAAAAGCTCGGACCGGTCAATTTTTATCTGTAGATGCGATTTTTTATACAGGGTGACCAAAAAAGGCAACTTATTTTTTTCAAATGGAATCACCTGCTTTTTAATTTAATGTTTGGTTCTCCATTGAATTCAAAGTATAATTCAGGTAACATGACAACTTAAACTCATCAGTCATCAGGACCTATCAATAATTAATAGCGACGGTTTCTTTCAAATTTTTGCAGTCCTGAAACGAACCCAATTATTTCAAAAAACAGAACAACAATCAAATTAAATGTTCAAAATGTGTGCCATTTCCGGCTTGACAATATCAAAAGCGACCCTTTTTGTACGTTCTACAAAAATATATCTATCAGAGTTAGATCTGGCGATCTAGGAGGCATTCAATAGGTCCTCTCCTTTCTATCCACCGATAGGGAAAGGGCTCACCCTGTGTAAATAAATTTACCATAAAAAACGCATTTGAAAACAAAAATCTGCGGGTTTCTGGGATTCGATGTATATGCAAAAGGGCGATTTCAAGAAAGGATTTTTTGCTGGCAAAGAACCATTTGTCAATCTGTCAACTTCCGGAAGGAGTAGGGTTAGGAAGGTTAAGTTTAAGAACCAAGAGTCTTAGATTTGAACAAAAAATGCAATAAAAAAAAAGTGAACGCAAAATGAAGAGATGAACGAGAACTTTGTTTGAAAAGAAGTCGCTCGACCTAAACCACAAAAATCTGAATTCATACAAAACTGGGAATTTTATAACAGAAAAAAACAACTAATTGAAGCTTGGCAAAGAACAAGGCGTCGCCTGTGAGCGCCTTAAACAAATGAAAAACACTGGTTAATATTTGGACTTTCTATCAACATATTCTGTTTGCTTCACAAAAGAGTTTTATATTAAAAATGACAAATTGAAGTAATAGCCGATCCGGTCCTGATCGGCTTAGGCTACACCTGAGCCGCTGCGTAGTAAATCAAGCAGGCGACCACACACGCAGAACCGGCACGCGCCGAAATACCGTCGATCGGCTTGTTCCGAGCACCCGATCGGACAGCCGATGTGTGGAAATCTCCGCCTTGGACCACACACGCAGAACACTGCGCGCATCGCTTGATCCGAACGCGAATCCCCACTCTTTTGGCGTCGGCCACCAATCCCGTTCCAGTTGCTGGCAGGCGCAACTCTAGTAGGGTAAAGTCTGGACTTTCTGCGGGCCGCAAAGTGGATAGAAACCGATCAAACGGTTCAATTTAGACCTTAGAATGACTTTTCAATTATTCAAAACGAGAATGCAAATGCCCAACCTGCGAAGTATATCTGGCTTGTTCGATTTGCATACTATTTATGTTCTGATTAAATTGTATATGTTCGCTGAGCGTGTCATATATAGAACAATTACACCTTTTCCCTGTTTACAGGTCTTTAACACGATCGATTTGCATGAATTGCATTGTCGAGATCGCCTTAATAATAGCGTTGCACCGTGTTTTACATACTATGATTTATTAAGGTCGATATGATTGTTTCGATCGTCTCTGGGAAGTTGTCCAGTGGTGTCCAGGAATATTTTACACTTAAATTGAAGACCACAATAACAATAACGCCCTAATGAAAATGCAATTTCGCTGGATGATGACGTGAATATTGCAAAGCCACGTCCCTCGGCTACGTTTAAAGCCACCTTCAGGTCTACAGGTTCAGTCTTGTTCCGTTTAAGAGCAGAATTCGTCCCTAGTCGAGCGAAATGACCCACTGCATTCCGGCGATGAAAAAAAGCGGCGCGAGGCCATAAAGAAAATGTGCCAATAAAAAGCATTCTTTCGTCTCTGAAAGCAATTACATGTAATTAGTCGCTTTTTAATGTTGGAATCGTTTAAAGCGACGTGACAAATATAATAAGATAAAACAGCTAGTGATTGAATAATCACGAGAATCTGCTAACGATTCCGCGTATTTTTCGTGCTCGGATGGACTTCCTCATTATCAGGCCGCTCTGAAGACATTCGTCGTAAATTGTTGTCCAGGAAAAGTGGGAAAACGTTATTATTCTAACTAGTAAAACTAGACAAATAAACACTGTGAAAACTGAGTTTTCCTTCGTAGAAACCAAGAAGTTTCTTTTTCGGATTTTTCAAGTGATGCGCGCACAATACCGAGCGGCGTGTGGTCAAAGGCGGGCTTTTGTGTTGTGCGCCGATTGGTTTGAAGAAGTGGGGATGTTTAGGCAATAGTTGTGAAGGCGCGCCTTCCTCCTTGTGTGGTCCAGAGTGAATCTCCCAATCCAGAAAAAGCCGCCCAGTGCGATGCTTCTGCTGCATATTCCATTTTTCCACCGTTTCCACAGGGTTTCTTCCTTCAAGGCTTTGACTACTTGCTGTTTTAGGGACCTGGAATGAATGATCCTCAATCCAGATCATCAAGTGCCAATATTGCAAATTGATTCAACTCCCGATTTGACCCCTGGAGACTTTTTTATTCTTTTCCCAACACAACACCACCATATACCGGTTCATCTACCTGTATAAGGAATAATTCCCCAGTTTGTTTTTTTACGATGGCGAAAGTCATTCGACACGTCGCCAACAGGCCATTTGCAGTAAAAAATTCCTCGGCAAGCACGTACATCACTTACCTTTTAATTGGTGTAAAATTGGTACTATTTATTTCAAGTGGTTAATGACAAGAGGGCTTATGGTCGCATATTTATTGAAGCGGCCACACCGATTCCGAGAAACAATCATCCGTTTGATGATCAGGTGCATTCGAATTGATTGATTTCAAAGTGGAAATGATAGAAAACTGGGAAATTCTGGAGGTGGAGGTTAATTTGGAAGCTGTGGCGTGTCAAACTCTGTCTGATCCATCTAATGGTCAGTTTTAGAAAGTTTAGAATCTTGCTAATAGATGCAATGAAGCAATAGCAACATGGAGTTAAATCTGGTCAGCGGTCCGGTCTTCACCCTCTAAGTTCCACTGCTTCCATAGGAGGAAAGCTTTTTTGAATCTTTAACAGCTCATACGAGTGTGGATAGGGTAACAGCTTGCACCATGAAAGTTTGCCACTTTTCCTTCAGATCAGGTATTAAAGATCCGTCAAGTGGATTATCTTCAAAAGTAATTGAAGAAGTTGTCTTGTGAGACCGTGATGCCTCGTTCATAATATTTGCTAGTTAACACTTTTATTAACACATTTTGAGTTTGTTTCTCAAACATATCAGTTCCAGAAAATGAAAATTCAACTTTGCTATTTCCCATAGCTAAACCTTACAAATAAAACATTGCTAAAGTTGTTTAAATTCACGAAAAACTTTAAATTTGAAGAATTATGATTCTATAGTTGTTTTATAAAAACACAGAGCGGCAACGATGCATCCTCCAGAGATCCCCATCCCCATCAGAGATATGTGTTGACAAACGTGTTAGACTCACAACGCATTTGTGGTTAGTTTTCTAATTGTGCTCCTCAAAACTTAAAATGTATAACAACGTCGAAACGCATCAAGTTTAACTTTATTAGGGAGACTCAAAATTGATAAAATCTTCTACATAGGGAATCGACGGACCAAACCGAATTTTTTCTTCTTTCCTTCATCTTCGTTCTTCATGTTCTGTTTAGTATGGGTTCTGTAATTTCAGTGCGAAACTCCAGCAATTCAAGTTGCTTTTACTCAGTGTCATATTGGTTAACTTAGAACCTCTCAAGATACTTTTAATGCACGTAGCAATTTTATTGGTTTAATTTGTTGTTTAATGGAGTAAGTTCTTTATGGAGTGGAATGAGGAGACGGTTTTTAAAGGATCAAACTGAAAAACTTACTCCCTAAATCCTCAACGTCCAAAGCCAACTCCCAACTGACCTCACTACAGCAAGTTTTTGCATAGAAACTGTTTGGTTTGTATTTTTGCAATTGCAATTTTTCCATTTTTCCCACAAAACAGCCCACGAAACTAAAAAGCAGTAAAATCTGGTGAAATATTTAACCCCATTGCCTCGCTGAATGCACCAGATTCACTCAGAAGGAATCGAGACCACACACGCAGCGGCACGCGCAGCACTCACTTTAAGTGACTATAATCGGGTCGTTTCGGCGGCCGTTCGGAATACCTCGCGCCTCGTTTATACTGCTCGAGAGGCGATTTGTCACTTTAGCAGCGGCCCACCCAGCCTTAGGTTGGGTAAATATTGTGGACACCCAAAAAGAGATTTTTGGTCATTTTTTAAATTTGCGGTGACATTTATCGTCTCAAACCAGGCCTTTATTTTGTCGCAATATCTTAGGTGCCAGATTCGTCTCTAGTCCCTTGTAAGGACATTTTTTTTAAAGTTTAACGTTCAAATTGCACTACCTACTTTAAATTAGCTTGCACCACACATTAAATATGCACTAAACTGTCATAAAACGCCAATGTCACTGTCATTAATGTCAATGTCAAAGTCTTCCAAGTTCTAGAACATGCCCCATTGCACTTTATAATGTGTAATTGCTGGTTGCCTTGCAAATATGTGGTTCGTGCCCACATAAGTTGTTAAGAAAGAGTTTCAGTTCAAGCATCTGCAAGTGTTTTCTGCATAAGTTCTGGATTTTCTAATGTTCTGAGCACCGTCAGGCCTTAAACCCACAATATTCACAAAATGGCTAATTATACCATTAAAAGCACAGTTTTAACAGTTTGTTCTGTTAACCTAATTATAATGTTGCGTTTTATTCGGCTTACGTCACTGTATCAGGGTGGCTAGTCGAGAATCGAGACCACACACGCAGCGGCACGCGCAGCATTTGCTCGAGGTGGTCGCGATCGGTACTTTTCGTTTGCCGATCGGCATTCTTCGCGCCTCGCGTCGTGTTTATAGTGTCCAATTTGTCAGTTTATGAATAGGCCACCCGGGTTTAGGTCGGGTGAGTGGTCCGGACTTTAATGGCCAAATTACATCGATTTAATGAGAAGATAATTGGGTTAAATCACATCTGTTTTCCCGCGGTTTTACCTCAACGGGCTTGCGATTGATTGGTAGAAATTGGAAATTGAATAGAAGCAACACTATTTTGAGGAAGTTGTCAAAGGAAGCCAACATTTGCAGGAGTTTCAAGCTTTTGCTTGGTGTTTAAATCCTCAAAAGATACAATTAGCTCTAAACGAAATTTAATCGCATTAAATTGATAAGTCCTTGATTAAAAACAAGTCAAAAATGTAATATTAATTGGCTTAATTAAAGAAGGAAATATCTTGATGAAAATCGCACAGACAAGAGCAGGCCGTCCCACCATGGCAACGAAGAGCGCCGATATAAATATACGTGAGGCTCCACAAAAACCCCCTTGTCGGCATAAATGTTAATTACCCAACTTCTTAGGTATAATTCATGGTGCCCGTTATCGTGAATCGGCGATCTTCCAAAATAACCAAAACGTTTTAGTTAGCTTTTTAGTGCTGTAAGAGTGAGAATGGTCAGCTATACTACAGAGTCGTTCGCGCTGTTGCCAATCCTCCATAAAATCCTAATGCTCGTGGAAAAAAACCAGCAGAGAAATTATCAATCGGCATTTTTCACACAACTTTCTCGTCTTGAGTTAGTTGCGTATGGTTAGCCCAGCTACTGGGCCTGGACTAGGCCCAGATCTAACATCTGGTGATTTTCTGGGATTGCTCGCAAGTGGTTGTACTGAAAGTGTGACCTGGCAACGTTGCTTACAAGAGTCCAGTCGTTTGGATTTATTTCCCACGGACCGAGGAATGTCGCGGCGTGACCCCCCTCTTTCTCCCCCGCCTTATTAACCCGCAAGAACAAAAGACTCGCCTGCAACCGAATCGTAGCTTACTGGTTATATTTCTCAGTCTATTAATTGATCTGTATGATTTTTTTCCGGTTTTTTCCTGCCAGTTTTCTATTTCTTTTTTCATTACCGAGCAGTGACAAGAAAGAAACATCACGCATACAAAAAATCAAATGCGTTTTGACTGAACTAAAGCCTTCTCGACCACACTTGAACGTATCAATTTCATCTCTCGATTAATCGATTGGTGTAGTGTAAATTGTTTACTGATTTATGAATTTATGTAAATTTATTCTCATCATTAGTGAACATGCCTGTATAGGCAATTAAAGGGAACACATATGGTTATTTATCTCACCTGAATAGATCTATTAGTATTAACGAGTCAGCGGAACAAGCAATTCGAGGTTAGTTTTTCAATTGTACTGTTCAAAACTTGAAATGTGAAGCTATAGCGAAAACGCTCAGTTTATTTGCAAATAATTCAGTTTTTAGTGCGAATTTGAGTGAGTTATTTTTATTTACTATTCCCTAAATCCACCCAGCAGGCAACTCTGCCAGAGGAATGACGCCAATTTTTGAAACACTCTGTACATGAAATGCTCCAAACCTGTAAGAAAGTATTAAGCTAAGTTTACTACCTTACATCAAGTTGAGGTTGAGCTTAAACTCAAATAGGCACTGGATACTTAAGTCGAAATGGCAGTGTTGCCTAATCAAAAATCTGCGTAAAAATAGATAGAAGTAAATGTTTATATAAAATCAGCAGCCACTTGGTATTGTGGTGAAATACTGTTCAAGAACGGCAACAACGTAGGAAAAAGCAGTTGGTAATCTATACCTATGTTACAACCGTTACGTATTATATCCTAACCACAAAAAGCGGTGACAAGTGCTAGTTTCGCTCGCTTTTATAATGGTTATCATCGTACACTTTAACGAAGTTAAAGTAAATTCGTAGCGAAAATGTGGGTCTTCGGGTACGGATCGTTAATGTGGAAAGTCGACTTTCCCTATTCGGAAAAAGTGATTGGTTACATCAAGGGGTACCAACGCCGCTTTTACCAGTTCAGTACCGACCACCGAGGCACCCCAGAGAACCCCGGCAGGGTTGTCACGTTAATTCCTGCCTCAGAAGACTCGAGAGTATATGGCATAGCCTATAAGATAAGAGACACTGATGTGGACACCGTGATCAAACACCTGGACTATCGGGAAAAGGGGGGCTATGAGAGGAAATTGGTGATATTCCATCCGAAAGAGGACTCGATGGACCCATTTGAGATGACGATTTATTTAGCTTCTTTCGATAATCCCAACTATGCAGGCCATGCGGACATCGACGAAATCGCCCATCAAGTGGTGCAGTCGATAGGCCCAAGCGGCCCCAATATTGATTACGTGTGCAATTTGGCCGAGATTATGAGACAAGTAGTTCCTGAGGCCGAAGACGACCATCTCTTTGAATTGGAGGCCAAAATCCTCAAGTTGTTGCAACAGGAGGGCAGGATTAGCGACATTGCTCAACCACAGAACTGATTGGTTGATAAATAGTTAATATATTTCTGTTTATTTCAGTTTTTTGCTGATTTTTTTACAAGTTGCCCCTATTCTTGGATATTAGTGTTCTAAAGTGAAGATGCCAAATTGTATTTAACTGTAAAGTGTTCTGAAAATACAGACACTAGTTTAAGTGTCTTGAAGTGTTTAGAAACAGCTTCGCCTTATGAACGTTTACAGAATCATGCTGTAACAGATGCGACCCAATAAACGAACTTTGCGCGCCAGCTGAAGGATAAAAGCTTAACTATATATATTGCGCTGCTTTGCCGGTAGTCGATATTACAGAAACCGCCAAACCGTCTCAGATAGTAGATGATGGGAGTATGTGGCGGAAGGTTACAATCTTTGTCCATATAGCGAATGAGGTGGAAAAAACTGCGAGCAGAGTTTAGTTTAAGCTTAAGAGAAATGTGGATTCTTCGAAAAACCTTCTTCCGACTAAGCCTATGAAGAAACGATCTACCTAAACGCAGTTCGGATGTTGGAAGGTCTTTAAAGATGAAAAGAGCATTTGGCTCTCGAAAATAGTTGGACCTCACTTAGTTAGTACGTGGAAAAACAGAAAAAAAAAACAAATTTCGTTGATGGTTTGAAGACATTTATGCTGCTTGGAAATGTGAAGTGCCTAATTCCAAGTGATACGTCTCACATGAGACATTCTTCAACTGCTTAGGTCATCTGAAACCAGATAGGATGATAAGAAACGATCAAGAGAAGATCAAGATATAAAATGGAACATTAATGAAACTAGGGAAGATTCGGTTACAATGCGGAATGGAATTTTTGAAGAAATTGTGGCGCTGTTGCCTAATTTAATATGTGTTTTATCCCATTCTTGACGCTACTGCATATAATTCCTCTACTACTTACCATGTTTTTACAACGTCATCCATCTAGAAAGCAATGTGAAACAACGCTACACTATGATCATTTATTTTTAATATTATTATTATCATTATTTAAGGGCGATGTTATAGTTTGTCGTATTAAACGATTAGTTAACAGACTCTTTCACCTATATAATTTCAACATTTATATCAACAAATATAGTAAATTATAAAATGTTACCACTGATATTTAGGTCATCTTATCCTATCGGAAGCCTTGATGAAGATGGTAAGGATCTATATCAGGAAACCTATTTTGGAAAATTTTAAAATTTATTTAACTCTGTACAGTAGATTAGGTTTCTAGAACTCAAAGAACTTGGGTGTTGGTACAAGTGTTTACCCTTAAGACCTCGAAATTAAAATGCAGTTTCACGATATCGACCCTTTCCCACCCGATTGGGGCCCCTTCGTGTATACAAAATCAGGCGCGTCTTCCTTCAATTTAAACTATTTAAAGGCATCAACGTTCTACACTTCCAAAGGAAGACGCCGCCATCTCAGTTATCTTATCTACTGGCTAAAACGTTTAGGCATCACTTTTAGGCAAACACACACATATACGCGTATAAAAATCCCTATCCATTAATTTTAATAAGTCCCTTTGTGTCCTGTAGTCTCATTTACAGATTTGTAGGAAACAGACTCAATTTACAATATGATCTGGAGAGTGCAGTCTCTAGTAGGAGAGTAGAGTTTATTTGGGAGAAATCGTCTTAAGAGTCTATGTAACTCTTGTGGACTTTCAGCCGTTAAAACTTCTCTAGATTCTATAGAGGCAAGTGATACTAAGATTGATTATATTGAGAGATTTGAGAATCTGGAAACCTGAAACGCATCGATTGATTCTTCTGAGAAAGTTGAAGTTGTCGAAAAAAGTGAAAGTGTCCCAACTGAACACTGAACTTTCACAATCACAAGACCGTAAAAGGAAGCACTATACACCCAATCACGTAGAAGTTACGACCAATCAGTATGCGCGTTTCATTAGCTCCGCCCTTCGATTCTAACGGCTTCGATTCTAGCTTTTATCAATTATCTCTAGTGCAGTTTGTTGTATACCTTGTGAAAGCTTGAAGTAGTCAAACGTAATTGTTAGAATTTTGGAAATCCTACACTACTTAAGAGTTTCACTAACAAAAGTACAGCAACCGCTGAATGAACAGAGTTGATGTGTATCGCGATGGATGGTTAAAGGCCTATTACTAAACAGGGACTCAAGAAGTTTATCCGGATGTTATTGCAGCCAATTCATCGAAAAGCCCGCTCAAAAGCTCACTCGGCCATCACTAGGCCCCGATCTGAACCCTATAGAGCATCAATGCATCATAACTCAAAGTCGTTGCCATGCTTTTGCCAGCTACTGCACCTAAGTTACCTTAGAACCTAGATAAATCTAATGTAGGTACCCTTTCTTGTCGAATAAAAACCGAGCTTTGCTATGGATATTGTTTAGAAGTTGATGGCAAAGTGTCCTCTTGAAAGCTTGTCGTCGAGTCTTCCTTGGTAGCTAAGGGAGGAATCTAGAAAAGAGAAACTTGCTGTTTACCGGTTATGGAAGGAAAGCCGACTGAATGCATAAACTGAGTGCTGAAACGGTGCTGAATCAAACCCTTTGTCGGTAAATGTGTTCATGTCAAGCGGAAATGGTAAAAGCAGCACTAACTCGAATTTTGTTAGCAGAAAAACCAGTCAGCTACTCACCTCTGGGTCGGATAGTGTGTTTTTGTGAATGTTTTTTGTTGAGTATTTTGGTCGCGTGCACTTGAAGCAGAAGCGGCTCGGGATGATATTGACTGAATTGCAAATTTGTCATCGGGAGCCGCCTCTGGCCCTAGAGATTTCAAACCAACAGCTACCAGAACCCAAACTAGTAAATATATAGAGAAGCAAAAAGCTAGAAGAAAGAACTAGTTGGAACGGAACCTTATAAAGCGTAGGAAGTGTTGATGTGACCACCCAGGGAAGTGGCTTCTGTCTGTAAAAGAAAATAGACAGACGTGTTGTTGTGTTGCAACCAGCTACATTAAGTAGAATTTTCGGGCGCCACCAAGTACATATGTAAAAGAGTACAAGTGTGTAGAAGAGAACCTCTCAGTCCAAAATAGTATTACCATGTTCCTATCTATCTCCTCCCTACGCTGATTTACCTGTTTGTCCTCCTCTAGGGTTGGTAGGAGGTCGTCAGTGGAGTGGGGACTGGGAGTGGGGGGCATTCGCCCAATCGACATCGAGTTCATTTTGGATAAACGTCGTTGCATCTCTCGTTCTTCTTTCTGCTCTCGCTCGCGCTCATAGCGCCTGGCACTGTAGCTGCGCATGGAACTAGTGCTATGTATGGACGCGATGCTTGGCCTCCTTGAACCTTGCGGATAATGTCAGATTAGAATACCATCGCTTGGTGGCTTTTATGTGGCAGGCAACATGCGGACGATCTACGTGCAGGTGATGATTTAAAGATGAGTGTGAGGTGAAAATTTAATTGGAAACATCTAAGCTGATTGGAGCGACCATGCACAATTGGTGTGAGCTGTTTGTCGGTAATCTGAACCAAGCGATTCGAAAAGTGCATTTTCTAAACAAATTTACACCACTGCCATCTTGCTCTGCTTAACTCTAATGTTTGCTGTGTTTTCTCGAAAAAAAAAAGTCCACTTTTTTCGGTTAATTTAAGCTAAAATACTGGGGTTTTTCACCGAATTGATGCAAATCAATTCAGTCGTCCTGTATATTACCTTCAATGAACTTAAGTGATTAAGTAGATTTTAAGCGAGTGTTTGGATGGCTCTAATGAATTGGTCACAACATAGAGTAGACATGGTGAACTGACATCGAGCTATGCCTATCAGCTTCAACAGGTATAAGAGCCCCATGCGCACAGATGTAGATTTGCTTCTTCTGCCTCTTATATCGGGTGGGTCAGTTTAGAGCAGCGGAACTCGGGCGTTTGATTGCACTTTATTTTTGGTTAGGAAATATAATAATAGGAAATAAAATAATAATAATTTAATAATAAAATAAAATAACTTAAAATAACAGAGTTCTTGTTGGTAGAAACTGACCAACCCTGTGTATTTGTCAGCGAAACAAAGCTGCATTGTTGAGAAACGTACAAAAGTTCTGCCCAAACAGATGGGACAGCATCTGCAAAGTTTTGAAGAGCGCAATTGAAAACTAACCACAAAAACGCTTTAATGCTTTAAGATTTTTCCGGACGCGCCCAATAATATGTGAAAATCAATTCAACGTGGCCAATTTTGAATCTTCCTGTATACCAATGGAAATTCCCAGTTGTCAGACTCAGTGTAACCGCTTAATATGCATTCAGTTCGGTTTTTAACGGCTGCCCCATCTGTTCAACAACTTTGCGCCCCCTAACGGATTTTATACATTTGGCACATTGTGACAACACAGCACAGTTGGGCGAGCTGTCAGTACCGAGATTGGACTCGTCACAGCCGCTCGCCACGTAGTCGCAGTACGACAAGAGCAAGATGGCGGCGGCTCGAGCCGCACCTGTACGGGATTGCGGCACGGTTGCTGCGCCGCCGCCGTAGCCGTGCAACGTTGCCACGCTGCTGGCGCGGCGCGTGGTTGAGCTGCCCGTGCGCCGCGTGGATGCCTGCGATGTGGCACCGGCGCGCGCCAGGATAGGCAGAGGTAGAGATCCTGGAAAAGAGAGCAACGGACGGTGGGGGTAATGAACTAGTCGGGGTCAGAACCGGGGCCGGTTAAGTTAAAGTTAAAAACCGGGATTAAGCGCCTGGATAGTTGAATTTATTCGCAGAGAAGACAAAATGCACTTTTGGTTAGAGCGGATCTATGTACTATGTGGGTTGGAGCATGAACTAAATATGAAGATGAACCAGAACGAGAATGCCACACACATAACAACAGTTTGCCATAAAGGGATGTTTCACTTTTCCTTTTTATGAGGCAGGTACAATATCCATGCACACCAATGTCAATGTTCAACTACCTTTAAGAGATACGCACGACAAAGCACAGCAAATATTATGGTTTTCATGTCAGCTCAACGGGTCTGTTCGCTCAGTTGCTCATGTTATCAAAGGTTTTTGTTTGGGACGTGAAAAAAATCAGAAAATGTTCTGAACAATTTTCAAGACATTTTTTGCAAGACTAACAATTCATTAACGTTTTTGGTCCTTCGAGCCGGATGACACTTTGGCGCAAATATTTTACGGTCCTTATAAAGCGAGCCGCCACTTATGACACACTTCGTAATGAGACAGAATACAGTTTTGTTAAAAACATTTTTAAGCAATACAAAAAAATCAGTTACACTTTGAATATTTTGTGATGTTCATTCACGTCAGTTTTGGACGTCATTTGACTGTGTCAATAACGCGCCAACGTTGGCGTATTTACATCCGACGTCTCTTTCACATGATTATCACGTTGACGGTGGTGACTTGGAACCCTGATTACTTTCCACGGAACCAGTTATTGGCATATCGAAAAAACGACCACATTTAACAACCATACTGTCCAAAATGCACTTGATATGTCACAGGTTGGATTAACATAGATGCTTACCTGGATCGCTGGCATACAGGATTGGCGGAGCGAGATTAGCGTTGCCAAATCGATGTCGATGATGGCCAGAGCCGTAAAGATTCTGGTTGAACAGATGTAGCACAAAGCAGAGGAGCCCCGACAGAATGGCAATTCCCGATAAAACTCCCGCAAATGTTGAAAAGTCTTTCGTTATTACCTGCACGTCTGCGGAAAATGGGACAAAGTAAGGTTAAGGAGTTTTTTTCGTGCGCAGCACTACTTGCCTTCTGCGCAGAAGACTTTCTGCGATGGTTTCTGAATTGATACTGAGTGGTAACCATTTTGGCACAGGCAAATGGCGTTGTGGTGGATTTGAATACATGCGGCGTGTTGGTCGGTGTACACGCACGTCTCGTGATAGTAACATTGTTCTCCCAATTTCTTCGCTGCGAATTAAACGCCAGAATTAGTTCTATTTGCGCATTTGATTTGCGTGAATTTTGACTATAATCGTTCGTGATATTGAGGTTAGTTAGCAACATTTTTGATTTTACACTCGAATTTTGCTAGTCTAGAAGTCCTAACTAGTTCATTTCGTTCGGTTCCAGCTATCGATAAGAGAAGCTTTAGTTTAAGTACTGGCTGAATTGGGATGTATTCGGGCCAACGGAAGAGTTGGAATAAATCCTCAAACTTTGGCTAGTTTTCTTTGAGTTGGCCGCTCTTGCAGTGTCAGTTTCTGGCGGTCATTTCTCGACAACCAGACCTGATATCAGAATGCTGATATAACTGCTGGGAAAAGAAAGCTTTAGGTAAATTACTGGAGGAATTTGAATGTATTCGAGTAAATGCCAGAGTTGCAATAAATTCTCAAACTTTGGTTAGTTTTCCTTGAGTTGGCCGCTCTTGCAGTGTCACTTTCTGGCGGTCATTTCTCGACAACCAGACCTGATATCAGAATGCTGATATAACTGCTGGGAAAAGAAAGCTTTAGGTAAATTACTGGAGGAATTTGAATGTATTCGAGTAAATGCGAGAGTTGCAATAAATTCTCAAACTTTGGTTAGTTTTCCTTGAGTTGGCCGCTCTTGCAGTGTCACTTTCTGGCGGTCATTTCTCGACAACCAGACCTGATATCAGAATGCTGATATAACTGCTCGGAAAGGAAAACTTTAGGTAAATTATTGGAGGAATTTGGATGTATTCGAGTAAATGCGAGAGTTGCAATAAATTCTCAAACTTTGGTTAGTTTTCTTTGAGTTGGCCGCTCTTGCAGTGTCAGTTTCTGGCGGTCATTTCTCGACAACCAGACCTGATATCAGAATGCTGATATAACTGCTGGGAAAAGAAAGCTTTAGGTAAATTACTGGAGGAATTTGAATGTATTCGAGTAAATGCGAGAGTTGCAATAAATTCTCAAACTTTGGTTAGTTTTCCTTGAGTTGGCCGCTCTTGCAGTGTCACTTTCTGGCGGTCATTTCTCGACAACCAGACCTGATATCAGAATGCTGATATAACTGCTGGAAAAGAAAGCTTTAGGTAAATTACTGGAGGAATTTGAATGTATTCGAGTAAATGCGAGAGTTGCAATAAATTCTCAAACTTTGGTTAGTTTTCCTTGAGTTGGCCGCTCTTGCAGTGTCAGTTTCTGGCGGTCATTTCTCGACAACCAGACCTGATATCAGAATGCTGATATAACTACTGGGAAAAGAAAGCTTTAGGTAAATTATTGGAGGAATTTGGATGTATTCGAGTAAATGCGAGAGTTGCAATAAATTCTCAAACTTTGGTTAGTTTTCTTTGAGTTGGCCGCTCTTGCAGTGTCAGTTTCTGGCGGTCATTTCTCGACAACCAGACCTGATATCAGAATGCTGATATAACTGCTCGGAAAGGAAAACTTTAGGTAAATTATTGGAGGAATTTGGATGTATTCGAGTAAATGCGAGAGTTGCAATAAATTCTCAAACTTTGGTTAGTTTTCTTTGAGTTGGCCGCTCTTGCAGTGTCAGTTTCTGGCGGTCATTTCTCGACAACCAGACCTGATATCAGAATGCTGATATAACTGCTGGGAAAAGAAAGCTTTAGGTAAATTACTGGAGGAATTTGAATGTATTCGAGTAAATGCGAGAGTTGCAATAAATTCTCAAACTTTGGTTAGTTTTCCTTGAGTTGGCCGCTCTTGCAGTGTCACTTTCTGGCGGTCATTTCTCGACAACCAGACCTGATATCAGAATGCTGATATAACTGCTGGGAAAGAAAGCTTTAGGTAAATTACTGGAGGAATTTGAATGTATTCGAGTAAATGCGAGAGTTGCAATAAATTCTCAAACTTTGGTTAGTTTTCCTTGAGTTGGCCGCTCTTGCAGTGTCAGTTTCTGGCGGTCATTTCTCGACAACCAGACCTGATATCAGAATGCTGATATAACTGCTGGGAAAAGAAAGCTTTAGGTAAATTATTGGAAGAATTTGGATGTATTCGAGTAAATGCGAGAGTTGCAATAAATTCTCAAACTTTGGTTAGTTTTCTTTGAGTTGGCCGCTCTTGCAGTGTCAGTTTCTGGCGGTCATTTCTCGACAACCAGACCTGATATCAGAATGCTGATATAACTGCTGGGAAAAGAAAGCTTTAGGTAAATTACTGGAGGAATTTGAATGTATTCGAGTAAATGCGAGAGTTGCAATAAATTCTCAAACTTTGGTTAGTTTTCCTTGAGTTGGCCGCTCTTGCAGTGTCAGTTTCTGGCGGTCATTTCTCGACAACCAGACCTGATATCAGAATGCTGATATAACTGCTCGGAAAGGAAAACTTTAGGTAAATTATTGGAGGGAATTTGGATGTATTCGAGTAAATGCGAGAGTTGCAATAAATTCTCAAACTTTGGTTAGTTTTCTTTGAGTTGGCCGCTCTTGCAGTGTCAGTTTCTGGCGGTCATTTCTCGACAACCAGACCTTGACATCAGAATGCTGATATAACTGCTCGGAAAAGAAAGCTTTAGGTAAATTATTGGAGGAAATTTGGATGTATTCGAGTAAATGCGAGAGTTGCAATAAATTCTCAAACTTTGGTTAGTTTTCTTTGAGTTGGCCAGCTCTTGCAGTGTCAGTTTCTGGCGGTCATTTCTCGACAACCAGACCTGATATCAGAATGCTGATATAACTGCTCGGAAAAGAAAGCTTTAGGTAAATTACTGGAGGAATTTGGATGTATTCGAGTAAATGCGAGAGTTGCAATAAATTCTCAAACTTTGGTTAGTTTTCCTTTGAGTTGGCCGCTCTTGCAGTGTCAGTTTCTGGTAGTCATTTCTCGACAACCAGACCTGATCTCAGAATGCTGATATAACTGCTCGGAAAAGAAAGCTTTAGGTAAATTATTGGAGGAATTTGGTTGTATTCGCGTAAATGCGAGAGTTGCAATAAATTCTCAAACTTTGGTTAGTTTTCTTTGAGTTGGCCGCTCTTGCAGTGTCAGTTTGTGGCGGTCATTTCTAGACAACCAGACCTGATATCAGAATGCTGATATAGCTGCTCGGAAAAGAAAGCTTTAGGCAAATTTCTGGAGGAATTTGGATGTATTCGAGTAAATGCGAGAGTTGCAATAAATTCTCAAATTTTGGTTAGTTTTCTTTGAGTTGCCGCTCTTACAGTGTCAGTTTCTGGCGGTCATTTCTCGACCACCAGACCTAACATCAGAATGCTGATATAACTGCTCGGAAAAGAAAGCTTTAGGTAAATTTATTATTGGAGGAATTTGGATGTATTCGAGTAAATGGGAGAGTTGCAATAAATTCTCAAACTTTGGTTAGTTTTCCTTGAGTTGGCCGCTCTTGCAGTGTCAGTTTCTGGCGGTCATTTCTCGACAACCAGACCTGATATCAGAATGCTGATATAACTGCTCGGAAAGGAAAAGCTTTAGGTAAATTATTGGAGGAATTTGGATGTATTCGAGTAAATGCGAGAGTTGCAATAAATTCTCAAACTTTGGTTAGTTTTCTTTGAGTTGGCCGCTCTTGCAGTGTCAGTTTCTGGCGGTCATTTCTCGACAACCAGACTTGACATCAGAATGCTGATATAACTGCTCGGAAAAGAAAGCTTTAGGTAAATTATTGGAGGAATTTGGATGTATTCGAGTAAATGCGAGAGTTGCAATAAATTCTCAAACTTTGGTTAGTTTTCTTTGAGTTGGCCACTCTTGCAGTGTCAGTTTCTGGCGGTCATTTCTCGACAACCAGAATTGACATCAGAATGCTGATATAACTGCTCGGAAAAGAAAGCTTTAGGTAAATTATTGGAGGAATTTGAATGTATTCGAGTAAATGCGAGAGTTGCAATAAATTCTCAAACTTTGGTTAGTTTTCCTTGAGTTGGCCGCTCTTGCAGTGTCACTTTCTGGCGGTCATTTCTCGACAACCAGACCTGATATCAGAATGCTGATATAACTGCTCGGAAAGGAAAACTTTAGGTAAATTATTGGAGGGAATTTGGATGTATTCGAGTAAATGCGAGAGTTGCAATAAATTCTCAAACTTTGGTTAGTTTTCTTTGAGTTGGCCGCTCTTGCAGTGTCAGTTTCTGGCGGTCATTTCTCGACAACCAGACCTTGACATCAGAATGCTGATATAACTGCTCGGAAAAGAAAGCTTTAGGTAAATTATTGGAGAAATTTGGATGTATTCGAGTAAATGCGAGAGTTGCAATAAATTCTCAAACTTTGGTTAGTTTTCTTTGAGTTGGCCACTCTTGCAGTGTCAGTTTCTGGCGGTCATTTCTCGACAACCAGACCTGATATCAGAATGCTGATATAACTGCTCGGAAAAGAAAGCTTTAGGTAAATTACTGGAGGAATTTGGATGTATTCGAGTAAATGCGAGAGTTGCAATAAATTCTCAAACTTTGGTTAGTTTTCCTTGAGTTGGCCGCTCTTGCAGTGTCAGTTTCTGGTAGTCATTTCTCGACAACCAGACCTGATCTCAGAATGCTGATATAACTGCTCGGAAAAGAAAGCTTTAGGTAAATTATTGGAGGAATTTGGTTGTATTCGCGTAAATGCGAGAGTTGCAATAAATTCTCAAACTTTGGTTAGTTTTCTTTGAGTTGGCCGCTCTTGCAGTGTCAGTTTGTGGCGGTCATTTCTAGACAACCAGACCTGATATCAGAATGCTGATATAGCTGCTCGGAAAAGAAAGCTTTAGGCAAATTTCTGGAGGAATTTGGATGTATTCGAGTAAATGCGAGAGTTGCAATAAATTCTCAAATTTTGGTTAGTTTTCTTTGAGTTGCCGCTCTTACAGTGTCAGTTTCTGGCGGTCATTTCTCGACCACCAGACCTAACATCAGAATGCTGATATAACTGCTCGGAAAAGAAAGCTTTAGGTAAATTTATTATTGGAGGAATTTGGATGTATTCGAGTAAATGGGAGAGTTGCAATAAATTCTCAAACTTTGGTTAGTTTTCCTTGAGTTGGCCGCTCTTGCAGTGTCACTTTCTGGCGGTCATTTCTCGACAACCAGACCTGATATCAGAATGCTGATATAACTGCTCGGAAAGGAAAACTTTAGGTAAATTATTGGAGGAATTTGGATGTATTCGAGTAAATGCGAGAGTTGCAATAAATTCTCAAACTTTGGTTAGTTTTCTTTGAGTTGGCCGCTCTTGCAGTGTCAGTTTCTGGCGGTCATTTCTCGACAACCAGACTTGACATCAGAATGCTGATATAACTGCTCGGAAAAGAAAGCTTTAGGTAAATTATTGGAGGAATTTGGATGTATTCGAGTAAATGCGAGAGTTGCAATAAATTCTCAAACTTTGGTTAGTTTTCTTTGAGTTGGCCACTCTTGCAGTGTCAGTTTCTGGCGGTCATTTCTCGACAACCAGACCTGATATCAGAATGCTGATATAACTGCTCGGAAAAGAAAGCTTTAGGTAAATTACTGGAGGAATTTGGATGGATTCGAGTAAATGCGAGAGTTGCAATAAATTCTCAAACTTTGGTTAGTTTTCCTTGAGTTGGCCGCTCTTGCAGTGTCAGTTTCTGGTAGTCATTTCTCGACAACCAGACCTGATCTCAGAATGCTGATATAACTGCTCGGAAAAGAAAGCTTTAGGTAAATTATTGGAGGAATTTGGTTGTATTCGCGTAAATGCGAGAATTGCAATAAATTCTCAAACTTTGGTTAGTTTTCTTTGAGTTGGCCGCTCTTGCAGTGTCAGTTTGTGGCGGTCATTTCTAGACAACCAGACCTGATATCAGAATGCTGATATAGCTGCTCGGAAAAGAAAGCTTTAGGCAAATTTCTGGAGGAATTTGGATGTATTCGAGTAAATGCGAGAGTTGCAATAAATTCTCAAATTTTGGTTAGTTTTCTTTGAGTTGCCGCTCTTACAGTGTCAGTTTCTGGCGGTCATTTCTCGACCACCAGACCTAACATCAGAATGCTGATATAACTGCTCGGAAAAGAAAGCTTTAGGTAAATTTATTATTGGAGGAATTTGGATGTATTCGAGTAAATGGGAGAGTTGCAATACATTTTCAAACTTTGGTTAAGTTTCTTTGAGTTGGCAGCTCTTGCAATGTCGCCAATCTAGTCTTCAAAGCTTCCAAGTTTCAACTTTTAAGCGAAATTTGGAGTTCAACCTCGAAATGGTGTTAAAATATTAAAATTATGAAGGACCGTGATGCAATTTAGACTGGCATTCAAACTCAAAAACTCAGTGGAAAACGAATGGTCGTGACTTAACACTAGGCACGGGTAACACTGAGTTGAATCTGGTTCAATGGCGCTTTCACAGAGCATTCCCCTTAGAACTGTAACTGAATAAGGGTAAACTGAGGCACGTTCTACGTTTTACGGTTTGGTTTTAGATGGCACCACCATGCCGTGTTGCAGAATACATACGTTTTCTTTTATTGACATGATACATTTATCAGGCTGATAACTCGGTGAATGCAATAATCAGAAAACAATTATTGGATAAAATGCTATCATTCCAAACGTTTCAAGTTTCGCGCTTCGAACATAGGTGGCGCAAAAACTTCGTTTCGAGATCTAGCTTGTCAATTACGGTTTGTGTGCCGATGCGCTGTGAAACTGCCACTTAACTCAGTGTTACCCATGTCTACTTAATACGATAAACAGCATCTTATAACTTAGTACTATAAATTCCAAAATTATTCTCCAATTTTGGATAATTAGCAATGAATAATGGTAGTTTCATAAACTTATAACAACCTATTTTCAGTGGAAAAACGAATTCTATGAACAGACGAATGGAGTAGCAATGGGCAGCTCCCTTAGTCCGGTGATGACCAACTACTTTATGGAGAAATTTGAGATGGACGCTCTGGACACAGCCGCGAAGAAACCTAAGTGTTGGATTCGATATATTGATGACTCTTTCGTTCTTTGGGGCCATGGTTTGGTTGAACTTAAAGACTTCCTGAGGAATCTCAACTCAATCAACTCAAAAATACAGTTCACTATGGAAGTGGAGAAGGATGGGCGACTGCCATTTTTAGATGTCTTGGTAACCAGAAAAACCAACGGAAAGCTGGCCCACACGGTGTACAGAAAACCGACACATACCGACCGGTACCTGCACAGTGGATCAAACCATCATCCCAGTCAAAAGAGAGGAGTCATTAAAACCCTCACCGAAAGAGCCAGAAGAATTTGCGAACCATATGAGTTAGAAAGAGAATTGAAACACCTAGAAAGAGCCTTTGGTTGGAATGCATACAGCAAGAACGAGTTTAATAGAGCAATTCGACCAAGAAACAGTGGAGGTCGTCCTGAGGAAACAGATACGCATGATGAGCGTAAGGGTTGGGCTTGCCTCCCATACATACATGGAGTCACAGACAGGATCGGCAGGATACTGGAGAAACACAGAGTGAAAACAGTCTTTAAACCAACTCGAACAATCCAACAGACTTTGAGATCGGCCAAGGACAAACGGGATCCTTTATCGGCACCAGGAGTCTACAGGGTCCCATGCAGTTGTGGCAGAGCATATATCGGCACCACAAAACGTAGTGTAAACACGAGGATCATTGAGCATAAAAGAAGTTGCAGATTAGGACAAACAGAAAAATCAGCAGTAGCGGAACAGGCACTTCTAGACGGCCACCAAATACGTTTCGATGAAGTGGACATTTTGCACCAATCTCAACGGTATTATCCGAGAGTAACCAGAGAGGCCATTGAGATCTTCAAACATGACAACAATTTTAACAGGAAAGAAGAAGTCACGGTCCTTAATCAGATTGGAAACGCGTTTTGCGGCAAACAGCGTGTACGCCAAAACCATTGAAGCGCCTCCCACTCCTCACGCATGAGCTCACACGGCCGGACCGCATAAATACGACAAAGAATCCAGTAGTTGAACCAGTCTTAGTCGGAAAGCACGGGAAATCACTTCGCCCACTGCCTCATCGCCTTTGATAATGTCCACCGCAGTTGTGGACGAAACGTCAGGAAGAAATTCTCATGGACCACGGCTTCAAAACCCGAAAAACATTTCTAAATGTAACTTTTGAAAGTGTTAAACTCGGTGTTTTGAACCCCACATTTTTGTGTTGTGAAATGGAAATCTCAATGTTGTTTAGAGGCAACATTTTTACAGCAATTTCGAGGGCTTTAAAAACTTAACGCGGAAGCACCACTTTGATCACTTTTGAACAGACAACGTTAATTGTTAACTGTTAATTTATTTATTTAATTCTTCAAATCGGGGGTTTTAGTGTTATTATCCGACTTCTTGAACAAAATCGACTTTCGAATGCGATTTTTTCACTGAAAAGCTGAGCTTTGCAATGCATATTCGCCAACAAACTCCAGTTTAACAAAACAGAATGGAAATCGTTCTCCTGTGCAAACTTGAAACTTCGGATCTAAATGCGTATGTTTAGTGCTAGAATTATGTCGAAAACTTTTTAAAAACGAAATTGAGTCCTTGAAAATGACAAATTAAAGCTCAGAATTTCTACTAAAATTTAATTAACATTCAACATTTCCACTTTCACTTCCGAGCTCAGCTCCAGTTCAACTTGAGCCAAATCAACTTTTGAAGCTTGCTAAATTCGGTATTTCGAACGCTTCGAACTGCAGGTTAAAAATGCCTTACTTTAAAGTTCCCATTTTTGCTAAACACTCAAACCCATCAGAAAACCAAAGAATCGGAATTTCAACAGCTCCATCACACCCCTGATACTTCCGAACTTTAAAGCAAATGTTTAATGTAATCAATAAAGTCCAAATTTCGTAATCAAAGTTAGATTTTGAGCGCAAAACATCATATTTTGTATTTCAAGAAAACGCGAATTTTTTGTTTCAGCCGAACACTCCAAGCATCCTTTTTCCAGCCCTTCAACGAGCAGTTAACAACTCAACATTTTAAATTAAAGTTCGAACTTTGGCTACAAAATTAGAACGATTTCAACTTTAAACTCGGCATTAGTCGACTAAGTTATAATTTTATGCGTAAGTTCTGAGGCAAAAGTTCCCCTTTTAGGTGAGAATTTCGACCTGCCGCTGCTGATTCCGAGCTCATCCGAGGTTTTAGCTCAGAAATAAATCAAATTCAAATTCGAATTTTGGACTTGGCACATACTTACGTTTACTGCAACCGTAATATGCATTGTTGAGTTTGACCGGGTATTTTTTTTCGCAATCGCACTTGCTGGTAACGGGATTGCAGTAGACGTGCTGCAGCCTGGAACTGCAAGTAAACTCGCATGGGGCTCCCACAAACAGTCCCTTTTCTGCAAGACACAAAACACCTTTAAAGACCAGTTTTGCTTAGAAACTGTTTGTTAAATAATCAGATTATACTCTTACCATTGGTGGCATTGGCTTGAACAAATTCTTCGTTATCATCTTCAGGCACCAATGGTGGATCGTCGTCTTCGTCTTCAGAGTGGTAGCTCTTCGGAGGAGGCAACCGTTGAGCGCTCGAAAGCGGCACGACTGGTAAGTACAAAAGCAACAACATATACAGGGCTAATGCGAGGTGTCTCATCTCCTGAGGGTTCCGTTCGCCTCTAGATACGAGGTGGCATTCGATAACATGGTACTCCGTGACTATAATCAAAGTGAAACAACCCTGAACTAGTAATAAAACTGGTTTGCTGCGGAAATTATTCAAATCGTTCTACTATGGAAGCGTAGCGAAATTATACAGATTGTTCTTGGCTAGTAGAAGCCAGATGGGTTTTCTGGTAATCGCAGCGATGCGGCCAAAGAGGCCCAGCAGAAGTTGAAATTAGATCAAAATATGTCTCTATATACAAATCCATGGTGTTTCCTAATTTTACCCTGAAAAACCGGCGACAATTTTCGGTTCAAACCTTATTGCATTGTGGTAAATGTATGCCTTCCCGTGGTCTAGCAAAATCGTTCTTAGCTGGAGGAAATTTGTTACCTCGAAAATTGGACGATCAATAATACCTGGTTGAAGAAGGAATTAAAATGAAATCTTGCACTTGGTTGGCGAGTCGTTGAGTTTTGCGTGCCACTCAACACTGTTGATTTGCACTAAAGATTGGTACTTACGAGAGTTAAAAATGTTTATGATAAATTGTTTATTGACGTGAAATTGGACACGAAAGTACGAGAACGAGCCGTCGCGACGTTCAGCTCGCGTAGCGTCGCGCGCTTCCCGAAGGGGATGATTTTGCACTATTGCCCCCTAATAAGGGTCGAAAACATGTGTCAGCTTGATTAGAATAGTATATAAATAACTATTCAAAGTATTAGGTCAATTTTTCAACAGTGAGTCTGCATAGGCGGGCTTTTGTTGTTAAGACATAGACAAGAGCTGGAGGATACCACAGCATTCCGAGAAAAAAGCAAGATATGTTGCCAAGTTGTCGAAAAAGTAGTAATGTATTATTATCAGGCAGAGACAATGACAGGCATGGTTGCAAAGCATGGCAAGCTAAAATAATTTTCAAGTTTCAGCAAAATTGAGCAAAAGATTGATCGGAGAGCGAGTATTTAATTTAGCATATAAAAGTGGCCGCATGAAAGGCTTTGTTTGTACATCTTTGGCTGAAAAAGTTGCTTTGTGTACGGACAAATATCCAAACCGGTTCGATCGCGAACTGGAAATTTGTAGAAAATCGTCAAAACGAAAAAAATTAGTTTTGGCGTTGTCCATTAATCACTGCAGCTGAATGAAATGCAGACAAATTTAAATGGCTCTAAATTTAAAATTAAATTAGTGATCGATCGGCGTTTGGAGCGTTTTTCGTTTAGTTGTTGTTGCCTTTCTTTACGTTGGGACGCGAAATTGGTTTTTGGAAATATTGCCATGCGAACAGTCACTTTCTTCAAAAATGTGAAGAATAAACAAACTGAAATCGAGCAACAAAGGAAAAGGCAATGAGTCATCTGAAGGGCCAGCAAGCAAACGGTTATACGATTATGTAAGTTCTGTACGAAGTTTTTTTGAAAAGCTGCACATTTAGTCCAGTGTATTGTGGGCAACGGACGAAGTCGGTCGTTGGTCCTTTGTTCATAAACGGGATAAATGTGCCTATTTAGTGCCATTTAGGCAAATGCAGTGGATCATCTTGCCTGTTACCTACTGAATTTGATCCACATTTATTTTCAACTCCGTGTGGATACTTACTGTGGTATTAATGGATAGACAATGAAGAATGGAATGCTAATTTGCAGAAAAGCAGGTAACAGGCATTATAAACCTATCAACCCTTAGACTGTTCATCCGCTCTTTATTTTGGCCAACAATATACAAACTACCCACCTAACTGACAGAAAGACAGCTTGCCTGTTTATGGACATTAACAGGGCTTTTGATAGTGTCTGGCATAGAGGCTTACTATACAAACTATACAAACTACACACACCAACATATCTACTACACACCATAAAGAACTTACTAGAAAACAGACAACTACAAGTACGAATTGACAAAACACTGTCATTTTCTTTTTCCCCTGAACAAGGGCTCCCTCAAGGATCCCCGCTCTCACCGTTTCTCTACAATATATACTGCCATGACATATACAATTACAACTTACCAGACAAAAATCAAATCGACAGATCGGCATACATATTACAATACGCAGACGACACGGCACTTATTGTACATGACAAAACTACTGAGAGAGCAGCTCAAAGACTCCAAACACTAACAAACAACACAATGACATGGTTTTATAAATGGACACTAACACCAAACGCGTCAAAAAACCAACTTCTGCTCACAAACCACAGACTCAACGCTGGCTCCCCTTCAATAACTGCAGACGGCCAAACGACACAACCAAAAAACGACGTAAAATACCTTGGAATCACAATTGACCACAAACTTAAATTCACTAAACACATACGAAACATCAGGGCAGAAACAATAAAGAGAACAAAACACTTCCGATCACTAACCTACAAAGACAGAGAAATTAGCACAAACACCGCCACCAAAATATATAAAGCGATTTGTAGACCCTTGCTAGACTTTGGACATATACTCATGACCAACGGAACAGAAAGGACAAAACGTTATATACAAACAACAGAACAAATTGCACTAAGACTAATAACACGAATAAGACACCCCCAAAACCCACTACACAACCCCCCCACCCAACTACTATACTAACGCACAAACATGACAAAGATCTCGGAAAGACTCATACATCTACAGACAAAATGGACGAACAACCCCTACAATTGGACCATACTGAATCCCCTTTGTCTTACAAGACCAACCAGACAATCCCGCTTCCGTTTCCCTACATCAACGCTACTCGAACACTTACAAACGCAACTGACTACTGGACAATAAAATAATTTTTTCTTGTCATTGGAATTTTATTTAATAATAATGTTAAACTAGAATAAGAGAATTTTCATATTTGTTTTTTATTTAGATTAAGACTACATGTATTAAACAAGGGCAGAAAGACCGGTAGGTCGATAGCCTTTTTTTAGAAATAAAGATGTTTACTACTACTACTAACTGCATTTTAGACTAAGTTTAATGGTTAAATGCTTTCAGCCAGTTTAGCATTACTTTTCCATTGGCGGATAGCACGTTAAAACGTTGCGTGTGATCTTGGCCAAACCATTCAGTTTTCGCGCTTTTTTTCCACATTAAAATTTCTATTTTTATTTTTTTTATCCAGCGTACATACATGTATGTATAATGCATGAGTATACATTTCGCAGATGTCAATAAATCACCTGTTTGTTGAAAATTTAAACAATTTTTTTTGATAAACGATTCGTGGTAGGGATTTTCAGGGGCTAGGGTCCGTCCGAATAATTGCTTTTTTATTGTTTATTGCATTATTGGAGGATAGCGCCTTAAGAGGCTTTAATTAAACGGTTCTTGAACTCTTCGAAGCGATTGCTCAGATTTTCAAATTTCAACTTTTTTCTTTAGTTTTTCAACTTTAAATGGTTAGGTTTTCAACAGTCGGATAGGGGGTTCTGCTGCGAACACATTTTCAATCATCTTCAGAGCAAAGATATCAATTTTTTGCGATAAATTAAAATTTTTGATGTTTCGAAATTTAATAACACCCCAGAATCCAGACTAAAGTGCCTAAGGGTATGTGAATATTTTTTTAAACTTTGTGATGGACTAGTGGATAGCTCCTTCAGAGGCTGCAGGTGGTCCTGGCCTCCTAATGTAGGTTTCGAGCTATTTGTCCAAATTTCACAACTAAACAAGTAATTTTTTACAAACATTCGTGTTAGGGATTTTCAGCGGCTAGGATCCGTCCGACTATTCCCGTTCTTTACCGTCCAGCAGCTTCCTAGGCTGTAGGCGGTCCAAATCAAGATTATAATCCTCAAGATATACCTGTTCTTCTAAATTTAAGCCATTAAATGGCATTGATTTTTACTGTTTATTGCTATTTATTGTTTATTGCATTATTGGAGGATAGCGCCTGAAGAGGCTGCGTGCGACCCTGGCCGAACCATTTAGATTTCGGGCTGTTTTTCCAAATTTAAAAATTTTAACAAATACTTTTTTTTTACAATTCGTGATAGGGATTTTCAGGGGCTGGGGTCCGTCCGAATAATTGCATACCTTATTGTTTATTGCTATTTATTGTTTGTGGCAGTAGTAGTAAACATCTTTATTTCTAAAAAAGGCTATCGACCTATCGGTCTTTCTGCCCTTGTTTAATACATGTAGTCTTAATCTAAATAAAAAACAAATATGAAAATTCTCTTATTCTAGGTTAACAATATTATTAAATAAAATTCCAATGACAAGAAAAAATTATTTTATTGTCCAGTAGTCAGTTGCGTTTGTAATTGTTCGAGTAGCGTTGATGTAGGGAAACGGAAGCGGGATTGTCTGGTTGGTCTTGTAAGACAAAGGGGATTCAGTATGGTCCAGTTGTAGGGGTTGTTTGTCCATTTTGTCTGTAGATGTATGAGTCTTTCCGAAATCTTTGTCATGTTTGTGCGTTCGTATAGTAGTTGGGTGGAGGGGTTGTGTAGTGGGTTTTGCGGGCGTCTTATTCGTGTTATTAGTCTTAGTGCAATTTGTTCTGTTGTTTGTGTATAACGTTTTGTCCTTTCTGTTCCGTTGGTCATGAGTATATGTCCAAAGTCTAGCAAGCTAAAACAAATAGCTTTATATATTTTGGTGGCGGTGTTTGTGCTAATTCCTCTGTCTTTGTAGGTTAGTGATCGGAAGTGTTTTGTTCTCTTTATTGTTTCTGCCCTGATGTTTCGTATGTGTTCAGTGAATTTAAGTTTGTGGTCAATTGTGATTCCAAGGTATTTTACGTCGTTTGGCCGTCTGCAGTTATTGTAGGTGAGTCAGCGTTGAGTCTGGGGTTTGTGAGCAGAAGTTGGTTTTTTGACGCGTTTGGTGTTAGTCTTCATTTATAAAACCATGTCATTGTGTTGTTTGTTAGTGTTTGGAGTCTTTGAGCTGCTCTCTCAGTAGTTTTGTCATGTACGATAAGTGCCGTGTCGTCTGCGTATTGTAATATGTATGCCGATCTGTCGATTTGATTTTTGTCTGGTAAGTTGTAATTGTATATGTCATGGCAGTATATATTGTAGAGAAACGGTGAGAGCGGGGATCCTTGAGGGAGCCCTTGTTCAGGGGAAAAAGAAAATGACAGTGTTTTGTCAATTCGTACTTGTAGTTGTCTGTTTTCTAGTAAGTTTTTTATGGTGTGTAGTAGATATGTTGGTGTGTGTAGTTTGTATAGTTGTTTATGGCATTATTGGAGGATAACGCCTTAAGAGGCTGTGTGCGATCCTGGCCAAACCATGTAGATTTCGGACTGTTTTTTCAAATTTAAAAATTTAAAAATTTAAACAAATTCTTTTTTTACAATTCTAGATAGGGATTTTCAGTTTCTGGAATCCGTCCGAATAATTAATTTTATTTATGCATACTTTGTCCCTGGTTACTCTGTAGATGTGGATTTTTAGTCCCATATTGTTGACTTGTGCTTTAATAAATCTATAATTGTTTGTCATATTTATTCGATGTAGAACGGCGAGGGAGTTTCTGAATTCTGGGTTGGGTTTTTCAAAGTTTTTATGTTATTTCTCTGAAACTAATTTAAAGTCACATTTTATCCACTCACTAGAAGTTTTCAATGGTAATCGGTTTTTATATGAACTTTTTCGTCGTGTAAAGTAGTTTGTTTCAATTATTGTAGTTTTTCTGTTGTGAATTATACTCTAAATTAAACGGTTCTTGAACTCTAAGAAGCGATTGCTCAGATTTTCAAATTTCAACTTTTTTCTTTAGTTTTTCAACTTTAAATGGTCCGGTTTTCCACAGTCGGAAAGAGGTGTTCTGCTGCGAACACATTTTCAATCATCTTCAGAGCAAAGTTATCAATTATTATTACTTTTTTTGCGGTAAATTTCAATTTTTGATGTTTCGAAATTTAATAACTCCCCAGAATCCAGACTAAAGTGCCTAAGGGTAAGTGAATATTTTTAAAACTTTGTAATGGACTAGCGGATAGCACCTTAAGAGGCTGCCAGTGGTCCTGGCCTCCTAATGTAGATTTCGAGCTATTTTTCCAAATTTCACAACCAAACAAGCAATTTTTTACAAACATTCGTATTAGGGATTTTCAGCGGCCAGGATCCGTCCGACCATTCCCGTTTTTTTGCTGTCCAGCAGCTTGCTAGGCTGTAAGAGGTCCAGATCAAGATTATAATCACACTTGCGCCTGTTGTTTTAAATTTAAGCCATTAAATGGCATCGAGTTCTTTGTGGAAAATTTTGAGTTTTAGGGAATTTCAGCGATCTCGATCCGGACGGCGTTTTATTTTGTAGAAGTAGCTGGCAACCAGGGTTTTAGTTTCTCTTTGACACTTGATGATCCTTTGATTTTATGGGCTTTTGCGGATTTTATATTACGGTTTTTAAAAAATAACTGCCCACTCATTTTGGTTTTCTATTTACTTGTTGATTTTATTAACATTTTTTTTTGCAGCTTTGAAGTTTTAATAATTTATCATATCATTTAGGTACTCATTTTGCTAACTTACAATTTTTTTCCAGATAAAACAGGTAACTTTTTAAAATGTTTCTATTTACTAATAACAGTTTATCTTACAGCTTTAAACCGTTTCTGTTTCAGGATATTTATTGTTTTTTTCACTAATTTTCTCTTTCCTTTAGGCAGGTTAACATACTTTTTTCAGGTACACCAAGTCACTTTTTTTAAATGTCTTTTTTTACTAATTAGAGTTTTCTTACAGCTTTCCAACAGGTCGCGTGTTCTTTGTGTCGTGTGAATCGCGTTCTTAGATAAAAAGTATAGTGCAAATAGTATAAAACAAGTTTAAAGTTTTCAATTCGGAATGGACTTTCTTTGTGTGTTTCAGTTCCGTGTGGACTTTTTAAGAATTAATGAAAGACAATGAAGGATGGAGCGCCAGTTTGCAGAAAACACGTAAAAAGGATTATTAATCTATAAACCCTTAATTTGAAATGGGTTTAGTTTTTCGAGAAATAATTAAAGTTTAATTCAGTTCTCTATTAATTTTTCTTTTCAATCAAATAACTGAATTTTGGACTAAGTTTATGTAATAATACATATTTTTCTCTTTCTTTCAAGGTGGCACAATGCAGCTTTCGATAACATTAGCATTCATTTTTAGATTACTTTAGAAAACTTTTAGATTTCGGACTGTTTTTCCAAATTAAAAAAATTTAAAGAATTTTTGTAAAAATTCGTGGAAGGGATTTTCCGGGTCAGGATCCGTCGGACTACTCCCGTTCTTTACTGTCCAGGGTCTTCCTAGGCTGTTAGCGGTCCAGATCAAGATTATAATCACACTTGCGCCTGTTTTTCTGAATTTAAGCCAATAAATGGCATTAAGTTTTTTGAGGAAAAATTTGAGTTTTAGGGAATTTCAGCGATCTGGACCCGGACATCATTTTATTTATTTAATTTATGCATACTTTGCATATACTTTGATGTAGATTTTTAGTTCCATTTAGTTGACTTGTGGTTTAATAAATATATAATTGTTTGTTATGTTAATTCGACGTAGAACGACGAGGGAGTTTCTGGATTCTGGGTTGGGTTTTTCAGAGTTTTTATTTGATTTCTCTGAAACTAATTTAAAATTACATTTTATTCTCAAACTAGAAGTTTTCAATGGTAATCGATTTTTATACGAACTTTTTCAGTCCAAATGTAAAACCAATTAGTTCTGCTGTGAACTACACTTTCTATCGTCGTGTAAGGTATTTTGTTTCAATTATTGTAGTTTTCTGTTGTTAATTATACTCTAAATTAAACGGTTCGGGGACTCTTCGAAGGGATTGCTCAGATTTTCAAATTTTAACGTTTTTCTTTAGTTCCTCAACTTTAAACGATCCGGTTTTCCACAGTAGAATAGGGGTGTTCTGCTGAGAACACACCCTCAGTTATCTTCAGAGCAAAGATATCAATTATTAGTGTTTTTCTGCGGTAAATTTCAATCTTTGATGTTTCGAAATTTAATATCACCCCAGAATCCAGACTAAAGTGCCTAAGGGTAAGTGAATATTTTAAAAACTTTGTGATGGACTAGCGGATAGCGGCTTAAGAGGCTGCGAGTGGTCCTGGCCTCCTAATGTAGATTTCGCGCTGTGTTTCCAAATTTCCGAAACTAAAAAAGGTATTTTTCACAAACATTCGTGTTACGGATTTTCGGCGGCCAGGATCCGTCCGACTATTCCCGTTCTTTACTGTCCAGCGCCTTCCTAGGCTGTAAGCGGTCCAGATCAAGATTATAACCACACTTGCGCCTGTTCTTCTAAATTGAAGGCATTAAATGGTATTGAGTTTTTTGAGGAAAAATCTGAGTTTTAGGGAATTTCAACGATCTGGATCCGGACGGCGTTTTATTTTGTAGAAGTAGATGGCAACCAGGGTTGTAGTTTTTCTTTGACATTTGATGCTATTTATTGTTTATTGCATTATAGCGCCTCAATAGGCTGCGTGCGACCCTGGCCAAACCATTTAGCTTTCGGGCCTTTTTTCCAAATTTAAAAATTTAAACAAATTATTATTTTTTAACAATTCGTGATAGGGATTTTCAGGGGCTAAGGTCCGTCCGAATAACTGCATTTTTTATTGCTTATTGCTATTTATTGTTTATTGCATTATTGGAGGACAGCGCCTTAAGAGGCTGCGTGCGACCCTGGCCAAATCAATTATATTTCGGGCTGTTTATCCAAATTAAAAAAATTAAACAAATTCTTTTTTTTTACTATTCGTGATAGGGATTTTCAGGGGCCAGGATCCGTCCAATAATTCTCTTTTTTTTGGTGTCCAGTACCTTCCTAGGCTGTAAGTGGTCCCGATCAATATTATTATCACACTTGCGCCTGTTCTTCTAAATTTAAGCCAATAAATGGTACTAAGTTTCTTGAGGAAAAATCTGAGTTTTAGGGAATTTCAGCGATCTGGATCCGGACAGCATTTTATTAATTTTATTTATGCATACTTTGCTTCTAGTATGTTTTATGCATACTAGTTCTTCTGTGAACTACAGTTTTTATAATCAAAAGAGATAGAATTTCGATTCACTAGATTCACAAGGTTCACAACAAATCTGTTCAAGGCTTGTCTAAAGGGCAGCTACTGCCTGTGGAATGGAGATTACTACGAGCAAAAGGAAGGAGTAGCCATGGGAAGCCCACTCAGTCCGGTGGTGGCGAATCTATTCATGGAGAAGTTTGAGGAAGCAGCGTTGAGCACCGCACCCCTTAAACCAACGATCTGGTACCGATATGTCGATGACACGTTCGTGCTATGGAGACATGGACGCAAAAACCTGGTCATGTTCCTCGACCATCTAAACAAACAGCACCCAGACATTCAATTCACCATGGAAGTTGAACAAAACCACCAACTGGCCTTCCTGGATGTTTTGGTGTCTAGGCAGGTGAATCGTTTGGACCACAAGGTATATCGAAAAGCCACCCACACAGACAGATATCTTCACAAGCTATCTAACCACCATCCGAGTCAGAAGCAGGGAACCATTAAGACTCTCACGGATAGAGCCAGAAAAATATGTGGACCACAACATCTAACAATGGAACTACAGCACTTGGAAAAAGATTTTCTTCAGAACGGATATTCCCAGTTGGACATCAAAAAAGCTGTAGGAGTGGGACGTGCTGAAAAAAGTGAGTCCACTCTGAAAGCTTTCCTGCCCTATGTTCCCAGGGTTACGGACAGAATTGGGAGGCTCTTGAGGAAACACAACATAAGAACGGTCTACAAGCCCACAACAAAGATCCGAGAATGTCTAGGGTCAGTTAAAGACAAAAGACTTCACCTAGCAACTGCGGGAATCTACCGGATTCCATGCTCCTGTGGAAGCGTCTACATAGGAACTACTAAGAGATCGGTTGCGACAAGATTAGAAGAACACCGACGGAATTGTAAACTTGGACATGTGGAGAAGTCGGCAGTGGCGGAACATGCCCTCAGCGATGGAACACACAACATCTATTTCGGAGAGACACAGGTCCTGGCCACGACAACAGGGTATCGCCCCCGACTAATACGAGAAGCCATTGAAATCTACAAACACGACGACAATTTCAACAGAAAAGAAGAGACAATGGCGCTGAACAGGATATGGTTTCCAGCACTCACCAACGCAAAAACAGCAAGAAAAAGCAACAGCTCAGGACAGGAGAGAGAATCCAGTACACCGGAGGATAGCAACAGCCAACAGAATGCGCAAGCTCCGATGACACAGGCCACGTCATCACAAACCACGTCATCGCAACCGGTGCATAAATACGGACTGCGCCCGAGGAATCGCATCAGAACAGTGTAAGCGTTCAAGCAAACCACTTCTGAAGATGCAAGCCGCACGTGCTTGCGAAACGTCAAAAAGAAATTCTACCGAACGACGTCCTAAAACCCGAAAAACCCACTTGTTACACTTTTTATTGTCGTATAAGAAAGTTCGTGTTATTATTGACATTTTTTTGTCTGTGATTTACACCCTAATTAAACGGTTTTTGTATTTTCAATAGGGATCGTTCGATTTTCAGATCTGAAATATTTTTATCTTATTTTTTCAAGTTTAACTAGTTAGTTTTTCTACTGTGGAAGTTTTTTATTTGAACCTTTATAATATAAGGATAAAGCAAGCGTGTTATGCTGTGAACTACCCTTTTTACTGTCGTGTAAGAAAGTTTGCGTTATTATTGATGTTTTTTTTTTGTGATTTACACCCTAAATTAAACGGTTTTTGTATTTTCAACAGGGACCGCGCCATTTTTCATATTAGAAATTTTTTAAATCTCATTTCTTCAACTTTAACTAGCCAGGTTTTCTACTGTGGAAGTTTCTTTATATGAATCTTTGAAATATAAGTATACAGCGAGTGTGTTCTGCTGTGAACTAAAAATTTTTTTTGTCGTGTTAAACAAATTGTTTCATTTACTGGTGTTTATCTTGCGAATGAGCTAGTTTGAACCCTTTTGGACTTTCTTGAACAAAAAAACTTTTACTGTATACATTTCCTTTACTAACACTTTTTCTGAGTGGCGCGTCTTCCAAAAATGCCTTTTTCAACATATTTTCGACGCTCGAAAGTTCACTATTCTCCACTTCTTCACTGTAGAAAATCACTTGCTTGCACAATCCGCCACACAATGCGCTACCAACAGGAAATCAACATTTTAATGCATGTGGCCACATGTATATTCGAGTATTTGGTTGATATCATGTAGTTGTAGATATTTGGGTTATTTTAGATTAGTTTTGGGTTAGTTTTAGTTAGTTTGAGATATTGTTGGTTTCCTGTTGATACATTTTCAATAATTTAAATCATAATATTTGAGTTTGAAACTGTTTCCACCGAAGAAGGGGGGAATAGTGAACTTTCCAACGTTGAAAGGTCGTTGAAATGGACATTTTCGGAAGAAATATCACTAAGAAAAAGTGTTAGTAAGGGAACATCTACAACGGAAGTCACTTTTTATTATCGAAATCCAGATAGCCCGACACCAGGAAATAACTTATTCTTTCCGTGAATTAAACACGAAATTAAACGGTGCTTGTACATATTCTCAAGAAGAACAGTTCGAGTTTTAAGTCTTTTTTCTCAATAAGACAAATTTTCCACAGTAGACTGCTTCTAGACAGGGGTGTTCGGCTGCGGACACACCACCAATTAATTTTCTGCAAAGCAAAGCCATCAATTATTAATGTTTTTCTGCTGTTAAATACACTCTAAATTAAACGCTTGTTGATCTTTTAATAGTGATTTTTCGGATTTACAGTTTTTAACTTTTTTCGCTCAGTTTTTCAACTTTAAATCGTCAAATTTTCCACAGTCGACTACTTTATTATGCAAAATAGGCGCTTTCAGCTGCAACCACACCTTTAATTAATTTTCTGCAGAGCAAATCAATTATTACTGTTTCCCTGCGGTAAATTTCATAGTTTTCTGTTTCAAAATGTACTCGTACCCCAGAATCCAGACTGAAGTGCATTTTGAAAGGTGAGCGAATCTTGTTTATGACTTTGTGATGCTCTAGCGGATAGCACCTTAAGAGGATGCAAGTGGTTCTGGCCAACTCATTTAGATTTCGCGCAGTTTTTCCAAATTTCACACACTAAAAGATGATCTTTGCTAAACAATTCGTGCTAGGGAATTTCTTCTTCTTCTTCTTCCTCGTACGTTAGGACTCAGAGTCCAGTGTTTTTCTTCAACTTCCTAGTCCTGGGATGCTGATGTCCAGCTTGCGTACCATCGCTTCGGTGGTCTTCCTGGGAGTCTTGAGCTGTTAGGTTTTTGGTCTTTGGCGATTTTTGCCATTCGGTCGTCGGCCATTCTCTCTACATGGTCTCTCCACGCTCTTCTCCTTGCTCTGGTCCATCTTACAACATCCGAAACCTTACAGGTTCTGTAATTTCCTCACTCCTTTTCATATCGTATATGTGTGTCCTGTTATGGATCTTAGGACTCGCATTTCTGTTGTTCTTAGCAAGCGTTTGGTTGTTGTGTTTTCCGCTCTTGTTTCTGCGGCGTATGTCATCACTGGTCTCACGCACGTTTTGTAGATTCTGACTTTACTCCCTCCCTATACTCATGTGCTTGTTTCTCCAGATGATGTCTCGTAAGTACCCCGATGTTAGAGCGGCTTTTGATGTTTGATTCCTTACTTCCTCCTTTGGATTCCTGTTACTCGTGGTGTTTGCTCCAAGATATTTAAAGGTCATCACCTGTTCTACACTTTGATTGTAAACGGCGAGTTTGCATCTTCGGGGCTCTTTGGATATAGTGAGTGATTGTGTTTTCCGGGTAGACATTTCCATTTTATATTTATTTGTAGTTTGTTCGAACTTATATAAGAGTCTTTGTAGGTTGTCTTCATCCTCGGAGACTATCACTGCATCATCAGCGTAGCACATTATTTTTATTTCTGCATTTCCCATTCGATATCCCCTTCCAATCTGTTTTGTCTTTATAATGATTTCATCCATGATGATGTTAAACAATATAGGGCTTAGGCTGTCTCCTTGTCTAATTCCTGTGTTGACGGGTATTCTCCTTGTTGTTCTATTTTCTGCTTTTACGAGTGTGTGATTGCCGGTGTTTAGCTCTCTGATGATGGACACAATATTCTGATGAATTTTCCTTTCTTCTAGGAGTTTTATCACGTCTGTCAGTCTTACTTTAACAAATGCTTGGGTAAGATCTATGAAACACATGAACGCTGGTTTGTTGAATTCAATAGCTTTTTCGGCTATTTGGCGGAGTATGAATATGGCATCTATTGTGGATCTACTGTGTCTGAAACCTTGCTGCTCCTCACATATTCCCGTGCTGGTCACTTCTTCTGCCAATATTTTTGTCAACAGCTTCGAAACTGTGCTGAGAAGGGTGATTCCTCTATAGTTTTTGGAGCCTGTTTTCTCTCCTTTTTTGAAGATTGGGATTGTTATGCTGTCCTTCCATTCTGAAGGTACTTTTTGTAGATATAATATTTTATTGTAAAAATCTTTTAATTCACCCATGAGTGCATCCCCTCCATACTTGATCATTTCGTTCGTTATCTCGTCTATACCAGGTGATTTTCTGTTTTTTAGAGCGGTTGCCGTTTGTTTGATTTTCTCTATCGGTATCTGCCAAGTTGGTGGTGTTTCTTCATTTGTGGGTATCTCCCTGGTCTCCGTGTTTTCCTCTTTATTACGGTAGAGTTGTTCAAAGTGTTTTTCCCAGTCTCCAGTAGTGATCTTTGAAATTTGGATATATTCGGTACTTCTGCTAGGAAATTTCAGCGACCAGAATCCGTCCGACTAGTTCTTTTTGCTGTCTAGCGCCCTTCAGGCTGTAAGTGTTCCAGATCAAGATGATCACCAGATTTGCGGTTGTTCTTTTAAATTTAAGCCACTCAATGGAGTTGAGTTTTTTGAAAAAAATCGGGGTTTTAGCGAATTTCAGCGTTCTGGATCCGGACAGCGTTTTATTTTGTACAAGTAGCTGGCAACCAGAGTTGATAGTATTTATTTATTTAAGAAACGGCAAGCCATTTTCTGCTTGATTGCTCAGATTTACAAATTACAATTTTTTCTCTTATTTTTTCAACAATAAATAACCAGATTTATAGATGATTAATTTATTATTTTGCCAAACGATTCGTGCTAGGGTTTTTCAGGGGCTGCGATCCGTCCGAATACCTGCATTTTTTTATTGTTTATTGCATTATTGGAGGATAGCGCCTTAAGAGGCTGCGTGCGACCCTGGCCAAACCATTTAGATTTCGGACTGTCTTTCCGAATTAAAAAATTTAAACAAATTCTTTTTTGCTAAACCATTTGTTTAATTAATAGTGTTTTTCTGCTGTTAATTACACTCTAAATTAAACGCTTCTTGAACTATTAATTAGGGATTGCTCAGATGTACACTTTTTAACGTTTTTCGTATAGTGAAGATGCTCATGCTAGCAAGCAGCTGGCATGGAAATAATGTGATGCAATGGCATACGGGTGCCGGAGCTGATCCATTCTTAGAGAGGACTGCAAGGTTTTAAGGAATAGCGTTTAAAAACTTGCAGTCTAAAGTTGGGGGTTTTTTAGTTGGTAGAAATCCAACCCTACCTCGTATCGCGGGATACCAGGTGTCTTCGAGAAGATTTTTATCCTCTAGCCGCCAGGCAAACCAAAAAAAAATCACCAGGAAAGTAATTCAAAATTTCTCTATTTACTAATAAAACGTTTTAATACAGCTTTGAACTATTTGTATTGTATTATATCATTTTGGTACTTAACTTCTTCACATGCAATTTTTTTCGTGAAAAAAGACCATTCTTCCTAACACGCATTTCTTATGGTGCGTTCAGTCCAAACGAGTCGAATCCCACCTAGAGTGACAGAATTGGACGCACCGAACGTTGCGAACACACAAAAAAAAAAACAACAAACCGACACACACGACGTTGCCAGAATGCCGCCACTATCAGATACATCCAAAGACATTAATAGGTGGATAAAGCCATTATAACATTTGTAAGAGTTGGTATTTTTTTTGCAGATTCCCCGTCAGTGTTCCCGACAATTGCTGAGATGGATTGGATGGAAAATCAACATTTTTTTGGTGAGTCACCGTTATTAGATCATTTTTTGGTTTTTTCTTATTATCCGTCGTGCAATCCTTTCTAAAGAAACACCCCGTATTAAGCATAAAGACGTTTCAAAATGTGGTTTTCTTTGAGACTGAATTTTGTTAATATTTACAATTTCATTAAATAATTACAGTTTCTTCTATTTTTTTTCAGTTGCCGAGTCTCGACAATCATGCGTAATCACAACGATAAAATAGGAATCAATCGCCCTGCCAAGGATCATCGAAAGTGCAGAGAAAGTGATTTAGTTAATATTAATAGTAATAATTATTTGTGTTTATTTGCCTAATAAAATTGATTTTATTCCATTTTTATTGTTTGATTTTTTTGGATATACCTCTAGCCCCTAAAACATTCTGCTGCAGGTTTCAATCATGACCAGCTCGTTAACGTTATTAGCGATTAACGTCTATTTCTAATTTCTATTATCCTGATACAAACTGGTATTCAGTCAAGACGCACAAATCAAATTTGGTTTAGCGTTACATCATTTGCGATGAATGTCTATTTCTGCTCCTGATGTTTGCTTGTCGCTACCTCCTTGAATATTCTGCTGCCCTGATACAAATAAAAATTTCCAAAATTTGCCAAAAACAAAAATTGTCATTCAAATCTTACTAATAGAGAGCTCCTAGATCCACATAAAAAATAACGTAACGTTAAACTCCTGCTCCTGATATCTGCTCGCTACCTCCTTAAACATGCTGCTGCCCTGATGCAAAGAAAATTTTCGTTTTGCCATTCAAATTTTGCTAATAGAGAACTACTAGACCCACGTAATAAATAACGTAACGTTAAACTCCTGCTCCTGATATATGCTCGCTACCTCCTTAAAGATGCTGCTGCCCTGATACAAAGAAAATTTTCGCTTTGCCATTCAAATTTTGCTAATGGAGAGCTACTAGATCCTCACAAAAAATAACGTAACGTTAAACTCCTGCTCCTGATATCTGCTCGCTACCTCCTTAAACATGCTGCTGCCCTGATACAAATAAAAATTTCGTTTTGCCAGTCAAATTTTACTAATAGGGAGCTACTAGATCCACGTAAAAAATAACGTAACGTTAAACTCCTGCTCTTAATATCTGCTCGCTACCTCCTTGAACATGCTGCTACCCTGATCCAAATAAAAATTTCGTTTCGCCATTCAAATTTTACCAATAGAGAGCTACTAGACCCAGGTAAAAAATAACATAACGTTAAACTCCTGCTCCTGATATCTGCTCGCTACCTCCTTAAACATGCTGCAGCCCTGATACAAAGAAAATTTCGTTTTGCCATTCAAATTTTACTAATAGAGAGTTACTAGACCTACGTAAAAATAACGTAACGTTAAATTCCTGCTCCTGATATCTTCTCGCTACCTCCTTAAACATTCTGCTGCCCTGATACAAATAAAAATTTCGTTTTGCCACTCAAATTTTACTAATAGGGAGCTACTAGACATACGTAAAAATTACGTAACGTTAAACTCCTGCTCCTGATACGCTACCTCCTTAAACATCCTGCTGCCCTGATACAAAAAAAATAGTTTTGCCATTAAAATTTTACCAATAGAGAGCTACTAAACCCACGTAAAAATAACGTAACGTTAAACTCCTGTTCTTGATATTTGCTCGCTACCTCCTTAAACATGCTGCTGCCCTGATACAATGAAAAATTTCGTTTTGCCATTCAAATTTTACTAATAGAGAGCTACTAAATTCACGTAAAAAATAACGTAACGTTGAACTCCTGCTTCTGATATCTGCTCGCTACCTCCTTAAATATGCTGCTGCCCTGATACAAATAAAAATTTCGTTTTGCCATTCAAATTTTACTAATAGGGAGCTACTAGACCCACGTAAAAAATGACGTAAAGGTAAACTCCTGCTCTTGATATCTGCTCGTTACCTCCTTAAACATGCTGCTGCCCTGATACAAAAAAAATTTTGCTTTGCCATTCAAATCTTGCTAATAGAGAGCTGCCTAGCCCTCTATAAATATCTGCTAACCCACGTAAAAAATAACGTAACGTTAAACACCTGCTCCTGATATCTGCTCGATACCTCCATAAACATGCTGCTGCCCTGATACAAATAAAAATTTCGTTTTGCCATTCAAATTTTACTAATAGGGAGCTACTAGACCCACGTCAAAAATGACGTAAAGGTAAACTCCTGCTCTTGATATCTGCTCGTTACCTCCTTAAACATGCTGCTGCCCTGATACAAAAAAAATTTTGCTTTGCCATTCAAATCTTGCTAATAGAGAGCTGCTAGCCCTCTATAAATATCTGCTAACCCACGTAAAAAATAACGTAACGTTAAACACCTGCTCCTGATATCTGCTCGATACCTCCATAAACATGCTGCTGCCCTGATACAAATAAAAATTTCGTTTTGCCATTCAAATTTTACTAATAGGGAGCTACTAGACCCACGTCAAAAATGACGTAACGTTAAACACCTGCTCCTGATATCTGCTCGTTACCCCCTTAAACATGCTGCTGCCCTGATACAAAGAAAAATTTCGTTTTTTTATTCAAATTTTACTGATAGAGAGCTACTAGACCCACGTAAAAAAACGTAACGTTAAACTCCTGCTCCTGATATCTGCTATATATTGAGTTACTATACAACTTTTCGTTTTCCTGGACCCTAGAGGGTTAATAAATCTAGATAATGTTTTTAATTCCATCTCGTTTTTCCAACTGTTAAACTTATTTATTGATTCAAATTCATGATTCTCTTGAACCAAAGGCAGGTCATGCCCAATTTCGTAATATTTTATAATTTCTGGTTCAGAATAAGATTTGAAACTGCACAAAACACATTGCTTATTTATTTTTCTTCTAGTTTCTGTTATTGCACCGTGAACTCTTCTTTGGTGACATAAAAGGTGGTGATTGTGAAGGAAGTTTGAGCCACATCTGCACTGAAATTGGCGATTGCTCTTAACTTGCTGACTAGTTGAAGGGACAGTTTCCATTCTTAGTCTATTTCTAAAATTCTAAAGCAAGCAGAATCAACATAAAAGTGAAGTCAAGCAAAAAGTGTTCATTAGAAACACCGTCAAATAAAAAAATATGAGCACACAAAACTAATTATATTTAGTATTATAAAATAGTTAGGTTAAAATACCGAAAACGGTTGCAAATCAATTATTACCAAACAGATCTGCAGACGCGAGAAGACAAGGTAAATGGCAACGTTGTATTCAAGCCGAGATGTAGGATCCTTAAGCAGAGATTAGTAACTAATCTCTGCCTTAAGCTCTTGTTAAGTAGTAAGTTGTTAAGAGTAAGTAAAACCAAGAGGTTTTTAACGCGATGTTGCCGCCGTTTGTGGGGTTTCTGGTAGTGTGCAAGAAAACATTCTTAGAAGAAGCAGCTTAGTTTCAAGGACGGTTTAATTTAGGGCAGAGCTAAGAAACGTTGTTTTTCCGATCACCTCGAGGTGAAAAAAAAACACAATGAGAACCTCCAATCTATCAATTTACTGATCTCAAAACTGAGTTCTGGCGCAAGTATTCATATACAAACACTCCTTTGCTTCACAGTTTGTTGACTCTACCTCATCCACTTTGGAGGGTATTTCGTCATAGACGGGCTCTAAAATGGATACCGGCAGAGACTTCTGGCTGAAATTGTACTGAGATAGAGTGTCCACCTCTGAGGACGCCCTGTAGCTGCCTGTGGAAGGCGGATGGTCGTATAGATAGTGTAGAACATCTGGAAAGGACGAGTTAGAAAATGTATTTTTATAAGATGAATGAACATTGCGAAGGATCTTGCCTGATTTGAAATGGTTTGCCTGCTTTGGATAGGACAAATTCAACCTCGGTGCTTCCAAGCCAGCCTCCAATTGGTTCAAATTGGGTTCTCTGGAAATTGCGGCTAAATAGGTGGGATTCTCAAATATCGGAGGATCTAAAAAAAATTAACTGGCTGTTTGAAAGCGGCGCATTCCTCAACTAGTGCAGATTAAAATTTTTTCATTTTCTTTTGTGTTATATCAAGAAATTTGCTGAAGATTTGGTAATTGTTCAGAACAAGGGCTTCTTTGAAGACTGCAGCTTTGCCGATTAAAAATATGCTCACCTTATAGAAAATCTCATAACAAACAACATTTTTGCTATAGATTTTTCGAGAAAATGCCGTTTTCCACCACTTTTCACCCTTTGAAATTCACCAATTTCCTAAACAAAACAAAGGTCGCCATGATGGTTCGCTCTTTGCGACGGCGTACCAGTCGAAATTTTTCGCGCAGTTGCCAGTACTCTCACTACCACTACCTTAAACACGGGGTCGTCACCCACGCGTTCTGTTTTCCAGAGACAATCAAACTGAAATAATCGATTTTTAAAGTTTCAAGTTTCGTTTGGGTTAACTCTTTTTCTCTCTCTTCATTGTGTTAACAAATTTCACGCTGAAGTAATTTATGTTGCTAGAGAAATCGAACGTGGGAAAAATGGTTAAGCTCAACCGAAATAAACCCATAAATTTTAGAAAACACGTTCCTATAATAATGCAATAGTTTCTTCCGTGTTTTGGGATATTGCTTTCCTTCACTGACACTGCGCTACTATTTCCTCTAAGGACGTACTTCTGGTAAGTTATTAATTTTCAATTTATTCCATTTTTGGTTTGATTGAGATTTTGTACTTTGGAGGCAGCTTGGCAACGCGGCTGAGCAGCCTCGATTTTTCGGCAGTGCGTAGGCCACGACTGCGCGGAGGCACCGAAAAGAAGCTCTTGTTCTGAACAATTACCGAAGATTTTACTATTTATTCACCCTGTATAAAACGGGTTCGATTAGCAACAATTTATTTAAGGCTGTTTTTCCTTTATATTTATTGAGTTGATGTTCGATTTTAAAACTAACTCTTCTCATTAGGCTCCGTGGCGCAACGGTAGCGCGTCTGACTCCAGATCAGAAGGTTGCGTGTTCAAATCACGTCGGGGTCACGTTTCTTTTTTGAAAATTTGTCTTGATTCTTTTTTTCAGCTTGCTGAAGAACTAGATGTGAAAGTTCCATTCATTTTGCGCGACGTTTTTTTGAGAAGGATTCGAATAATGCGTAAATATTGACAACAATTTGATGTTCTTTAGTCGCAGCCTAACACTTTCCCAGAAGGCTCAATGTGCTTGTAGTAAAAAACCCACTCTTTTGCGCGTCTAGCATGTAGAAGAAACCATCTATAGGGTCTCCATAAGAGAAGAAAACCTTCACTCATGTTGGACTTTGTTATATATTTTAAGTATTGAAGAGCACAATTTGAAATCTAACCACAAAAACGCTGTCACGTTGACACGTGTGTCAACAACTAGTTGTCTGGATGGCACGGTTGGCGCAGTTTTCATTAAAAAATAATAGAAACCTTTGCAATGTGTGCAAGTTGAAGCAAGTAGCAAAAAACGACTTTTTCTTGTGCACTCGGAGTCAACAAAATCCTGAAATGGACTTCCAAGATGATTATCGCTTGCAACTGGACACGCTGAATGTACAGAGTGTCTCAAAGCCTCAAAACCATAACTTCCCACTTTGGTTCGAGAATATAAATCCACCTTAAAACTACAAAACTCACCTGGTAATGGAGAATGGAAAATACTGCTGGTGTAAACCGCCACTGTTGCCATCTCCTGGCCGGTTTTCTTGGAACTTTCAATTTTCTTCCTGGAAGCTTTCACTGCGTACAAGGTGATGGCCGTCACCAAGACTACAAAGCTGATCAAGCTGGCTGCGCATATGCTGTAGATCAAATGCTGATACGAAGCCTCGGTCACACTAAACCGATTGTTTTGCGTCAAGTTTTCCACGGACGCCCGCTTTTCGTATCTTTGCCCCATTGGGGCCTCCTTCAGAATGGGCTTTTCCTCCTCATGCCCTGTTGCAATGGGCTTCATTAGCACCGAAGTGGGGTTTGGTGTGCTTTGAACAACCGCTTCTTCGGGAAAAATATCCATATCTGCACTGGAAGTTTCACTTTTATGATCCAGTTCTTTAACTGCAACCTCCTCAAATGATCGGGATGTTGAACCAGAACCTTCAAATTCAACATCGGAATATTTCCTGCTTGAAATTGACGTCGAGGTGAAAGGAAGTTCTGTGCCTAATGAAGATAATGTGTCTTCAGGACGGTCTGGAACTAGAACAGTTGGAGGACCGTCTAGTGGAGTTAAAGGTGTTGCAAATGGCAGCAGTTCTTGCTGCGAGTGGGAAGTAAACTCCCACTGGGTATTAGGAGTTGAAGCAGTTGAGGCATTAGGAGTAGCAACCGTGGAAAGTTCAGGGGGAAGAACGGCTGAAAACCATCAGGATTATGAAGTTCAGTTCCTAAGAAAAACGAGCACCTACGATTTTCGCATTCTGGTCCTTCCCATCCACTGCGACAGATGCAACTGCCGTTGGAGCAGATTCCGTTCAGGCAGTTTCCGCACATGCTTACGCAGACGTTGTTCTGCTCTTTGAAGCCCTCGCAACAAGTCTCAATGGAAGTGGTAACGTTGATGAACTAATATGGGCAAAGAAAAAGTGCATCAGCTGGCGATTGTTCGTTGCAACACGAGCTGATTTATGCAAATAGACGGCAGAAATAGATGAAATACGGCAGAAAACGCGGTCGCAAGGTTACCCTTTCGCATTGCAGAATGGTGTTGCGCCCTTCACCACATTATACCAGAATTCCGCACGAAGTTGTAAAGTATGGTAGAGTACAAGTGGTGAAATCACCGTTATCGGGCTAGTTTGGTTCAATTATTGCCTTTATTGCGCGGATTTTGTTTGAAAATTCTGTGACTTCTTGCATAATAATTGGACTGAACTTGGTTGGCTTGAACAATGTTGCCTAACTTATAATTTGAACGATTTTTAATTGATTTGATTGCAAAAAAGTTGGAAGTTTGAGAGTTTCTTCATGTTGAAGTTTCCGTTCTTCCAGCACCCAACAAAAGAGTTGGTCAGTTGATGGTTGCTTCATGTTGAAGCTTAAAGCTTGCTGTACTTTGCAGACATTTTTGCAGAAGATTTTTGAAGAATTTTTTCAAATTGGGAATTTCATCACACTTTTTCATCATTTATTTGTCCGAAAATCAAGAATAGAAGAAGCTAGAGGGTGTAGATTAGCTTCAGGGTCAAATCCTATGTATGAAGTAGATTTTGTTTTGTGAGGTTTGGATTTTGGTTTATCATTAGGCACTAAGGAGCAATTTTTTATGCCGGTATTACACTACGCACTATTCGCGATTTATTGGCCAATAAATTGGGCCAATTATTGAAGGTCGTCTTCTTGACAGTCATCGATTTTATACTTTGATATTGGTCCCACAACAAATTGGTGCAGTTTCGGTAAAACCAACATAAATTTCAATACTTTAATTCTGATGTTTTGTGTTGCTGACAATGTGTAGATCATAGCACACGAGGCAAGAGCCAAATTCTTTGCTTTCGCCTCCAAAGAAGCGACAGCAAAACAGAATTTCAACATCTGAGACAAAATAAAAAGAAAAAAATTTCCTAACCCCTAATTCCTTGCCAGTTTGCTTCGAGAATCGCAAATCTTTTTTTCTTAACCGTCCTCCCCAGTCCTTGCTGTTCGAGCTTGCTCGTTTTATTACCATGTTGCCGCTACAGCAGATATTTGTTTCATAACCATTCCCCCAGTCCTGGGTGTTCGCCTGGCCAATTCTTGCTCGAATAGTGACTTCTAACCTCAGAAAAAACTTGGTTCTTGTGGTTTTTCTGGTTAATGTTTGTTTGTGTTGAAGATGCATCCTTTTAGGAAAAAAACTGGGTAATTGTTCAGAACAAGGGCTTCTTTTAAGACTGCAGCTTTGCCGATTAAAAATATGCTCACCTTATAGAAAATCTCATAACAAACAACATTTTTCCTATATATTTTTCTAGAAAATGCCGTTTTCCACCACTTTTCACCCTGTGAAATTCACCAATTTCCAAAACAAAACAAAGGTCGCCATGATGGTTCGCTCTTTGCGACGGCGTACCAGTCGAAATTTTTCGCGCAGTTGCCAGTACTATCACTACCACTACCTTAAACACGGGGTCGTCACCCACGCGTTCTGTTTTCCAGAGACAATCAGACTGAAATAATCGATTTTTAAAGTTTCAAGTTTCGTTTGGGTTAACTCTTTTTCTCTCTCTTCATTGTGTTCACAAATTTCACGCTGAAGTAATTTATGTTGCTAGAGAAATCGAACTTGGGAAAAATGGTTAAGCTCATCCGAAAAATACCCATAAATTTTAGAAAACACGTTCCTATAATAATGTAATAGTTTCTTCCGTGTTTTGGGACATTGCTTTCCTTCACTGACACTGCGCTACTATTTCCTCTAAGGACGTACTTCTGGTAAGTTGTTAATTTTCAATTTATTACATTTTTGGTTTGATTGATATTTTGTACTTTGGTGGCAGTTTGGCAACGCGCCTGAGTAGCCTCGATTTTTCGGCAGCGCGTAGGCCACGACTGCGCGAAGGCACCGAAAAGAAGCCCTTTTTTTATTATAATTTTTCTGATTTTACACAGGCAAGTATATACTTAAAGCGAAGGTGAAAGTGAAATAAGCATGAATTTCAGCAACAGCAACCGAACTAAAAACGTGGTAGAAACCACAAGAGATCGTGCTTTTCTGAGGTTATAATTTCATTCGCAAAAGCAGTATCAATCCTGCAGGACTGGGGCGGATGGTTAAGAAACAAATATCGGCATAGCGGCAACATGGCAATGAAACGCGCAAGCGCGAACCTCCAGGACTGGGGCGGACGGTTAAAGAAAAAATATATGTCATGCTCTAACAGTCGGCAGTAAATTGTACGATTTATCGTTCACAGTTCGATTCCAAGCTTTAGACTCATATATGATGACCTTCAATAATTGGCCCACTTTATTGGCCAATAAATCGGGGAAAAGATAATACACCACACAAATACAAAAAGGTATTTGTACGTTGAATGATAACTTCGAAAATTTCACAGAAACTGCCAACACTCGCCGAGAAATCCAATCAATAATTTAAATATTTTTCCAATTTTCCGGGAATTGTAACAATTTAATTAAGGACATACGTTAATAGCATCTAGTTTCCGTCTCGCTCGGTGGACAAGTAATAGAAAAAGAACGACAATTATTGCGTCACTGCCACAAAGCTTTGGCAGACTATAATCGAAACTTGTTCGCGTTTGCTTTGAGGATGACTCTAGACATTTTTACAGTCCTCTAAGCAACCACCTCTAAAGATGTACGCCACTAATGTTTACGAAACGTTCGGTTAAAAATCATCATCACCAACCGGCTGTTGAGCTTCAGAAAAACGCTTTTTGGCAAAACTCCCTCCTCACACCATCCCACTTGAGATGTCTTGAGACCCGTCTTGAGACGTGTCTCAAGAGGCCAATAAACCTTCAATAATTGGCTTACTTTATTGGCCAATAAATCGGTGAAAAGCATTACTTTGTGGAACAAAAAAGCCTCTAGTTTACACATTTTGGTTTTTGATTCATCATCAGGCTTAACAGCGAGTTTAATAATTTCTCGATCTCAGTCGCGGTTTTGCAAACTAATTTCTTCTAGTAGAAATGTGTTGGAAAGTTGGAAGTTGCTTCATGTTTGAACGTCGCATTTGCTGTATAAGAAAGAAAGTTGTTGATTTTGAATGATTATTTGGAAGTTGGCAGGACATTTTTCAATTTGCTGTGCTTGGCCCAGTTTCCGATTTACTAAGAGAGCTATTTCGCGATTTCATTTCTTAGAACTCTACAAAGCTGACGGGTTGGGGCTCTACAGGCTGAAGGGAAGGGCTGTATACAGCAATTTTCTGGGAGCTGTAGCGGTACCACTTTGTTTGAAAAACCGGGTGCTTCAAAAAGTCGGTTAATGTAATCTATCGACCCGGCGGCTGCCAGCAGGAAGTCTCCAGGTCTGCCGTTGTAGGATCTTGTGGGACATTCCTCCTTGATGTGTTTAATCGTTTGGTATTCTCCACAGTCGCAGTATGGTGATGGTTGTTTGCCCCATTTGTGCAGGAGGTATGCGCATCTCCCATGTTGCGTTCCAATTCTATTAAGTGTGGGCCAGGTCCTGCGTGGTAGGTCAAACCCCGGGGGCTTTTGGATAATGTAGGGCATATGGGTCAGGTTGAACTCCTCTTGCATTGCTGCACCTGCCGTTTAAGTCAGAGGATTTCTGGAGCGGAGGCGATTGTGGTTAGCGTCCTCAATGTTTTGGTCTACTTTTGTGTAGCGTTGGGGGTTGGATATGGCTTAATACTGGGAGTCACTGCGTGGGGGTCGATTTAATGACGCCAGCGATCATCCTCATGGTTTTATTCAGTTGGGCGTCCACCTTCTTTCCGTGCGCACTGTTGAGCAAAACTGGGGAGCAGTATTGCTGTTGAGTAGACCAGTCCCAGTGCGGAGCTAGTGTGGAAGCCCATGCTCCCCAGGTGGTACCACATAGCTTCTGGATTATGTTACTCCTGGTTTACAGCTTCTCGGCAGTTTTGGTTAGGTGTTCTGTCCAGAGTCACTCCCAGGTATTTCGGTGTTTTGTTATGGGTTGGTTTGGTACCATCAAATCGTATGTTAAGCTCTTCTCTGGCTAATTTGTTGTTGAGGTGGAAGCAGCTGACCTCTGTTTTGGAGTCTCCATTTTCGGAAGTATCTACCCATTGTCTCCAGGTCTGCTGTTAGGATTTCCTCAGATAGTTTAATTGAGTTACATCTTGTTGTAAGCACGCAATCGTCGGCGTCACCGATCTTAGTTAACCTTGTTTCCGACATATCCGCTATATATAGACTGAAGAGGAGCTGAGCGAGCACTGATCCCTGTGGCAAGCCGCTGTTAAGTTTCTTTGATGAGCTGATGCCGGTGCCCATTATAACCTGAAAAGTCCGATCCCCAAGCATGTTCTATATGTACTTTGATATGTATGATGATGTATATGATGAATGCAGCTGAGGTTTTAAGTTTTCGCTGGAATCCCGCTTCGATATAGGTGGTAAGTGACAGGACCTGGTCTGAGCAGCGTCGTTTTGGGCCGAAAGCCCACCTGTTCAGCTGGTATTGACTCCAGCATTTCTGAGCTGATTCCATTGTGGACAAGTCTCTCCAGTAGTTTATAGGATACGGACTGCAGAGCGATTGGCCTGTAGCTTTTTGGGCTGTCGGCAGGTTTACGTGGATTCAGTAAGGCTTAGAGCGTTTGAATTCTGGTGGGACGTTGCCAGATTGCATGATGTCCGTAAAGAAGTTGGCCAACTACCCAGCATTTGGAGTACCTGCCCCAATTGATTAGGAACTCGGGGTGTATGTTGTCGAATCCTGGGGCCTTTCCCGCCGTGACATCATCTAGGACCTTAGAACCTTCCTCGGTGGAGAAGGGGCGAGAGTCTTCCGTTTCTGTGGCTTCGGCTTTTAGGGCTGTATGGTGTGTGCTCTCTCCTTCGGTGCTCTGGATGTTGCTACTATGTGTGAGACCATGCCTGCTCGATGTTTGAAAGTTGAGGCTTTCAAGAGTTTCAGTCCACTTTTGTTGGCATGCAGCATTCAGGCTGTGGACTAGTTCATCCGCAATTTCCTGGTCTCTGGTTCCCAGGAAGCTTTGGTAGAGAGCCTCAGTAATTTGAAAGCATCCAGGAACATACTCTTTGCGGTGCCCTCTGGGTATGTGCTTTTTGGCGGTATTTATTACTGCGCCACTGAATCTTCCGTAGTTTCCACTGGTGGGCGGTATCCACCCTAGGCACTTGTCAAGGTCGGAGGAAAACTTGGGCTAGTCAGCCCGCTTGTAGTTCCATCTTGGTCGGGGTAATGAAGTGATTACGGGGATTTGTGTTCCCACTTCTCTGACAGTTGGACGATGTTGGCTGTGTCGAAAATCAGGAATTACTCTCCTTGTGGTCGCAAGAGCCTGGCCCTCCCTGTCAGGAGAGACGAAACATAAGTCGGGATGTACTCCTGTCTCCAAGCTGCCGATCTGAATGTGTGCAGTTGTTCATCCTCGGCCCATTTTGTTAATGTTTCCCCGTTTGCATCGTTTTGTCTGTATTTCCATTGTTCGTGGTGACCATTGTAGTCTCCAACGTATACTGCTGGGTGGGGCTGCGTTTGGAGACTACAACAACTTGGGCCGGCCACCGCACAGTAGGCGGTTTATATGTGTTAATAACGGTGGTGCTTCCGATTTTAGTGGTGACGTGGTGAATGTCGTTATCAGTAGAAGTGGAGATGAGGAAGACATTCTCAATGTCCAGTTTAACATATGTGGCGACGCCGTACGTGCGGTGGTACGTCGCTCCCAGCAGCTCATAGCCTGGAATTTTACCTCTTTTTTGAAGTTGTTCCGCACTATCACAGTGTGTTTCCTGTATGGCAACAGGTCCTTCTTTAAGATTGTAGATAAATACTGGGTTTTGGCATAGCTCATGTTCTCTACATTTATCTGGCAAATTCGGACAGAGGGTCCGAGCTTTCTAGTCATCGGGTTCTGAGAAGAACCATTTGACTTATGTGTTACGAAGTTCTGCTCCGTTTAACTCCAAACATGTTTGTGTCCCGTGTAATCACGTTATCGTGCTCTCTTTGCAGCATTACTGGGATCCCATTTTGAGCGGCTTCTCGTATTCGGTTAATTAACTAGTGCTCAATTTGTATCGGTGTTTAGTAACAGAACAGACCAAGCGCAATTAGCCAATTAATTCTTTCAACCAATTGAAGAAAATGAATAAAAGAGACACAAACTCAGACACTTAAAAAATGCTGTTACATTCGCTCTTTATTCATGTAAATTGCCAAGTAGTAGCCCACGCACACATAAAAAAACTAGAGAAAGCCTGCTGCAAGGGCCATAAGGAAAACAATTGCGTTACGCTCGAGCAGCTCCAAGTGTTAAACAATGCCGCAATGAAGCAATAATATCGTTGAATGTTTGTGGACTTTGAAAGCAAGAGAAAATATAATAAACAGCCAGTTAAAGCAGCCCTGAAGTAGAATGCGGCTGATTTCGGCGGTCAAATGGACCCCTCTGAAATGTGCTTTGGAAGATTATACACAATTTCCTAATCGAATTAGAACATCCTGCTTAAGAAGAAATTTGCAGCGATATGTCGGATAAGTGATGCGGCCGCAATGCATACATAGACAGGGTTGTACTCATCATGAGTACCTGCAATGAATTGTGACTTTTCCTCTGGATGTTTGTTTTTTCAGCTAATTATCAGGATTAAGAACAAAATAAGGTCAACAACAAGGTCCATAAATTTCAGTTAATAATTCCACCATGTGATGGGAGGCCGCATTAGCACATCTGCTTCTTCCATCATTGCAATCCGCATCAAGTAACAAGACCGAAAACGTTTTGGGAAAAAGCGGTACTTACGGAAATTCGGAATTCATCCTCAAATCTCGTTGAGTAGACTGAACAACGAGGCGGTATACTCATGCACCATTCGTACGTTCTTATCGTCTGCTTCGTCGGCTCCCAGCTGGGAACCGCGTCGGGGACTCTGAAAATGCGAAATTCCATTATAGTTATGATACAATGGGTGAAAACTGGCAGAATATTTCGTGCAGTTTTCCCGTTTATGGCATGTGGCGATGAACAAAGATTTAGCGCAACACCGGTTTTTCCTCATTTTTGGATTTCAAGAAGCGTATCCGTGCATATAGACAAATACATGGTGCAAGCGTGTGTAGATTGCACATTCCCTCGACCAGTAGCTGAAAGTAAAAGTTTAATAGGCGATCAGGTGTGTAAGGACTTATTAGGTGAAAGACCAGACAAACAGCTCATTAAATTAATGCTGGCTGTGTACGTCGAGATCTCAGAATTAGAATAGAAGTATAATGAGGAAGAGGACTCTAAATATTAACCGGAAAGCTGAAGGAGAAGAGGAACGCGATTTGAAGTTGCGAACGAAATCTTCTTTTCTCTACAAAGCTCTGTAAAATTTCCCAAATTTTTTCAAATAGAAAATGTTCTTGAAGCAATCCTTGATTCTTCAATGTCCCAAAAATGAACTGAAAGAAGCTGCATCCTAATGGATGCAGCTGGTCTAATGACCAGGAACCCAATGAAGACTTGGACAACTTATAACGATTTTCTTCTCTATAGTGTCATGAAAGGTGCAATTAAAAACTAAGCAGTATTTTATAGCAAATCGTTTCGACAGATGCGAAGCATCGAAGGATCTTTCAGTTGAAGAGCTTCTTCGGAATAGACAATTTACCTTTTTTTAAGTTTCTTTGGTTCAATTGAAAAAACAGTTTATTCATCGGTAATTCACCGCAAAAAATGGAAGGAATTCCGCAAAATATAAGAGAAAACGCAGCAAAAGCTACAGAAAAAAAGGTTTGCTGTCGATAAAGAGTCGATGAATTCACAATTTTTTTCAAGAATTCTGTTGGTGATTCAAAAGTGGCGTCATTCCTTTGGGGGTGTTGTCTGGGGGTGTTTTGGGAGTAAAGGAAAAATAGTAAAAAAAATTAATTCTTATCAAAAACTGAGATATTTGCCAAAAACTGGATCAGAATTACGGCAACGATGCTTTTCAAGGTAATCTGCCTAATTAACATTACGTAAATACCTGTTACTTCTTAATTATTAAAAAGTGTAGTAACCATGGATAAACACAAAACAAAGAAAGAGAAAGCAATAGAAATATTTTGAGGTTAAGATAACTCTGTCAATTTGCCGTCAGTGCTGCCAACCTTTTTGGGGCAGATGAGTGATATACCTAAACTCGCCTCACATGTAAACAAACATCTCCTGTGTAAGGTTATGTATCAATGATCAATATTAATCAAATAACATACAATTAAGTTGTTAAATCACAAGAGGTTGACGAAGTTCTGCCCGTTTAACTCCAGACATGTTTGTTCCCCAATCACTTTATTGTGCACTCTTCACCGCAGTCTGGGATCACCTTTTGATCAGCTTCTCGTATTCGGTTAATTAACTCCTGCTCAATTTGTAACGGTGTTCGGAAGATCAGAGAGTTAATGTGTCCTTGTGTCCTGTGTATCTTACATACATGGTAGGAATGTGGCCCTTCCTCTGGGGAGTTATAGGGACAATTATCCGGTGCTTGGGAAACTGTCAGTGATTGTGCAATGCTCCGAGCACTCCTGGAAGGCTCTGCTGCAATTATCTTCAATATTTGTGCCTCTGTGTCTGGAACCCGAGCACCTCTAGATCGGCCACAATCTGCGTCAATTCCTGGAGCCAATCGTCCAGTGTCTCTAGCCCTTTGCTGCCCGTACTATGCCCGTACCATATCAACTTTCTTCGGTGGATTTCTTCTAATATGTCTGTCTTGACGTTCTTGATAACTCTGATTTCCTCATTAGTTATCCTCTCCAACCTTGATTTCCCTGCTGCTCTACGCCAGAAGTCCATCTCCAGAGAACGCAACCGCCGCTCTAGGTGGGAAGTAAGTTGCCAAGTTTCGCGTCCATACACCACTATACTCTTCAATATGAAGTTGTATAGGAGGTGTTTCCTTGCTCGGGATCTACATGTTGACCATAAGACGGAGTTTAGGTAGCCGATCACTTTCTTTCCTTTTATGATGTTCTATCGGCCTCCAGTCTCAATTTTTGTCCCAAGATATACGTATTCGGTGCTCCTATTGCTTCGTCTTCTTCTGGGTGTAGGTTACCTCTGTCGTTTCCGATGCACAAATATTTTGTATTCGATCGATTCACCGACAGTCCCCATTCTTCGTACTCTTGTGATGAATTCCAGGTCCTCCTTGTCCTGCGCTCTAACAACCTGGTCATCTGAAAAATGCAAAGTATACAGCGCTGTATCTTCATTAATGGTTATTCCCATTCCGCTGCATGCTCTTCTCCACTTCCTTAATGCTTCATTGAGGTATATCTTAAACAATGTGGGGGACAGACAGCAGCCTTGCCTCAAACCCTTTGTAACTGGAAAACTTTCTGATAATTCACCATTTAGTTTGACCTTTGATGTTGTTTGATCATAAAGTTGTTTTTCAGCCTTTATTAATGTATAACTTATCATGGATCTCTCCATTACTTGCCATAGTTTTTGTATGGGAACGGTGTCATATGCCTCCGTAAGATCCACAAACAGAAGGTACACCTCTCCGTTTCTTGCCACTTTCTTCTCGGTTAGTTGAGTCAGACTGAAGATATGATCTATGCATGAGCGACCCGCTCGAAAACCTGCCTATACTTCAACTTCTTGCCGTTCGTATTCTTCTTCTATTAAGCTTTGGATGACTTTTCGACAGAGACGGCGCATGGTGCTGGTAACGGAGATACACCTATAGTTGGAACATTCATCTCACCTTTCCTTCTTGTGAATGGGCGTAATCCAGGCTTCTTTCCACACCAGAGGTATTCTCTCTCTCCATTCATGTATCTAGCAAAGAGTTCTTGAATGTGTTTGATGAGTTTTTGCGTCCCCCATTTAATCAGTTCTGCGGGTATTTCTTCTGGTCCGCTGGCCTTGTTATTCTTCATTGACTTAACTACTTTCCACATCCTTTCCTCGTTAATTTCGACTCGTGGTCCCTCTACTCGGTGTGTTTTTAGCGATGCTGCCAGATATGGTGCTCTATCTTCTATCTAAGTTCTTGTGAGTAGTGTTGGTGCCATTTATTCATCTGTATAGGCTAGAGGGTTTACTTTATTTACGGTGTCAGTATTTAATGTTCTGATTAGTTTCCAAGATTCAGACGATCTAGTTGCTCCTATGAAGATGTCGATCTCTTTATATTACCTTTCCCAAGTGTCTTTAAAAGTAAGTGATTTGATCATCTGTATTTTGTGTATTAAGCCATTTATGATATGATGATATATGATCCATAACATGTGTATATAGGTCGTCGGTCTGACGTGTTAAATATTCATTATCCAGCTTTTGATCCAAGCGGCTTTGGTATAGGTGTCTAATACTATGTTCGTAGAGGCCTTTGATGTTGAATTTAACCTCAACCAGTTTATCCCGATTCACTCTGTCCTGGTTTTGTGTGTTATTGGATATGTTAAACGGGACATGGCGTCTGGAGGCCAAGAGATAATGATCCGTACCACATTCTATTCCTCTATACGCCCTTGTGCCTAGTACTTGCCATTTCGTATTTTGTTTCACTATTACATAATCAATGATTGATTTTAGTCCTTTGGTGTGTTGGTGCCAAGTGTATTTGTGGATATTGCTGTGTTCATACAACCCATTTAGCCTTTTTAAATTGTGTAGTTTTGCATATTTCAATTAATCTTCATCCATTCTTATTTAGGACCTCTTCACCAAACTTCCCAATGATGTTACTATCTGTTCTGCTCCCGACTCGTGCGTTCAAATGTGCGATCACCATATATTCGCGTTGGTTTCCTAGGATAGAAAGTATTTCGTCCAGCTGGTCATAAAACTCATCTTTCTCTGGTTGAAGCGCATCTTCATTGGGGCCATACGCCGCTTTTATAGATACTCTGTGTCCATGGATAGTTACTCTGTCTCTCCGCTGTATACGTGCAAGTAATCCGCTATCTGTTCCACTCCGTTTCCCGTCCTTTTTCTTTCTGTAAGTGAAGCTATGTCTATATTCATCTCTTGTATTCCCTTCACAACATCTTCTGATTTTCCTCTTAATCCCTGCAAGTTCCAGGTTCCAATAATCATTTCCTTATTCCGTTGCCGTGGTTGTTTCCGATATGGTCCGTTCTTAATCCAATGCTGTCTGCGAGGTTTTTGGCATTGTATGTGTTTTAAATATAATGAGGAGCTACCCAATACCACAACCCCCAACCTGGAGGGCCAGGAATTTGTCTTCCGGGTTTTCTTCCCCTAGCCTTTGATGATCCAACATCCGTCCTACCAGGCAGTAGCTTCGCCGTACCCTGACAGGGTGCTAACATCCGGGCCAGATGAACCCTGGTTTTTTTACGAGGTTATTACTCCTCCCTTCCCTCCTTTTTCAACCTGGCTTAGAACAGGCTGGGACAGGAAATATTACTGATGCTTTTACAAGTTTGTATGCTGTTTCACTGTCCATCTATTGGCTTTTTTCAACAGTTTTCTACATTCTAGTCACTGTATTTAGTTCATCTGAACATTGCAGTGACTCTTGCTGGCGAAACGTTCGAAATAAAATTAACTAGACTCAAAGTGTTTTCAGTTACATATAAAATCACCCATTGAATTGGCAAATGTGTTTCAAATAGCATTAGCTTGACCATTCAACTTTACGAGTTGATTAATGGACGCGAGTCCGGTCTACTAACGGCCAAGTAACGAGGAAAATTAAGTTTTACAACCATTTTTTTTTCATGTCACCGCACGTTAGAATAAGTCAGTCAACGACTTGCTGGGAATCTGTTAACTATCACGAGCGAAACGTATTGAAGAATGCAATAATGAGGAAAACTGATGCTGGCAACAACCGCTTTTCTGTAGCGGCATGAAATGCGCAATTAAAATTGTAACAATATTTTACTGTGGATTGCGGCAAATCGACTGGACAGATGCGAACCGACGAGGTCTTAGATTGAGAGTTTATTGTGGACAAATGTAATTCATATATTGTACAGGGTGTTTAAATAATGTCATGTCTTCTTGAACTCCGCCTGCATTAGCGGTTGGGTGAATCAAGTAACTCAACTGTTGACGTTGCCGGTCCCAAGCCCGGATAAAGGAGGAGGGTTCATGGGAGAGGCCAGCCACCTACCCACGGTCAAAAAAACTTTTGCTCATAGAACCAACAACTTAGACTCGGATAGGACTGATTATTTTGATGACGACACGGCGAGAACAAGGAAATGAATAAGAAAACCCAAACCCCTTAGAGTGGCGACTTGGAATGTAACCTTCTTCAACAAGAAACATCAAGAAATAATAATGGAACTGGAAAATAAAGGAATCGATATCTGTGCTATAGCAGAAACGAAAAAGAAAGGCAAGGGCAGCACCAGGTATGGAAACTACATTCTCATATATAGCGGAAGAGAAAAGAATGAAAGAGCAACGTCGGGAGTAGGCATATTGATGAATGGAAAGTGGGAAAACAACACAAGCGGCATAAACTACGTCAACGACAGACTGCTGCAACTAACAGTTAAACTTCAGAAGAGCAAAACAAGTCATATAATCAGTGTTTACGCGCCTGACATCAACAAACCCCGGGTAGAGATAGACACTTTTTACCAGAACTTGCAGAGAACCCTCGACGGTATTCCAAAGCAAGATGAAGTAATTATCCTGGGAGATCTTAATGCAAGGATTGGCAATGAAACAATAGTGGGGATCAAAAACCGATTTAATGAAGAAACAATATGCGCCATTAACGAACTGCGAATTAACAACACATTCTTTCAACATAAACCGCAACATAAATTCACATTTGAAAGCACACGAGGACAAAAGTCCATAATAGATTATATAATAACAAACAGAAACATTCACCCTTCCCAAGTGCTGGACGTAAGAGCTTTAAGTTCCGCAAATGCTGTTACTAATCACAATCTCGTAATGGCAAAAGTAAGAGTCACGACATACTAAATAAAGAAAAAACAGAACGAAACAACCAGTAAACTCAATATGGAGGCACTAGCAAATTATTCTTCGAAACATCTATACCAACAAAGGCTGAAACAGAAGATTGCAAATAATGGGATAAAAAATGACGACGATGTGGAAATGGCATGGGATAAATTACGCACAAATCTACTAAATGCAGCCGAAGAAGCACTTGGAAGAAGAACTAAAACCAGAACCGGCAAACGAAACACTAAACCTTGGTTTAAACAAGAGGTAAAGGACTTAGCAGCTGAAAAACGAAAAGCGTACCTGCAATACCGATCGAACAGAATTACGTACGAGGTATATAAAGCGGTCAGAAACCGGGTCAATGCAGAAATCCACTCAATTAAACGACAGCATTGGGAAAAATTCTCTGCCGATATGGAACACGACCTATATGGAGGACAGAAAAGAATCTGGAATATGCTAAGAAATAGAAAAAGACCAGTTAACGGATATATCCAAATTTCAAAGATCACTACTGAAGACTGGGAAAAACACTTTGAACAACTTTACCGTAATAAAGAGGAAAACACGGAGACCAAGGAGACACCCACAAATGAAGAAACACCACCAACTTGGCAGATACCGATAGGGAAAATCAAGCAAACGGCAACCGCTCTAAAAAACAGAAAATCACCTGGTATAGACGAGATAACGAACGAAATGATCAAGTATGGAGGGGATGCACTCATGGGTGAATTAAAAGATCTTTACAATAAAATATTATATCTACAAAAAGTACCTTCAGAATGGAAGGACAGCATAACAATCCCAATCTTCAAAAAGGAGAGAAAACAGACCCCAAAAACTATAGAGGAATCACCCTTCTCAGCACAGTTTCGAAGCTGTTGACAAAAATATTGGCAGAAGAAGTGACCAGCACGGGAATATGTGAGGAGCAGCAAGGTTTCAGACACAAGAGATCCACAATAGATGCCATATTCATACTCCGCCAAATAGCCGAAAAAGCTATTGAATTCAACAAACCGGCGTTCATGTGTTTCATAGATCTTACCCAAGCATTTGATAAAGTAAGACTGACAGACGTCATAAAACTCCTAGAAGAAAGGAAAATTCATCAGAATATTGTGTCCATCATCAGAGAGCCAAACACCGGCAATCACACACTCGTAAAAGCAGAAAATAGAACAACAAGGAGAATACCCGTCAACACAGGAATTAGACGAGGAGACAGCCTACGCCCTATATTGTTTAACATCATCATGGATGAAATCATTACAAAAACAAAACAGATTGGAAGGGGATATCGAATGGGAAATGCAGAAATAAAAATAATGTGCTACGCTGATGATGCAGTGATAGTCTCCGAGGATGAAGACAACCTACAAAGACTCTTATATAAGTTCGAACAAACTACAAATAAATATAAAATGGAAATATCTACCAGGAAAACACAATCACTCACTATATCCAAAGAGCCCCGAAGATGCAAACTCGCCGTTTACAATCAAAGTGTAGAACAGGTGATGACCTTTAAATATCTTGGAGCAAACATCACGAGTAACAGGAATCTAAAGGAGGAAGTAAGGAATCAAACATCAAAAGCCGCTCTAACATCGGGGTACTTACGAGACATCATCTGGAGAAACAAGCACATGAGTATAGGGAGTAAAGTCAGAATCTACAAAACGTGCGTGAGACCAGTGATGACATACGCCGCAGAAACAAGAGCGGAAACACAACAACCAAACGCTTGCTAAGAACAACAGAAATGCGAGTCCTAAGATCCATAACAGGACACACACTATACGATATGAAAAGGAGTGAGGAAATTAGAGATACCTGTAAGGTTTCGGATGTTGTAAGATGGACCAGAGCAAGGAGAAGAGAGTGGAGAGACCATGTAGAGAGAATGGCCGACGACCGAATGGCAAAAATCGCCAAAGACCAAAAACCTAACAGCTCAAGACTCCCAGGAAGATCACCGAAGCGATGGTTCGAAAGCTGGACATCAGCATCCCAGGACTAGGAAGTTGAAGAAAAACACAGGACTCTGAGTCCTAACGTACGAGGAAGAAGAAGAAGAAGATGTCTTCTTCTTCTGTGAAGAAGAAGTCGGTGAAAGTCGGAAGGAAAAAAGTATGCGATGTTATTCGCCTCATATCTTCTGAGCAATTTGAATTTTTTTTTAATCGTCTGTTTATCCGGGGACATTTGAAAAATATAAAAGTTTTTATGACCGTCACATTTTTCACCAAAAAGTTACTTAAACTAGAAAAAAAATGTCTAGCAAAAAGCCTGCGCGGACAGCATTTCATTACAAGTTTATTTTGTCACTCTCTGTACTCTCTCGATTAAGTTGTTAAAGTTTTTCTTTGCCTATACGCAAATGCTCGCTTTTCGTTCAAATATTCCTTGAGAAAGTAAAAATTATAAAAGTTAGAAGAATGATGATGCTGAAACTTCCACAGCTGCGAACAAAGCAATGTTTTGTAACCTTCACAGTTGTATTGTTAAAAAACGAATATTTAATTGGTCGATATAAAACCGCCGAAGGCATTAAAACTGCGTTCCTCAAAATTTTCTAATATACAGAGTGTCTCAACTACTCTACTCTAAAAGTGTGAGTTTGGAGATCAGTGGGTTTTTTGCAGTATCTGCAATACTTTAAACCATGCTGCTTTTTAAATTCAATTGGTTCTGCCTGTATTTTATTGTTGTGTATATTTTCCTGCCTGTATTTTATCACAAATTTTTATGCCTGTATTTTATGACAAAAAAATATAAAATCTTCAAATGGCGAGCATTTGTTCAAAAAGAATGTATTCCGAGTTTCGCAAAACTGGTTGTTAAAACTTCAATTTTTAATTGGCTTTTCTGGCTTTCTTTTTAAAGTATCAAATCGTGTTTTTTGTTTTCATTTTGGTATGTTGATCCGTTTTTGAGATAGATAATGTTTAAAGAAACCAACAAAAAAACAGGATTTATAAGGTTTAACAGGGACACAATTGAAGCATGTTTTTGCTTAAAATTGAAACTTCGAAAATTGCCTATTGCAAAACACCAAACTTTGAGCTGAACTGTGGATTCTTCAGACATTCGACGACACGGCACTTATTGTACATGACAAAACTACTGAGAGAGCAGCGCAAAGACTCCAAACACTAACAAACAACACAATGACATGGTTTTATAAATGGAGACTAACACCAAACGCGTCAAAAAACCAACTTCTGCTCACAAATCACAGACTCAACGCTGACTACCCTACAATAACTGCAGACGGCCAAACTACACAACCAAAAAAACGACGTAAAATACCGTAGAATCACAATTGACCACAAACTTAAATTCACTAAACACATACGAAACATCAGGGCAGAAACAATAAAGAGAACAAAACACTTCCGATCACTAACCTACAAAGGCAGAGGAATTAGCACAAACACCGCCACCAAAATATATAAAGCTATTTGTAGACCCTTGCTAGACTATGGACATATACTCATGACTAACGGAACAGAAAGGACAAAACATTATATACAAACAACAGAACAAATTGCACTAAGACTAATAACACGAATAAGACACCCCCAAAACCCACTACACAACCCCTCCACCCAACTACTACACTCACGCACAAACATGACAAAGATTTCGGAAAGACTCATACATCTACAGACAAAATGGACAAACAACCCCTGCAACTGGACCATACTGAATCCCCTTTGTCTTACAAGACCAACCAGACAATCCCGCTTCCGTTTCCCTACATCAACGCTACTCGAACACTTACAAACGCAACTGACTACTGGACAATAAAATAATTTTTTCTTGTCATTAGAATTGGAAAGTTTATTTAATAAGATTATTACCCTAGAATAAGAGAATTTTGAGCTTTGTTTTTTATTTAGATTAAGACTACATGTATTAAACAAGGGCAGAAAGACCGATAGGTCGATAGGCATTTTTAGAAATAAAGATGTTTACTACTACTACTCTAATGTAAACTTATTTCGAAAATTTTATCTGAAAAACTTACGGTTTTCTAATTATTCGGAAAAATATGAAATTTTTGACAGCTACTGGGTTCCACATAAATCGATGCTGTACCCTACCCGCTGCCAATTTGGAAAACAGTCTTCTGTGATTCTAAAAGGACCTAATAATCTACGTGCAGATTTGTTTTAATTCATAAAGAGATGTCCGTACACCGCTCAATTATCCTCTAAACTTGCATGTTTTTAAACCTCAAAAAGTTGCTTATTTCAAATGGAACCCCATATTTTTTTTTCAATTTTCGAATTTTACGTCTAGTTTCAGGGCTAGTTTATGTAAGGTGCCTAGTCCTAAAAATCACCGTTTCCAAGCTATTCGAACAAATTTATAAAATTATTTTATTTTTATTTTGATCAAGTTAACAGGGTACATGATGACATGGGAACAAAGAACAAACGTTTGTTTTTTCTAATTGAAATTTGAAGATAGATGGATAGGCCGTGGCGGTTCCGTTTCTTGGCCACCTAAATAGCCAGACTTGACAAAATTGGATTTTTTTCTATGGGGTCACATAAAAAACATTGTATATCAAACTGCTCCGACTACTGCAGAAGATATGAGACAACGAATTGTACAAGCGTTTAAAAATTGTACAAGCATTGAGATATTACGAGAAGTAAATAGGTCTTTTTTGGCAAGACTGCAGTTGTCTTCGGATCAAAATGGGGGACAGTTTGAGAACCTTTAATGAACACCGCATTTGTTGAAAAAGAATGTTTTATTTAATTATTTATATTTAATAATACATTTATAATATTAAGTTTTTTATTTAATGCATTTTTTGATGGTCGACATGTGCCCAGTTGACTTCATTCGAGCCAAAATTAAGCTATTTTCTAAATTTTGCCGAATAATTTAGAAACGGTAAGTTTTAAGGTTACCACACCTTACATAAACTAGCTTTAAAATTTGACGGTAAATCCAAAAATTGAAAAAAAATTGGGGGTTCCATTTGAAATAACCAAGTTATTGAGATTAACAAACATGCAATTTTGGATGCTCATTGGGGGGTTTATTGGGAACTTTTCGTAAATTAACATATGTCAGCACGTAGCTTGTTTAGTCCTTATTTAGGGCACAGCACCAATTTCTGTGGAACCCAGCAGCTGTCAAAAATTTCATATTTTATCGAATAATTCGAAAACCGTAAATTTTGCAGGTAAAACGTTTGAAATAAACTCACATTCAAATTTGACGATAAATGCGAAAATCGAAAAAAGAATGGGGGGGGGGTCTATTAATATAAACCAGAGTTGGTAACTACTACATGTTTATGACGCACCCCGTATATTGAAAAGTAATTTTAAAATGTGTACCTTTTAAACATCAAAAACTTTCGTAGGAAGTCTTTTTTTCTAAAGTTCACAGTAGTAGTAAACATCTTTATTTCTAAAAAAGGCTATCGACCTATCGGTCTTTCTGCCCTTATTTAATACATGTAGTCTTAATCTAAATAAAAAACAAAGATGAAAATTCTCTTATTCTAGGTTAACAATATTATTAAATAAAATTCCAGTGACAAGAAAAAATTATTTTATTGTCCACTAGTCAGTTGCGTTTGTAAGTGTTCGAGTAGCGTTGATGTAGGGAAACGGAAGCGGGATTGTCTGGTTGGTCTTGTAAGACAAATGGGATTCAGTATGGTCCAGTTGTAGGGGTTGTTTGTCCATTTTGTCTGTAGATGTATGAGTCTTTCCGAGATCTTTGTCATGTTTGTGCGTTCGTATAGTAGTTTGGTGGGGGGGTTGTGTAGTGGGTTTTGGGGGTGTCTTATTCTTGTTATTAGTCTTAGTGCAATTTGCTCTGTTGTTTGTGTATAACGTTTTGTCCTTTCTGTTCCGTTGGTCATGAGTATATGTCCAAAGTCTAGCAAGGGTCTACAAATAGCTTTATATATTTTGGTGGCGGTGTTTGTGCTAATTCCTCTGTTTTTGTAGGTTAGTGATCGGAAGTGTTTTGTTCTCTTTATTGTTTCTGCCCTGATGTTTCGTATGTGTTTAGTGAATTTAAGTTTGTGGTCGATTGTGATTCCAAGGTATTTTACGTCGTTTTTTGGTTGTGTCGTTTGGCCGTCTGCAGTTATTGTAGGGGAGTCGGCTTTGAGTCTGTGGTTTGTGAGCAGAAGTTGGTTTTGTGACGCGTTTGGTGTTAGTCTCCATTTATAAAACCATGTCATTGTGTTGTTTGTTAGTGTTTGGAGTCTTTGAGCTGCTCTCTCAGTAGTTTTGTCATGTACAATAAGTGCCGTGTCGTCTGCGTATTGTAATATGTATGCCGATCTGTCGATTTGATTTTTGTCTGGTAAGTTGTAATTGTATATGTCATGGCAGTATATATTGTAGAGAAACGGTGAGAGCGGGGATCCTTGAGGGAGCCCTTGTTCAGGGGGAAAAGAAAATGACAGTGTTTTATCAATTCGTACTTGTAGTTGTCTGTTTTTTAGTAAGTTCTTTATGGTGTGTAGTAGATATACCTAAAGTTCATATTTACTGAGATATCGCACTTTGACGCACTAATGAGCAACCCCGTATAATAGAATGACTGAAGTTAAACACATTAAATTTCGGCATTAACAGAGCTTAAAGTGGCTTCAAACTGCGCGAAGAACTTTCAACGAATTCTGACCTAAATTAGAAAACTTCTTTTTAAATGGAGTTTACAAAAAACAAAAAATTTCCCAACCTATAAAAGTCACAAATGTTGGGAAAAGGGACCAAAGAACTGAAAAAGCGTTCGGATGTTTATGATTGTGCGAAACAGTTCGTAAAAAGATCATTTTTGAGACAAAACTCTATTAAAATTGGCAATTGTTGGACTCTGAAGCAATAGAAAGAAAAGAGTGTGTTTTGTCTCCAAAAGGGGACACTAATTTTTATTTTCAGAAATGTATATTGATAAATCTACACTTTTAAAATGGGTAAAAGACTATAAATTTTAAAAGATTTCAATTCCCTTTCGCTCAAGTGTTTTGCAATTTCCAACCAAGAGTTTAGTAAAATGTTGAAAATGTCTGGAAACTGCAAACTCTTTAAGAGTAAAAACTTACATGATCTCCTTTTGGCAAACATGGTCTCCCAACAAAGCCGCTTCCAAATGGGCCACAACCATCAGCAGCACCAAAAAACTGAAAGTTACCTGAAAATAATCGCTAGTGGACATATTGGAAAAAAACAGTTGATGTTCTGAGAAGAATCCTCCGCACGGGTCTTTGATAGAAAATCTTACCAAGTCAATGTTTCTCACTATATCCATTGTATCCACTTAACAGTCCATTCTCAAAAAAATCACTTTGTCAGGCCGCTAAATAAAATTGGTAAATGCCCGGTCTCAATGTACTTAAAACACTGTTGAAAAACTCATAGAGCTGTCACATGGTCGTTCAATTAAATGAGTACCAAGCAAGAGCGTGCATTATTCATACAAAACAGGCCTGGACTTGGGAATATCCAGGTCCAGTCCATCCTTTTCCAACCTTCCTCAACCAGTTGAAGTTAACTTTCTATCTCATTAAGCGCACATTGTTAGCGTTTTCTCTTTGTCCCTTTCGTGCCGATACTCAAAAAACGCTAATTAACAGTTGCATAACCGTGGTTGTTTGTGCATTTTTCCTGTTTCATCTTTTAGCGTTACGGTCGATTGCCCTTTCCAGCTGCCCGTTATCTTTCGATATCTCGCGGCTGAAATGACTTAACAGCCGTCTTAATAGAGAGTTATTGGAAATTATAAATACTGTAATGCAGTAATAAGGTTAATCCTTATTTTAATACTGCTTTTCTTTATTTCGTTAACGAAATGATAGTTATTGGAATGTCTAGTTCACTGCTTTCAGTACTAAAAGACTTTAACCTTTAACCTAACCTCTGTGCCTAACCTTACAGAATTTAACGTTGTTGACTTTGTATTATTTACTTTTTTTATTGGATTTTCGATGCTGTTTGAGCATTTCTCATTCAAAAAAATTCTCAATTGAAAAACACGTGTATCTGAAACGGGTTATGTTTCGCGGACGTTAGACACAGAGGTTAAAAATGTCAACTGCCAGTTTAAGGTAGAAATAAAACCTGCAGTATCCCTGCACAATTAGCACAGAACAGTGTCCTTATTAAGGGAACCCGTATTTTTAGACTCAATTGCGCCGGCGTATGAGTCAAAATACCACAAACTTTATTACTGCATCCCCTTATTGACCGTCCAATAACTCTCTAATAACTCCCTAAGTACGGCACGATATCTGAAAAATAAATTGAAAGTGACCGGAACGCTTTTGTATCTTATTACCGTATCACTTCGCCTTCAATTCACTCTAATAATAGGTGTTGGGTAAATAGTATTGTTGATTATTAACAATTACCAAAGTTGCGCAAAGAATCGTTTAACTCTGTTGATTGATTCGTTTCTCCCGCGGGTGGTTTTCGAATTTCAACGACAAGTAACGTTCGTTCTTTTCAGTCTTCGGGCTGAAGAGCCGCATGTTCTTTGTTTACCACTGCGAAAGTGATCGGTTTCGTAATAGTCAAGTTAATTAATATCGGACAACGCATAATCCGGCGCGAAAACAGTCTTAATCAAGTCAGCAACCTTGTCCCCATTCCAGGCGTTATAATATTTCGGATTGCCAAATTGCCAGCAATTATAAGCCAATCAGTTTCGATTATATCGGCAGAAGACATTTCTGGGACTCTCGCACTATTATCTCTTTTGTCATTGCACTTTTTGCACACAAAGGAACCCACATTTGAATAGTAGCGCAACCGAATGGTTCACAAGATACTGTAAACCAACAGAGATAATAGAGAGATATTGGAAATTATAAATACTGTCATGCAGTAATAAAGTTAATCCTTGTTTTAATACTACAGTAGCTTTATTTCTTTCACAAAATGATAGTTTTCGGGATGTCTAGTTCACTGCTTTCAATTCTAAAAGAGTTTAACCTAACTTGCCAAGATTAAATTAAATTTCCGTTGTTGTCTTTGTATTGTTTACGTTTTTATTGGATTTTGGACTCTGTTTGAGCATTTCCGCTTAACTGTTACAATGGAAAAAGGTACAGAAAAAGAAACTAGGTTATGTATATACAGTGAAATAACCTACAAGAGAACGTTAGTTGTCAACTGCCAGTTTAAGGTAGAAATAACGCTGTACAGTATCGCTGCACAATTAGCACAGAACGGTGTCCTTATTAAGGGAGCCCGTATTTTTAGACTCAATTGCGCCGGCGTATGTGTCAAAATACCTCTAACTTTATTACTGCTTGACCTTATTGACCGTCCAATAACTCTCTTGTATCCGGTGTTAATTGGTTTGCGATGATAGAGTGCAAAAAATGGGTTGCGAAAATTTGCTGCTGGTTTTTCTGCCGTTTAATCGTACTCCAAAAAATCCCCAATAACCCCTCTATGTGCCAATTTTTAGTCTCCCTGTTCATAGTTGATTATTGATGTTGCCAAGTTTCTGTGTTTCGACGTTTGATAATTTTGGAGTTTCCATCCCCTTTCCGTTCGAATTTACTAAGGGCCTTACCGTGTAGACAATCTCTTTACTAACAACTTTTCTTAATAGCATTTCTTGGGAAAATGCGGTTTTCAAGCACTTTTTACAAATTTTTTATTTTTTCTTTCAAACACCTCCCATCATGTCGATGCATGCAGCAGCAGCAATCACTACTTTAAACTGACACAAATTTTAAAAAACATGCATAATTAACCGAAACAAACTAAAATACCTACAAAATGTGTCTAACAAAAATTTATTTATAGATTTAGCGTGGAAAAATAGTGAATATTGTCGAGTTAAAAGTGGTTTCTAAAATGAAAAAAAAAAACTGCGTAAAAACTAATTCCTCAAGAAAAAGCACCAAATAAAGCTTTTAATAAACTCCGAAGGCGAGGGGGATGGAAACTAGAAAATGACCAGTCGTTTCTTTGCCAGAATAGTTTTCCATTTTTTCCATTATCCGCTTGTTTCATATCATCGACGGAAACTGGTTGAAAGTACTTTTCTTTCTCACTCGTTTTCCTTCTGTTCCCAAAATTATTTTACCGTTATCATCCTTCAGATTGCTGCCGGGTCCTGTATTAACACTTCTGCTTCCTATACACAGGGTGATTCAAAATAGTCGCGCTATTCCTCGGGGGGTGTTGTCTGGGAGTGTTTCGGAAGTACAGAAAAAATAGTTAAAAAAATTAATTCTTATCAAAAACTGAGATATTTGCAAAAAACTAGATCAGAAGGACGGTAACAATGTTGTTCAAGGTAATCTACCTCATTAACATACCTACATATACGTAAATACCTGTGGCTTCTTAAATATCAAAAGCTCAAGTAATATTAAGAAAGACATAGGTTAGGGTAACGGTTATCAATTAAAACCTTATGTAAAAGTTTATGGATCAATGATCTATTTACAATTTAGTTCGAAGTTCTGCCCATTTAACTCCAAACATGTTTGTGCCCGTGTAATAACTGTATTATGCACTCTTCGCAGCATTACTAGGCTCCCCTTTTGAGCAGCTTCTCGTGTTCCGTCAATTAATTCCTGCTCGATTTGTACCGGAGCTATGTAGACCAGATATGTAATGTGCCCTTGTGTCATTTGTATCTTACATGCAAAGTGGCCTGGGAAAGTGTCAGTTGTTGCGCAATACTCCGAGTCCTTCTGGAAGGCTCTGCCGCAACTAAGTCCAATATCTGTTCCTCTATGTCTGGAACCCGAATACCTCTTGGTCGGCCACAATCTGCCTCAATTCCTGGAGCCAATCGTCCAGTGTCTCTTGCCTTATGTTGGCCTAGTTCTTACAGCTTCTGCTATTTTACTCCATAGCTATTGGTGGGAGTATTTGAAAATAATCCTTATTAACACAGTTAAAACTCGATTTTTAACTGTAAATATCTTCTAGATATTTTTCTCGTATTCTCCAATTGAGCCCCTATAATCCCTTAAAAGAAATGACGCCAAATTTGAATCACCCTGTATATATATTGGGTATTATACAGCTAGTCGCCGTCTTCCCGTTCCCAATCTCGTCTCATCGGTTTCTATCTTTGGCGTCTTCATGAACTAAACCACGGGCTTCCATTGCTTCCCTCATGTCCTCATTCCATGATCTTCTGGGTCTTCCTCTCTTCCTCCGTTCTGGTGGGTTCTAGTAAAACATTTTTGGGGTAATCTTTGTTCATCCATCCTCATCATATGTTCAAGCCATTTTAATCCTGTCCTTTCCAGAACTGTTTCTTGTGTATCTCCTCTTTGTCTTATGTCCTCATTTCTGATTCTTTGCAATTTCCGTCACTGCTCTCGACGCTATTTATTTTTCGCTTACATCCACTTTTTGTTCTTACTAATAACATACAAACCACACACCTGGCCGGAGGAAAAACTGCCAGCCTGTTTTTAGACATAAATAAGGCCTTTGACAGTGTTTGGATCGAGGGCTTACTGTACAAACTACACAAACTTGGCACTCCAAATTACTTAATTCATATTATTAAACAACTACTCGAAGACAGACAACTGGAGGTACCAATCAACGACGACTTCTCTATCCCCTTTTCATCTGAGCAAGGCTTACCTCAGGGTTCACCACTCTCACCCCTCATTTACCACATATATAGCCATGACATATACAACCACAACAGACAAGACAAAGAAGGTATAGACCAAAACGCTTACCTGCTGCAATAGGCTGACGACACTACCCTTATCGCGCATATGACAGAACGACCGCCGGAGCAGTGGACAAACTCCAGACACTAACAGACACCATAACAGCATGGAGACTCACACCAAATGCATAAAAAAACCGGCTGCTCCTCTCAAATCACCGAATTAAACCAGGCTCTCCTAACATCATCACGGACGGTCAAATAACCAAACCCACCGACAATGTGAAATACCTATGAATAACAATGGACAATAAACTAAAATTCACAAAACACGTACAAAACATCAGAACAGATCTAACCAAGAGAGCAAAACAGTTCCGCACACTTCCTTACAAAAACAAGGGTATCAGCACCAAGACAGCAACTATCATATATAAAGCGATCTGCAGACCTCTAATAGACTACGCTCATATTTTATTCGCCAATACTACTGACAAAACTAAACGGCATCTACAGACAACAGAACAGATAGCACTGAGACTGATAATGAAGATCCGACACTCAGCAAACCCATTGCACAATCCACCAAACCGACTACTCTACGAACGCACAAACTTGACAAGGATCTCGGAAAGACTACTCGTCTTGCAATCAAGATGGAAACACAACCCTCACAATCTCACCTTCCTGGACCCCCTCAGCTTAAGAAGACCTACCAGACAATCGCGTTTCCTCTTCCCAACCTCAACCCTATTGGAGCATCTCCAGACATAAATTATGTACATGTTTGTTAATTATATTAGTTATTAGTTATTAAGTTTCCATACAAAACTTTGCAATCAACCCATGGCAGAAAAACCGATAGGTCGATAGCCTTTTCTTAGAAATAAAGATGTTTACTACTACTACTACTGTTTTTCGCTACATTTCCTCATTCAGTGTCCACAATTCACTTCCTCAGGCGAGAACAGACTCCACCATTGTCCTTCCTATAGGTTTTTTCACCTCTCTTGAAATGGTTCCGTCCCACCAAACGGAATTTAAGCAACCAAACACTTTACGCCTTTTGATTTCAGTTTCTCCTAGTCCCGCATTTTTATGTATCATTACTCCAAGGCACTGGAACTTATCTCCCTGGTTAATAGTTTCATTGTCCCATGCAAAGGTAGGAAGCTGAGCACTGGAATTTGTTACCATATATTCTGGTGTTGATTTTTATGTTGTTGGTATACATTTTGAAGCATAAATTCTATATCATACGAATCCTGGCCAAACACTACCTGGTCATCTGCGAAACTTACTGTAAATAGACAGAAGTCATCAATTGGCATACCCATTCCCCCACAACTTCTACGCAACTATTTTCGGATTCGCTCAAGGTATATATTAAAAGTAGGCATGGGTAACACTGTGTTGAGTTGAGCTTTTGAGTTGTTGCTGCATTGTGAGTTAATGAGTTATAACTCATTGCTTGATGAGTTAACTCATTTAAATTTAAACGGTAAGCTAAAGCTAAGCTTTACGAGACCCGAAACTGGAATAATTTTACCTAAACCACCTATGAAAAATCCACCTTAGTAAAAACTGAGGTTTTTACGAGTAAGTAGTTTTTTTTCCAATTAGGTGACTGCAACGGAAGTTACTGCGCCGGTGACTTGGGTTGGCGCATCAAGCCATTTGCGCAGCACTGCGCCAACTCCTCAAAATTCACTGAGTTGCCATGCCTATTAAAAAGTATAGGAGATAGGCTGCATTCTTGTCTCGGTTCTTTGCATGGACAAACAGACATAGCTGTCATCTCCCTATGGTCATTAATGTGGGTAGTTCTCCGTCTTGTTCTTTATTAAGAAATTGGTGTCTCGTCTCTATAAGGAGATACTACAAAGGACTGAGCTGGTTATTTCTTCGCATATTCTTCAAGCAACGCCATGCCTCTGTAGACTGCGATCCTCCTCTTCTGCTTCCTAAATGATGTCATATTTTTCTAAAACTTGTATAGATCCAGTTTTCTTCATCTTTCCCTAATTGAGCAGCATAAGTTTCAGTCAGGTTTCTATTTGTTTTTTTGTTTTCTTTTGTTATTTTAGTTTTTAAAGCCTTCCAGCTTCCTTAACATCCTCCTTCATTTTATCGACATTAAGGCTTGTCTCCTTCATTATTATATTTTATTCAAAGACTTCGTTATTTCGTAGTCACTAAATATGACTTCTGCCTTGACATTAATGAGGAGAAGTTCTTTCATGTTACCTCGAGGATGGTTTCAGACAAGAAGCAAAGAGAAAGTTTGTCTTTCATCCAAAATAATATTGCGATTCGACATGTGAGAAGTTTTGAGTTTACGAGGCTAATAATGGCCACAGTTTCACTCTAAACTTAGACCATCCTCAGGACACCCGCAGATGGTCTAGTATACCCTGAAAATGTGCATTTTGTTTCACGTTTGACGTTTGAACTTACTTTTCTTCACTGTGCGAGGAAGCGGAACCTTCCAATCTGTATGAATCGCATAAATTCGAGCCACTTAGCATTTTACCTATACAAAAAGGAGCGGGATGGGAAAAATTGGACAGCGCGTACATAAAGTACAATCCATCCAATCACATTTAGGACCGGTCGAAAAAATTGCGTTATTCAATTGTGTTATTTCTGATCGCATTTCCCAACGCATTTCAAATTGCAAAAGCATATGCAAAACCATAGGCGGACCATAAAAACGGCAATTATTTGGCAATAGCTCTTAATGTATGTGTGCAGGCTATAAAAAAATAGACAAAAACAATGAAAATACGCACTATATTTACAAATACATAACATAATAATTGCCTAATACGTCCGTCTTTGACACAATGTACAAAACTATCTAGTTAAACTAAGTAAACTTGGAAAATAAGATAATAATCGAAACTAAAAAAAAATCAAACAAAGTCTTCATCTAGTTATTCTCGCTAGCAGAAGGCAAAAAAACAAAATAAAAATGCTCGCAAAATGTTGACTGCAGGCGTTGTAAAATCCCCCATAAACCTGCAGACCGGCCGTTTCAATGCTCTGCTTGCAATAGTCGCCATCGTAGAGCCATCCTACAAATTCCCCGGTTCTGAGATTCTCATTTCTGAGCCAGTCCTCAAGCGGTCGGAAGTATTCTCTGAGCGCGCTGCCATCCAATCGGCTGTCGCCAGTGGCCTGAAATAGCACGTCCCGCCAAGATTGGGAGGATCCTTTCTCCATTAATTGTCTGCGAAAAAACTGTCTGTGATAATTCTTTTGACTTCAGCAAAGCCGCTTAATTAATGAAAATTCAGTTCCGTTCCGGGAGAAGACGAGCACGAACAAAACGATCAGATTCGAACGTTCGTTGCAGCAGTGCATGGACTTAATCAGAAAAGAAATTCGTAACCTTGCTGTAGCCTATCGATAGTACATTTTCCAATTTGGTGTCAAATTTATCCTCGACTTTTTCCACTGCATCGTCAATTTCAATTGATTCCAACACGTTATCGGATCATTTCCTTTCACAAACGTGATGTTGTTACATCATCGAAACGGTTTCGATCAAATTCAGGAGCATGGTAGGCCCTACCTACTTCGTTAACTCCTGCCGGAGTGCCGGGCAGGGGACTTGCAAACAAAGGAATTAAGCAAAAACGCTTAATCGAATCGGTTTTTGCGCCTCTTTTGAGAGGTTTCACTGCTAATTTATGTGCCCTTGAACGTATGGCTTCATGATGGCTGAATCATTGAAAAGTGTTCACCAAAACGAAAAAATATGGAAAGGAAGTAACGCAACCAACAACCATCGAGTCTCAGTAACTGTACTTTTATTTGATTAAGAGTTGATTTACTCTGCACGGTTTTCAGCATACATACATTAATCATCGGCATAAAAACCTCATGATTCAATTCCATGAATTTTTCTAGAGCTCACTTCAATTTCTTTAGTCAATTTTATGGGTAATTAATCAGTTCCAAGCACATTAACTGTGCTGTACGTAAAAGAAACATTAGCTGCTCTTAGCGCACGTTCTTATGTTAGTTTGTTAATTTTGTTTGCTTCTTTAATTGCTAATTTACAATTTATTTATCTGTAGCCTCTGGTGCATTATTTGATTGTGAGGTTCTCGCTTCGTATGTTGAACATCTTGAGTGTCTTACTGCTGGGTTTTTTCTTTATTTGATTTTGTTATTTCATTTTTTACTTTTGGACCTTTACATTTCTCTGTCCTTTCTTCGTAAGATGTTAAAAATGTTTTTTTCAGCAAATGTTTGCTAACAGTAACATAAATCTGTTTATCAAGACACTTATGCTTTCGCGGTCATTGCTTGAAATATGAAATTGAAATATAAATATGAAATGAATATTCAAACTTGTGTATTTCGGGCTTTTAAGCCGCCGTGGAACAGAATTTCTTACTGACGTTTCGTAAGCACGAGTGGCTTGTATCTTCAGAGCTTGCGAAACGTCATGAAGAAATTATTTTTCAGCTAAAAAGCCTAAAAGCTCGAAAACCTCATCAGCTGCAAGAAACTCGTTTAATAAAAGCGAAATTTCAAATTATTCAATCGCTTTTGAAAATGGCCATTTCAAAACCCAAAATTGATCTTCAAAAAAGTTAAATTAAAATTAAAATGCAATTTTTTCTGATTTTCACGTTCTTCTGATTTTCACTTTTAACACTTCTGTGCGCTCAGGTTTTGAACTATTAAAATTTCCGAAGTTGTGTATTGAGTACTAAAGCAAGATGTGCAGTTTCTCAGTAAATTTTCCTAAATCGAAGTTAGAATTTGCCAAGTTTTATTCCTGAAAGGAAAATACATAATATAAAGACTTTCTTCCACCACGTCGGGAGCATCTGAATGCAAAGTAAACCGAGAAAAGTGTTTGTTATAAAGTTGTGCCGAGCCCTTCGGGCACGACACTGGTTGAGGCGTAAAAACCGTGTTTTTGACTTAATTTCGTCTTTATCAATCTTAACCAGTGTCATGCCCGAAGGGTTGGGCACAACTTTTATATCAAACTACGTCGGGAGCATCTGAATGCAAAGTAAACCGAGAAAAGTGTTTGTTGTGAAGTTGTGAAGTTGTGCCGAGCCCTTCGGGCACGACACTGGTTGAGGCGTAAAAAACGTTTTTTTTGTCGTAATTTCGTTTTTATCAATCTCAACCTGTGTCGTGCCCGAAGGGCTCGGCACAACTTTTAGATCAAACTACGTCGAGAAAATCTGAATGCAAAGTAAGCCGAGAAAAGTGTTTTTTGCGACCCTGGTTGAGGAGTAAAAACCGTGTTTTTGACTTAATTTCGTCTTTATCAATCTTAACCAGTGTCGTGCCCGAAGGGTTCGGCACAACTTTTACATCAAACTACGTCGAGAAAATCTGAATGCAAAGTAAGCCGAGAAAAGTGTTTTTTGCGACACTGGTTGAGGAGTAAAAAACTGTGTTTTTGACTTAATTTCGGCTTTGTCAATCTCAACCTGTGTCGTTCCCGAAGGACTCGGCACAACTTTTACATCAAACTACATCGAGAAAATCTGAATGCAAAGTAAACCGAGAAAAGTGTTTGTTTTGAAGTTGTGCCGAGCACTTCGGGCACGACACTGTTTGAGGTGTAAAAAACTGTGTTTTTGACTTAATTTCGGCTTTATCAATCTCAACCTGTGTCGTTCCCGAAGGGCTCGGTACAACTTTTATATCAAACTACGTCGAGAAAATCTGAATGCAAAGTAAGCGGAGAAAAGTGTTTTTTGCGACACTGGTTGAGGAGTAAAAAACTTTGTTTTTGACTTAATTTCGGCTTTATCAATCTCAACCTGTGTCGTGCCCGAGGGGCTCGGCACAACTTTTACATCAAACTACGTCTGGAGCATCTGAATGCAAAGTAAACCGAGAAAAGTGTTTGTTGTAAAGTTGTGCCGAGCCCTTCGGGCACGACACTGGTTGAGGCGTAAAAAACTGTGTTTTCACTTAATTTCGGCTTTATCAATATCAACCAGTGTCGTGCCCGAAGGGCTCGGCACAACTTTTACATCAAACTACATCGAGAAAATCTGAATGCAAAGTAAACCGAGAAAAGTGTTTTTTGCGACACTGGCTGAGGAGTAAAAAACTGTGTTTTTGACTTAATTTCGGCTTTATCAATCTCAACCTGTGTCGTGCCCGAAGGGCTCGGCACAACTTTCACATCAAACTACATCGAGAAAATCTGAATGCAAAGTAAACCGAGAAAAGTGTTTGTTGTGAAGTTGTGCCGAGCCCTTCGGGCACGACACTGTTTGAGGCGTAAAAAACTGTGTTTTTGACTCAATTTCGGCTGTATTAATCTCAACCTGTGTCGTTCCCGAAGGGCTCGGCACAACTTTTATATCAAACTACGTCGAGAAAATCTGAATGCAAAGTAAGCCGAGAAAAGTGTTTTTTGCGACACTGGTTGAGGGGTAAAAAACTGTGTTTTTGACTTCATTTCAGCTTTATCAATCTCAACCTGTGTCGTGCCCGAAGGGCTCGGCACAACTTTTACATTAAACTACGTCAAGAAAATCTGAATGCAAGGAGAACCGAGAAAAGTGTTTTTTTGCGACACTGGTTGAGGAGTAAAAACCGTGTTTTTCACTTAATTTCGTCTTTTTCAAGCTTAACCAGTGTCGTGCCCGAAGGGCTCGGCACAACTTCTGCATCAAATTGTGTGCAGAATAATGAAAAACTTGTATAAATTTTGAGCAAGAAAAAACCAAAACATTCGACTGTTCAATCGCTTTTGAAATTTTGCAATGAAAAAACGCAAATCGAATCTTTCCAAGTTTTCGTTTCCATTTACACAGTTTATATTTGACCTGCCAATCTGGTGAATGGCTTGCATCTTCACCTTCAGAGATGGTTGCTGCGCTGAGCAAACCACCTCTGAAGATGCAAGCCACTCGTGCTTGCGAAACCCCAGGAAGAATTTTTTCCATGACGGCCTAAAAGCCCGAAACATTCAATTCCTGTTTCCTCTCGAAATAAATGTGGCTTCTTTTTTTTTTAAACATTTAACAGTTCTAGAACGATTATTTGTTCATTCTCCCATATATTTTGCATAATCTGTTGTTCGTTCAATTGGGATTTTTATTATTAAAATGCCTTGAATATACAGGGTGTCCCGTAAACACATGATCAAAAGGGTACTGCGATATTCTTTGGATCAAAACAAGACGATCTGGCCTAACTTTTATTAACAAAAAATGCCTATCTCCTCTGGTATTGATGGTCAAAGTTCTCCAAAAAAAATTATGTTTTTGAAATATCGGGAGAATGGTCCGATGGATTTTAGTGAAACTCACTGTGATTTGTTCTGATGGAAAGCTCATATTTTGATGAAACACCTGAGTTCATACGCTTTGGGCAAGTGGTGAATTCTTGAGTATCGTGGTACAAAAACTACCAGAAGTTTTTATTTGATGGATGGAATCAACTTTTTTTTTTGAGATGCACTAACCCTTTGTTCTCATTTTTGTGCTCTTTATAAAATCGTCTATCTCTTATAAAACTTGCGTGAGAGCGTACGTGGCGCGATACCCAAATCGACACGTTGCTGATTACTGGACATTTCCACGGATTGAAGGTTTTTATCATTTGATTTTGAAAGAAAACTTTTGAAGAAAGCTTTTGAAGAAGTAATAATTTTTGATAAAAAATAGACTATACTTTTATTTCATTAGTTAAAACTTAAAATGCAATTCCTTCGGTGTTGAGACGGCAAAATTGAGACGTGAGTTGAACGATCAATAGTAGAAAGCTTAAAAAAATATTATTTAGTACAAAAATGAGAATTGCGATTGTTAACAATTATATATTATGTTTAATACAAATTATGGAAATTATTACAAACTCCAGAAGAAAAACGATTTGCAACAGATGATCGATATGCTCCCCATTTTCTTGGATGCATAGTTGGGTCCTTCGATTGAAATTGAATTGGACCATTCTTAACATTTCTGGATCATCCCGCATTATGGTCATTCATCTCGTTTTGAATTTTACATAATAGCTCTTGATGTGATTCCACAGGAGTGGCGGAAACTTTATTCTTTAAGGCTCCCCACAAAAAAAAATCTAATGGTGTTAAGTCGGGAAACCTGGAAGGCCATTCGACAGGAACATCTGTCCCTCTTCTTCCTATCCACCTGTGTGGAAAAGTATTACTGAAATGAGCCGTTACAGCAGCACTAAAATGCGAAGGAGCACTATCATGCATGAACCACATTTGAGCACGAAGATCGAGAGGCAAATCTTCCATTAAAACCGGAAAAGTGTTCTTCAATAAATTTAGATAATTTTCGCCATTCAAGCGGCTCGGCATGACATAAGGCCCAAGGAGGATGTTACCGATGATCGCGGCCCAAATATTAATTCGAAATTCCGCCTGAAAGTGATTAATATGCCTCGCATGAGGGTTTTCTTCTGCATAATGGTGGAAATTATGGGAATTGAAAACACCACTTCTGGTGAAACCAGCTTCATCAGTGAACAAAACTCTACTAGTGAAGTTTGGGTCACGTGCCCGAGCATCTTCAATAAAGCGACAAAATTGAAGTCTTCTTCCAAAATTAAGTGGTAAAAGTTCCTGAACAGGTGTCTCATGCTAAGGATGGAGGATCTGCTGCCTTACGATCCGATGAACTCTACTTTTCGGTATGTCAAATCCCAGTGCTAGGCGGCGAGTAGGTACTGGTGTTCGGATTTTCAGCAATCCTATTTAAAACGTCTTCCTCAGCGATCGCATTTCGGACTTGAGGTCGACCCACACCATCAATGGCTCGGACACCAAATTATCCAGTCTCTCGCAAAGTCCTTTCAATCCGTGCAAATGTCCGGTAATCTGGAACGTGTCGATTTGGGTATCGCGCCGCGTAAACGCGTACGCTCTCACGCAAGTTTTATAAGAGATAGAAGATTTTATAAAGAGCACAAAAATGAGAGCAAAGGGTTAGGGAATCAACTCAAAAAAAAAGTTGATTCCATCCATCAAATAAAAACTTCTGGTAGTTTCTGTACCACGATACTCAAGAATTTACCACTTGCCCAAAGCGTATGAACTCAGGTGTTTCATCAAAATATGAGCTTTACAGAAGAACAAATCACAGCGAGTTTCACTAAAATCCATCGGACCATTCTCCCGATATTTAAAAAAATATAATTTTTTGACCATCAATAGCAGAGGAGCCAGGCATTTTTTGTTAATATAAGTTAGGCCAGATCGTCTTGTTTTGATCCAAAGAATATCGCAGTACCCTTTTGATCATGTGTTTATGGGACACTCTGTATATTCAAGGCATTTTAATAATAAAAATCCCAATTGAACGAACAACAGATTATGCAAAATAAATGGGAGAATGAACAAATAATCCTTCTATAACTGTTAAATGTTAAAAAAAAAGAAGCCAAATTTATTTTGAGAGGAAACAGGTTGTTGAAACTGGTGAATTTTTCGGGCTTTTAGGCCGTCATGGAAAAAATTCTTCCTGACGTTTCGCAAGCACGAGTGGCTTGCATCTTCAGAGGTGGTTTGCTCAGCGCAGCAACCATCTCTGAAGGTGAAGATGCAAGCCATTCACCAGATTGGCAGGTCAAATATAAACTGTGTAAATGAAAACGAAAACTTGGAAAGATTCGATTTGCGTTTTTTCATTGCAAAATTTCAAAAGCGATTAACCAGTCGAAAGTTTTGGTTTTTCTTGCTCAAAATTTATACAAGTTTTTCATTATTCTGCACACAATTTGATGCAGAAGTTGTGCCGAGTCCTTTCAATTCGTGCAAATGTCCGGTAATCTGGAACGTGTCGATTTGGGTATCGCGCCGCGTAAACGCGTACACTCTCAAGCAAGTGTCTTCGCATAATCCTAATGCTTTTACCATTTCAGTCATTTCTTCATTAGAAAACGCCTTGCGAAACAAAAAAGTTTGGCAATTAATTTATGCGTCGTTTATCACGATATTTGCAGTTCAGTTTGCAAAACAGAAATAATTTTTTTGCGCAAAAACTATGAATGTTACAAGATTTTATAAAGAGCACGAAAATGTAAACAAACGATTAGTGCATCACCCAAAAAAAAATTACTTGATTCCATCAACCAAATAGAAAGTTCTGATCTTTCTGTTCAAAAAGTTCTGAGTTTCTGTCCCACGACACTCAAGAATTCACCACTGGCCGAAAGCGTATGAACTCAGGTGTTTCATCGAAATATGAGTCGTACATAAGAACAAATTCACAGCGAGTTTCACTAAAATCCATCAGACCATTTTCCCGATATTTCAAAAAAGATAATTTTTTTAAGAACTTTGACCATCAATAGCAGAGGAACCAGACAATTTTTGTTAATAAAAGTTAGGTCAGATCGGCTTGTTTTGATGCAAAGAATATCACAGTACACTTTTGATCATGGACTTACGGGACAGCCTGTATAAAAAAAGAAAAGACACACTTTCACTTTAGTTAGTGTAAAAAAATCCTAAACAAGCAGGCGAGAGCCTTAAAGATAAGAACGTCTTCGCTTCTAACGAAATTTAAAAAGCGTCCAAAATTGTATTACCTTTAGAACGAAACCGAGTGTGAAAGTTATCAAGAGCTACTTTTCACTGAAAAAAAAATCATCTTTTCCCTTCAAAGCAACGCTTCGATCTTCCAAACTCGCAAAAATTCAGGTCCCATTTTTGCTTGAAAATGAACATGAAACAATGCTAGAGAAACAATAGAAGTCGATGGAGGCAGCCAAGACCCACATAGGGTTGTAGTGCTACCTGAAGAAGAAGAATTGTAACTGGCAGCCCGATTTTTCGAAAATTCATTAAATTTGCTAAATAAAATATAAATAAAGTCGACAACAATGCAGGCACTTCGAATGCAGCTCAGACCATTTGCCTGAGAATTGAACGTATATTTTATCGATTCGTATCGACCTATTGCAGTTCACTTCCTGAATGCAATTTTACTTAATCAGGTGGCATACTGGCCAGATTTATATCCTATGGACTTTGCAGCTTGTACTACAAAATGTACTTATTAGTATTCCAGTTGGAAAGCGACTACGCAATTGAAAGAAAACAACCAGCCACAGGTATCTACTACCGCATTTTTGTTTTGCTCTCGTTTTGAAAGTAACAGCCAATATCAAACGTGTGTTTGTTTGGTTTAGATAAATAACATCCATTTCTATTTGTTATAGGGGTCCAGAAGGAATGCAGGAAAAGAATGATAACAATAATAATAATTCAAAAGAAATTCCTGGGTTCCAGTCAATTTTATTGTTTATTATTTAAAATGTTACAAATACGTTTCGATGTCTTTCTCCACCATCATCAGTTTGCATGCATGGCTGTTTCTACCTTCAACTTTGGCAAGCAATTGCAAAGTTGAAGGTAGAAACAGCCATGCATGCAAACTGATGATGGTGGAGAAAGACATCGAAACGTATTTGTAACATTTTAAATAATAAACAATAAAATTGACTGGAACCCAGGAATTTTATTTAAATTAAATTGAAATACAATCAGGAAAATATACACAATTAAATAATAAAGTATTACAATACATACAAGATGGGTCATTGAACGAAGTAATCTGACAAAGGAACACTCAAGGAAAGACAGCAATTGGTCTATTAAATAATGTATTACGGTACAAAGATGTAAATAAAGATGACAAAAAAAATGTATAACACGGAGAATAAACTCCGGAAACTACGGAGAATAAAAAAGCAACAGGGATGAAAGGGGTAGATCAAAAAATATTGGACGATATTAAGGATAAACAAACAAAATGGTTTGGAGAAATGCAGCGAGAAAGGCCAAGGCAAAGATGAAACAGTTTAAGCAGCCGGGTCTTCTTGGCCTTTGGCAAATGGCCTGCCAAAGGTGAAGGTGGAAACAGCCATACATACAAACTGATGATGGTGGAGAAAGACACCGAAACGTATTTGTAACATTTTAAAAAATAAACAATAAAATTGACTGGAACCCAGGAATTTCTTTTGAATTAAGTTGAAATACAGTCGGGAAAATATACACAATAATAATAATAATAATTAATAATAATAATAATAATGAAAATTGTCAGTAGCTATTCGGATCTAGACTAGTCACAAGAAATTTAGATGTTTTTGAACCCTAGTTGATCTTTTAAACCGTATCATGCCCGGCTGGTTTTTGAGGTATCATATCAACCAGGAAAACATCAATGACTTAGTTCATTAGATATAAAATTGCGAATTTTTACGTAATCACTTAGAGGGTGACGAGCAGTTTCAGCGTGCGGGCACTGGCGTGTATTTTCCAAATTTGTTTTTTGCGAAACCGTGTTTCAAGGTTTCCGGATGAACCAACCCGGACAATTGCATTGTTCGAGCGATATTATTAATAACTCCGAACAACCCGAACGGCGGAGAAACTGAGATTTATTGCTTTATTGTTTGCTACGATTTTTATTAAGGCATTCCATTTTATTAATTAGTAAATTTCAGAATGTTGCGATTGGGCAACGTTTAATGCCTTGTTTCTCGTGTTATTGCGATTATACAATAGCGGCCGCGTTGCAGAATAGTAAAAATTTTTAAAGAATTTCCAGCTGTTTGCGCACAGCAATTTAATTCGAAATATCTGTGTTTAATATTTATAATAACAACTGTTACGCGCGTTTCATTTTGGTCATGGTCATAAGCTGTTTGATAATAAGGCCTGTTGTTTTGCTTGAATATTTATTAAAATTGAGTAAAACTTGTGGACGTTTTACCGTTCAAAGCTTACAAGATATGGGGTAGAAAAATGAAGAAACATTGACACGTTTTCAAATTGACAACCCGGATATCTGCGTTATTTACTTCCTCCACTTCTTCTATTCTCTCTTCGCGATTGTCCAACAGAAGTTACTCGTAGAGGTACGAAGATCCTGCTAATGCAGCTTTTGATGTTTGAGCGGTTTTTCGAGAACATTGTTCTTATTTTCGGGGCAAAAATAAAATTTCCAGGTGGCGGGAGTTGGAAGCTGCTATTTGCTTCGATACGAAGTCTTTTAACCACGATTATCAAAGTTAAAAAATTGGGTTTGTTGAAGTGAAAACTTCTTTTGGGACGGGGTAAATCCATTGGAATTCGATGACGGCGCCCACCGTTACGTCTGGCGCCAGCATGCGATCTCTTGCTTTCTCTGTCGCACGCAACTGCGACCCATCTGAGTCCAACGACTAGTCTTGGCCAAAACTACCAAAAATGTTGATTTTTCTTCTACTACTAAAATACTGCAGATCGGCGAGAAAAAATTCGTAGACGAGAGTGAGTTTGTCGGCTGTTAAAAGATCACTCCTCGTAGTGCTTCCTCAGAAATCCAAAGTAATAGAAAGGGAACTCAAAGCACGAAGAATAACTCTCACTGTCGGTTTTGTGGTTTTCTAGTGATCTTATTTCAGCGTTTTTAATAAGTCTGCACTCTCTACACCCAAACCTCGTTCTTTCATCTGCTCTGATCCACCTGCTTAAATTGCTACAACTTTTCCTTCGCCTCACTCGCTGCATTTGTCCAAACCATTTTGTTTGTTTATCCTTAATATCGTCCAATATTTTTTGTTCTACCCCTTTCATCCCTGTTGCTTCTTCGGCACTTCTTTTATTGTCCGTACTTTCGAGCTCTAAGTTGCTATATTTTTATTATAGTTATACGTTTTTTTTGTCATCTTTATTTACATCTTTGTACCGTAATACATTATTTAATAGACCAATTGCTGTCTTTCCTTGAGTGTTCCTTTGTCAGATTACTTCGTTCAATGACCCATCTTGTATGTTTTGTAATACTTTATTATTTAATTGTGTATTTCAACTTAATTTAAATGAAATTCCTGGGTTCCAGCCAATTTTATTGTTTATTACTATTCACAATTACAAAAACGTTTCGGGGTCTTGAAGAAACAGCCATGCATGCAAACTGATGGTGGTGGAGAAAGACACCGAAACGTTTTTGTAATTGTGAATAGTAATAAACAATAAAATTGACTGGAACCCAGGAATTTCATTTATTATTTAATTATTTTCAAGTTCTAAGTCTGGTTCTTCACTTCCAATTCAGATATAAACTGCTCAGAAAAATCAACGTTACACCGACAAATTTTAACCGTTATTTAGTGCAATTCATTTTCGGTTAGTGCGTGTTTTTGCGAAAAATTTGCGATTCAGACAAATTGTCTACTGGGTGGCAAACGAAACAATGCTCTTAGTTGCACAAAAAAACCATGTTTTTGTATTTCAACACCACAGGCAATAAGACAGACCTCGTATCTCGAAAAAAGTTTTTGAACATTTCGCCTATATCATTTATTTACAGAGTGGTCTTAAAAAAGCAACTTCTTGGTATTGCAGTTCTATTTTTTGTCCTTTGAACTGATTGGTAAATTCTAAGGCTCATGAGGAAGCTAAAACTTCGCAGTCGACTTCGGAAAAAAATTCAATATTTGCATAAATTAACGAAATTTTTTTAAGTAAACTTGACTTCGTTGAAACTCTTCCAGAATCATACATTTTGGGGACCATTCGGATGTCTCGGTTGATTTTTGTCTTAAATTGTCTAGGAAGTTCTAGCGTCAACATGAGCTCAAGATAGTGAAAATCGGACAAAAAGCAGAAAACTCATCGCTGCAAGACCAAAAAGTTGATTTTTTTAGACCACCATGTAAGAAAAAGAGATGGACGAAATTCAAAAGTCAAAAACCGTTTTGAGCTATTTAGTTTATCTTTAAGCTTTTGGTGTTGAGATTCAAAAAGCCTCATTTTTGTTCAATTAGGAGCATGCCGAACTTTGCAAAATTTTGCATTTGCCGCCCTGTAGAACATTTTTCTGAGGTGCTTAATTTTTACCAAATCATTGGGTCAAATCAAAGTCAGGGCAAATTTGGCGGTGTAACGTTCATTTTGTTGAGCAATTTATATCCTATTTTACTGTTAATTAACTCTCATACTCATTTTTTATATCCTTTCTATTATTTCCTTTATTATAATTTTTTTTATTATTTCTTCTATTCATTTTCCAATTGTAGCACGAATCTTCATCGTCTGGTGCGATAAGTACTTAATTGTCAACGAAGCACAGCGAGTATAATGTATTTCAGCTCATTGGGAGTCGTGTATGCTTCCGAATCCCTTTTTCCATTCAGCATGATCTACTTTAAATAACGTGGAAAATATACGACAGACCTTTTTGGAGTTTGAGTCATTTTGAGGCCGGTATAGAGACACCTTTGCATAGAGTTTCAAGCGCTTTTAATAACGTCAACAAACAAGTTGACGCTGGTTGTCTTCAATGCCTCCTAAAGCTTTCTAAAATGTATGTTGTCACAAGCCTTTTGCAGATCAACAAATAACAGATTCAGATTCACGCAGTTCTGATCACGTTTGTTTGCCAAAGACACTTTCTAGTTTACCCAACTGTTTTTAAAATACATACAAAATAAATTTAACTTTTTGGCTAAAACGACAACTAAATAAATTTGTTCTAATCGCCCAAGAAGAAACCAGACTTTTCTAGTCGTTCTTCCAAACGTTACCGAATCAGGTTGCAAAAAAACTGAAGAAGCCTATTCTATTGCACACTTTTTGGTTGTAGACCGAACAAAGTCCATCCCATTCAGCTGTAGAAGTTTAAGCGAAACAACCTACTTTGTATGGAATAAATCGACATTTACCTCACTGTGAAATGAACATGCCATCGAAGATCGAGAGTGAAATTATGCGTTAACTCACGCATCGATCTTGAACTAATCAGTAATCCCAAATGGTAAACAATTAACAATAACGTGATTGTCCATCGCGTTTTCTAGGCTGATTGTGCAATTGCACTGCTTTTTCTGTTTGTTGCACTTGGCAAAGAATTATTTGTGGTTTCTAGCGATGAAAGTGGTTTTTTTTCCTAGTAAAACAAGCGACTTTTGGTGCTTCAACCGACCACGTTGATTTCATTGAACAAACGATGGCTGAAGAATTGAAGGTTTTAGAAGAGAAGAAAGTTTGAGGGAAGTGAGTGAGGCGCCAAGAACGTTTGATATGTGCTTGATCCTTAAAGTGTTTATTTTTGAGGAACTTTTCAGATTTTGGGTACTTTGCAGATTAATGTAGTCCGGACATGGTTAATTTTAATTTTAAACTGGAACCTCTGATCGTTGACTTTGACTATTTCAGTTGCCCTTTCTCGTGGAATGAGGGATTGCACTTTCAATTGCATGCGCACAAAAATTGCATTTAACAAATTTTGACGCCTTTTTAAACTGAAATATTTCATTTGATATTCGAAAACGGCAGCCCTAAAAGCGTTCAAGCTCGAAATTTATACTTTAACATTTCAACTTCTCATTCTGGAACTAAAATTCTCACTTTAAACTCAAATTACCTACTTTATACTTGAAAGTTCCCTTAATAAAATAAAACTACTTTAAACTCGAAATATCTTCTTTCGGCTTTAACTTAAGGGACGTTTTGTCGAGGAGTGGCAAATTCTACAAGATGTAAAAAGGTTTAATCTCTTCAGCTTGCGCGCGCAACCGTTCAAAATGTGGACACCCTGTAGACGCCCTACGACATACAATCGTCCCTTACATAACGCAAATTTTGAACGGGGAGAAATCCGACATGATTGCCATTCACATTTCATGCGAAATACATGTCATAAACAGCGATAATTCCCATGTATCGCATAACGGAAACCGTAGAGTACTGGCGCGGTCGATTTTTCTAATAAGAACCCTCATGTATGTGGGTCGACCAGGCTGTTTAATAATATGTAGCAAACGATATTCGATTGCATAATGCGAATTATAAATCGCCACTGGTACCAATTGTGGCAGAATTGGAACGGAAGCGTTCACGGTCGATGGATCTCAAAGAATCTCATCGCACTTAGCATTGAGTACCAGTTGATACCCATAAGATTCCATCTGGGCGAAAGTAAACAACGATCGTCTTCTCTTCGATTAGTCTTCGCCATTTACCTTGACTGGCTTATTATGCTAAAAGAACCCGCGATATTTCCAAATAAGTACCTTAATGGTACGGCCAAATATCAGTCATGGCTAAATTCTTGTTCGAGAAAAAAAATTGGATTTCAATCAAGTACTGGATCTACTTTCAAATGGGTTTCAAAGTCAGTGAGTAGCGGCAAAAAATTCGGGCCTGCACTGTGCAACCAACTAATTAACTGTTTGTCAGCACCTTGAGCACCAGTGTCGGTACCCTAATGTTAAACTCGATCTTACCTCAGTATGTTTCCAGCCTCTTTGCTTCGGTAAATATCGCACTTATGAAGAGGTTTGGTGTAGTCGCCTGGAACATATTGGCCAGCTGCTTGACATAGCGCTCGGTAGATTTGGAATTGAAGAAGAGTGCTGACGAAGTACCTGCAATGAAGATTTAACATTAAGACTATTGAAGATGTGGACGTAGACTTTATGATGATTATGCAATTCAGAAACTGTTCAAATAAACACAACAAGCAAACCATTCTTCACCCATTTACGTAGACATGTGAAGATTTTTTTGAAAATTTTTCAAAAATCCGCACACATTCCCCCTAGTTGTAATGCGAATTCTCGTGACTTACAGGCTTGTGGAACGGCATAACCATCGCTTACATCATAAAGTAACAGTTCACGTATTCGATACGAAGAAAGTATAAGTGTTCCGTCCTTAAACTTGTTTCATTTCTGGTTTTCATATTTTTTTTTGCGTCCGTTGCAAAACTCGGGCGCAAGGAAAGAGGGCAGCGATGCCTGAACAACTTGTCTGGCGGCTGCTTAATTGCCGATATTTAAAGCGATAAAAATATTGAAAACCCCTGTTTTTACTACCCGGTTTATTGAGCTGAAGCAACGTTATTGGGCAATCGGTCGAATTGATTTGAAACATTTAGCGACGTTAAAAACCACTTTTTCAAAATCGTCCAATTACGGGTACGCCCAATCCATCAAACCAGCTAATCATCATTGCGTAATTGGCGGCCAAAGATGTGGATGAAGTACCTGCTTATAATATATTTATGAATTCGCTCTCGATTATATGGATTTGTTATTAATTGCAAATTGATTTTAAAGTGTAGCGGTGGGATTATTATGGGATGGTTTGCTGATGGGCGGACATCAAGGAGCAATACTTGTCCTTTATGTAACTTCAAGTACGTTGCGCGTCAGCTGGTACCCGAGATGACCCGCTAATCCACAAAACTTGCTAAAATTGGCCAATCCCGACATGCCGTAGTACAACGGTTACTGTTGCGAAGGAGGCATATTTGCATGTTATAAACATTTCATTTATATTATTCATTATAAATGAAAATCAGAAAAGATTATTCAGCTGCAACCTACGCGCTTGCTTGGTCCTTCGAGTCGGATGGAAAAGTTACCGCAAATCCATGCAAACACTATGCTTCAAAATCTTCGTTTTCTTAACAGACTCTTGATCTGAAGATAATTTGAATAATTCCCTGGTAGGGTCCGTCCTAAAGAGGATTAAAATGGCCCAAGAATGTCGCTAGTTTTGTAACTAGTCAGGCACATGAAGCTTCGCAATATCACAGAAGTTCTCCTTTCTGCTTCTTATGAAGGTTTTTGGCGATCCGGCTCGAAGGACCACATATTTTTAACGGCTAATTTCTTAGTTTAATAATACTGCAACAATTCAAGCTTTTAATGTTCGAACTGAAGCGAATACAAAAGAAAAACTTGAATATCAAGTTGATGCAGCAACAACCAAGATATGAATCAGAAGCAAAAGTGATAAAGATGAAAGGAAAAAAGAAGAACACAGCAGGCGACACACGAACTGAATTCGAACTTCAAATTACGCGAATGAGGCATTTTTTCATAACTCAGATTTTGGAAATAGTTTCACTTAACCAAACAAAAGAGGCAGAGAATAAAGGAAAATGAAAAACACACGCCAGGCGACATTGAAAAAATTCAACGCAAGAAACCAGAATAAACAGAAAACGTCAAGTAGTTCTAAAAAAATTAAAATTACGCGAATGAGACATTTCAACAATTCAGAAATGAAATTAATAACGGATATTTTGACAGTAGTTTCAAATAACCATGCAAAAGTGATAACGATTAAAGTAAAAGAGAAAATCAAGACAGACGACATTGAAAACATTCAACACAAAAAAACAAATATAAAAAGGAACCTTCAAACTTTAAATTATGCGAATGAAGCATTTTAACAATTCAAAAATTAAATTAACAATGGAGATTTTTGAAGTAGTTTCAAATAACTATAGAAAAGGGACAACGATTAAAGGAGAAGAGAAAAACAACACAAACGACATTGAAAAATTCTTAAAAAAAGCAAAAAATAATGAAGAGGAAACTTCAAATTCAAATTACGCGCATTAGGTAATTGAACAATTCAGAAATGAAATTAATAACGGGGATTTTGGAAGTAGTTTGAAATGATCATACAAAAGTGACAAGGATTAGAGGAAAAGCAAAAAACACGACAGGCGACATTGAAAAAAAGCAACGCAAGAAAACAAAAATAAAAAGGAAACTTCAAATTAAAATTACGCGAATGAGGCATTTCAGCAATTCAGAAATGAAATTAATAACGGAGATTTTGAAAGTAGATTCAAATCCATACAAAAGTGACAAGGAGTAAAGGAAAAGCAAAAAAAATGAAAGGCGACATTGAAAAAAAGCAACGCAAGAAAACAAAAACTAAAAAGAAACTTCAAATTAAAATTAGGCGATTGAAGCATTTCAACAATTCAGAAATGAAATTAATAACGGAGATTTTGAAAGAAGTTTTAAATAACGAAACAAAAGTGTTAAAGATTAAAGAAAATGAGAAAAACAAGACAAACGACATTGAAAGAATTCAACACAAGAAAGCAAAAATAAGAAGGAACCTTCAAACTTTAAATTACGCGAATGAAGCATTTTAACAATTCAGAAATTAAATTAACAATGCAGATTTTTTAAGTAGTTTCAAATAACTATAGAAAAGGGCCAACGATTAAAGGAGAAGAGAAAAACAAGACAGACGACATTGAAAACATCCTTTAAAAAAGCAACAAGAATGAAGAGGAAACGTCAAATTAAATTTATGTGAATGAGGCATTTTAACAATTCAGAAATGAAATTAATACAGAGATTTTGAAAGAAGTTTTAAATAACCATGCAAAAGTGATAAAGATTAAAGAAAATGAGAAAAACAAGACAGACGACATTGAAAAAATCAACACAAGAAAACAAGAATAAGAAGGAACCTTCAAACTTTAAATTACGCGAATAAAGTATTTTAACAATTTAGAAATTAAATTAATAACGGAGGTTTTTGAAGTGGTTTCAAATAACTATAGAAAAGGACCAACGAATAAATGAGAAGAGAAAAACAAGAAAGACGACATTGAAAACATATTTAAAAAAGCGACAAGAATGAAGAGGAAACTTCAAATTAAAATTACGCGAATGGCGCATTTCAACAATTCAGAAATAAAATTAATAACAGAAATTTTGAAAGTAGTTTTAAATAACCATATGAAAATGATAAAGATTAAAGAAAAAAGCAAAACGAGACAGACGACATTGAAAATTTAAATAAAAGAACACAAGACTAAAAAAGAAATTTCAAAATTTAAATTACGCGAATGAGGCATTTCAACAATTCAGAAATTAAATTAATAACGGAGATTTTTTAAGTAGTTTCAAATAACTATAGAAAAGGACCAACGATTAAAGTAGAAGAGAAAAACAAGATATGCGACATTGAAAACATCTTTAAAAAAGCAACAAAAATGAAGAGGAAACTTCAAATTAAAATTACGGAAATGACGCATTTCAACAATTCAGAAATGAAATTAATAACAGAGATTTTGAAAGTAGTTTCAAATAACCATACAAAATGATAAAGATTAAAGAAAAACGAGGCAAACGACATTGGAAAAATTAAATAAAAGAAAACAAGACCAAAAAAGAAACTACAAAATTTAAATTACACGAATGAGGCATTTCAACAATTCAGAAATGAAATTAATAACAGAAATTTTGAAAGTAGTTTCAAATAACCATACAAAAATGATAAAGATTAAAAAGAAAAGAAGAACGAGACAGATGACATTGAAAATTTAAATAAAAGAAAACGAGGCTAGAAAAGAAACTTCAAAATTTAAATTACGCGAATGAGGCATTTCAACAATTCAGAAATGAAATTAATAATAGAGATTTTGGAAGTAGAAGGCAAGAAGAAGACAAGGATTAAAGGTAATGCAAAAAACACGACAGGCGACATTGAAGAAATTCAACACAAGGAAAAAAAATAAGAAGGAACCTTCAAACTTTAAATTACGCGAATGAAGCATTTCAACAAATCATAAATTAAATTAATAACGGAGATTTTTGAAGTCGTTTCAAATAACTATAGAAAAGGGACAACGATTAAAGGAGAAGAGAAAAACAAGACAGACGACATTGAAAAATGCTTAAGAAAAGCAACAAAAATGAAGAGGAAACTTATAATTCAAATTACGCAAATGAGGCATTTCAACAATTCAGAGATTAAATTAATAACAGTGATTTTGAAAGTAGTTTCAAATAACCATAGAAAAGTGATAAAGATTAAATAAAAACAAGACAGATGACAAAAATTCAACAAAAGAAAACAAGAATAAAAAAAACTGCAAACTTTAAATTACACGAATGAGACATTTCAACAATTCAGAAATAAAATTAATAACGGAGGTTCTGGAAATAGTTCAAATAATCATACAAAAGTGACAAGCATTAAAGGAAAAACATAAAACAGGCAACATTGAAAAAATGTAACGCAAGAAAACAATATAAAATAACAAATAACGGATTTTTTAAAAGTAGTTTTAAATAATCATACAAAAGTGACAAAGATTAAAGGAGAAGGAAAAAACATGACAGGTGACTTTAAGAAAATTCAATGCAAGAAAACCAAAATAAAAAGAAAGTTCCAAACTTTAAATTACGCGAATAAATAATTAACCACTGTAAAAATTAAAAAATAAAATAAAAACTACTGCCAAAATAACAGATATTTTGGCAGTAGTTTCAAATAATTATTCAAAAGTGACAAAAATTAAAGGAGAAGAGAAAAACACGACAGGCAACATTGAAACATTCGACACAAAAAAGAAAAATTCGAATTTCAGACGTCAGTTTCAGAAATTAAATTAATGACGGAGATTTTGGAAGTAGCCTCAAATAGTTATGCAAAATTGACAAAGATTAAAGGAGAAGAGAAAAACACGACGGATGACATTAAAAAATTCATTAGAAAATAATGAACAAATTAAACAAACAATTAAAACTATCCTAAATCACAAGCCAGTAAAATAATAACAGCATGGATGAAATGAACTTTAGTTAGTAGGGTTGAAATACTCCAAAAAAATTTTTTTATTGCGAAAACTTCTCTGTGTTTTTGGCCGAAAGAGAATATTCCACTATAATAAAGATACGCATAAAATGAACTGAAATCTAAGTCAAGGACTGGTTTGTGAACAACTGTCACTCTCAAAACCTCTATTAAGTTTCGCATTAAAAGAACAATATTCTCATAATCTTCAACATAAATCCATAAAAAAAACTAAGGCTCAGTTCCTCTAATACTCTAATAAACGCAGTTGCTTCAAAGAAAAACTTGCAAATCGTATGGAAAAACACTCACCAAAATCATCATCATCATCATCATCATCATCATGAATAAACAAACAAAAAACATCGATCCCGCACCGCTCAAAAATCATCCCGACGCGATTCTCAACTCTTCGCAATGGTTCGCAACCAGGAGTTGTTGCATCAACCCACGTCGCGTTGCGCCGAACCATCGCCGAAGAAGTAAGTGGTGCGATACAACTCGACTGTCCCATCCGGCTAGAACTATAAAAGACAACGGGGGCACGTTTTCGGCATTCAGTTCTCTTCGAACCAGCCAGCAACCCCTTGCATGTGTACCACGATGAAGCCATTGGTGAGTGGTACCATTTTAAGTGATTTTTTTGGTTCGCGACTTTTTTCAGTGTCTACTTGCGAAAAAGTGTTTAGTGGTTTTTCTCAGTCGGTTTGTTTCATTTTTTTTTCAAAGTGCCTGTTGCTTAATCAAAATTTCTATTATTCATTTCAAAAAGTTGCTCGTCACATATTTTTACATTTCGAACTAATTTAATTTGCTATTTTTATTATTTTTATTGACCTTTATTACATAAATATTGATTGGAAAATATCGGCAAATCATCGACATTGGCCAAACTGTCTAATAACCATTCACTGCGGTTTGAAGCACAAAAAAAAACAACGCGGACAATCAGCAGACCCAAACCATGGTCTAGGTTGCGGTTTTTTGCCCATTTTAAACTCAAAATAAACCTTTGGGATTTCTTTAGACCGCCCTAATCACCCGACCTGAATCCGAGTAATTTTATTGCGCAAAAAAATTAATAAAGACGATTAAAATTATGCAAAATCAAAGCGAAATTAGCGCAAGCAATTAGCGTTATTACTGGTTGCACCGTGTATTTTGCAACTGCCGGTCATTGATTGCTAAACGTTATAATTTGCTAACTTACTACACTCTAAGTGATTGTTTATACGATAATAATAGTTTAATTGAGCTAAACAACCATACAATTCTTTGGCCAATTTCTTTACCAATTAAAACTCTTTTGAGAATTCTCTTCTGGATACTGATAAAAATACTCATAAAGTTTCAAGCAGAGTTAAATCTTGTCCGTTAGGAGGCCATGGTGGTTATATTTTGCATTTCCATAAATTTAATTTGGAAAAGTTTGTACTTTGAAAGTGGCTGACTCTTTTTTACAGCAAATTTAAGTGTTTTAACTTTAATTTACGTTTTAATGTTTTTTGCGATCCAAATAAACTTTCCCTATCAAATATGAGCTTCTTCGTAGCAACAGTTCTTTTCGAAACACTTGGGTACCTGAAGATGTGGCTGCTGTTAACTGAAAATATTGAGAAACACACCAAGCATGCACTCGGTTCTTATAAAGAACAATGGAAAGTTATTGTCAACCTGACCAGCATACAGTCCAGATTTAGTGCTGCAATTAATTTGTTTACAGATATTTTGATTAAAACAAAACAAAGTGAATTTTTTCCGGGTGAAACCCCACTTTTTACCAACGTAAAACTGACCTTAACCAGCACATTAACCACAACACAACATTCTCCTCGACACTTAATTAAGAACAATCCGGCGGTGACATAACACTTAATGCTTCAGTTAAACAATCATGTCTCACTCGTCCGTAATTGTTTGTCGAACAATGGGAAATTAACTCTGTTTAGATAGTTGCTAAAATGCTTGTTAACATGAAAATCATACAGAACATTTTGCAATATTAACTAAACTTCCAATTCTTCCCTAACTATTTTTTTTCGCAGTTAATAGCGTCGATCTTAGTCCTTGCAGCAGTGGCCGTAAATGCCGAGGGCAAGGAGAAGAAATCGACGGCTGAAAAGAAACAAACCAAACGTGGATTGCTCAGTTTGGGCTACGGATATGGTAGTGACATCGACCATGGTTATTCGGTTGGAGATGGGGGTTGGGATGGTGGACTTTCCGTGGGCGGAGGCGGCTATGGGGGCTACGGCGGCATTGATCTAGGTAAGCGCGCTCACAATACCACCGTCGCACTGCTTACCATAAAAATGCTATAAAAACATAGTGTCTGGTGGTGCTGGTTATGGCGACTATGGTAGCCTACAACCATTTTACTTGGGTAAGCTTACCCACACCTGAACAGACAACCCGATGTCTTTCTAAATAGTAACAAGCACTTTTTTCCCTAGGATCCCACGCACAGAAAACCATCACGGTGGTAAAGGGCGTGCCAGTTCCATACCCAGTGGAGAAGCACATACCCTACCCGGTAACCAGAAACGTGCCCTACCCAGTTAAGGTCGCAGTACCCGCCCCCTACCCGGTAGTGAAGCAAGTTCCCTACCCCGTCAAGGTCCCGGTCCACATTAAGGTCCCAGTTCCCCAACCCTACCCAGTGGAAAAGATCGTCCATGTTCCCGTCAAGGTTCCAGTCGACAGGCCCTACCCCGTAAAGGTGTTGGTGCCTCAACCCTACCCAGTAGAAAAGCACATCCCCTACCCAGTGAAGGTGCCCGTTCCCCAGCCCTACCCTGTTGAGAAGCAAGTTCCCTACCCAGTCAAGGTTCCCGTGCACGTTCCCCAGCCCTACCCAGTCTACAAAGAAATTCCCTACCCAGTCAAGGTGCCCGTAGACAGGCCTTATCCAGTCCATGTGCCTCAACCCTACCCGGTTCATGTGATCAAGAACGTTCCCTACCCAGTGGAAAAGGCCGTGCCTTACCCAGTCAAGGTAGCTGTAGATAGACCAGTGCCATACCCTGTGGAGAAGCCTTACCCAGTTGCTGTCAAGGTACGGATATTGGGGGAGTAGTTGAGGAGGTTTTAATTGGGTGGTTTTCCAGGTACCCTACCCGGCTCCATACCCAGTGGAGAAACCAGTTCCATACCCGGTTGTGAAGGCGGTGCCCTACCCAGTTAAAGTGGCCGTAGACAGGCCCGTGCCTTATGCAGTCGCCAAACCAGTACCCTATCCAGTGGAGAGACCAGTACCTTATCCGGTCAAGGTACCAGTAGCCGTGCCAGTGCACGGAGGAGGCGGCTGGGAAGGCGGATATGAAAGCTACCATTAAACAACCGAAAATACTTCAGGCGCACCGGGTGTGCAGTATTCTTTGCGTTACTGGAACTGGAACCTCCTAGCCACTAGGTCTAGCCCTAAACATGAGTAACTGTTCTGGTTCGAGCCCTTTCTGTACTATATTGATGTTTCTTGTTTCTATTTATAATTCTTCTACTTCGCCTGTTCACCTGACCTGTTATGTATTTTGTCTCTGTTCATTATTTATGAGGAAAACATGCCAAATAAGTTAAGTTTTTCTACTTGTAACTTATTTTTGTAGAAAATATACGTATTTTTTGTACAATTTACTGATTTTTTTTTATTATGGCGCAATTCGACGCAAACAGCAAATACATTCCGGATTATGCAAGAAAGGTATTGCCAACCTCCTTCCTACTTACACAAGGAACTTGAATATGTCCAAGTCTAGATTTTTTATGAAATTTGGCCCAGTTTCCTCTCCAATCGAAGAATGTAATGGGTAATGTCACCATCAGATACCATCAATTTCAACACAAGAACAACAACAACGACAAAAAAAACCAGTTTTAATAAAAACCCAAGTAGAAAGTAAAGCAAGTCATAATCTACTGATAATTCAATCAACGATCAAGCGATGTGGGAAATCGCATGGAGCCACAGCAATGGAGAACTGAAGGAAGGCTACGCTATAATTCTTCTAACATGTTGCTAAACGCCTGTCCACTCGCATTGCGTAATGCATATTTAACGACGGATTCAAGACGACTAATGGTACCAATGCGGCACGATAAACTAAACTAAGGCAGAGTTGCGTAAGACGGCATTGTAGCGCCGTATTGAAAACCCAAAGGAAAGAAACGAAAATTACAAAATACCTTGCTAATAATTAGAGATAATCAGGTTACAAAATTGTAATATACGAGTTAGATTCGCGTGTTCTCGATGGTCGTTCTACCGTATAAATATGGACTTAAAGTGTACATAACGCGCCATACTATTTGCCAATCGAAGAAAAAACAGACGGTTTTGGGATTCTATATTAAATCAAAACATGCACAGAAGCATTTTTCTTTTTAATGCTGTTCGGGTAAAGAGAGGCAATAAAATATTTATCAGGTTCATATAAACAAATTGAAAAAAAGGCCTGTTCTACTAAAACTAGCCAGGTTCCAAAGACTTCTCAACCAGATGAAGAGCTTAAAGTGAAAATGTATACTAATGTTCAGATGTTAATACAGCATCGCTTACAAGCAACGGAGATGGGCCATTGGCCAATAGCGATTGGTATTGAAAAAATAGTCCGTCTTTGACGGTAACAGAGCCACACATAATAAGGAAAAGCTGATTTACTCTGGCTGAGAGAAAGTTAAAAGTTTTTTTTTATCAAAAACAATATTTAACGATGGACAAATGTTTAAAGTTCTGCGATCATCCGATGTTTGTTTGAAAACTTTCCAATGCGTACCTCCTTCTTTTCAAGAAACGCTTCTGCAGCCAATTAGTTCTTTTGAAACGTCGGGAACCATAAAATTTCTGCATTTATTTGAAAAAAAACGTCGTTTTCCAAAAGAAAATTTGTCATCTTCAGGGATTTGCGAGCAATTCGTGACTATGAACTTTGCAGCTTTACAAAATTACAAATTTGGTCATTTCTTCGCATGAAAATCATCAATCAAACCCTGCAAGTGACGGTTTTGTCCAATTCCACACATAAACAATTAAAATTTTCATCTATTAGAACTGTGGGCGACATCTATAGAATACCTGGTACAACAACCATTGTTATTGAAAAAGAAGCCATGAGATTGTTGTTGCTAGAAGAAAGTTGTGGAACAAACCCGTAAAAGTTAGCAGCGAAAACCCAAGAAGGAGCTTGAATCATGCTTTTGATGTAATTTAAAGCATTTCTGCTTTAAGGCCGATTAAATATGGAAATTGCAACTACTATTTGAAGCAAATCTGAAAGCAGACTATGAAAAAATGGAAATTTCCAATAGCTTTTAATGAAAATATTAAAAATGAAGAACAGCTTATTCATAACAATTCAAAGTTTTATCAAAAGAGATAGACTTTCGAGGCCATTCCTTGAAACAAGTGGGTTTTTCAGGTTTCTAGGCCGTAGTTCTCGTCGTTCGTGTCTAAAGGGCAGCTACTTCCTGTGGAATGGAGATTACTACGAGCAAAAGGCAGGAGTAGCCATGGGAAGCCCACTCAGTCCGGTGGTGGCGAATCTATTCATGGAGAAGTTTGAGGAAGCAGCGTTGAGCACCGCACCCCTTAAACCAACGATCTGGTACCGATATGTCGATGACACGTTCGTGCTATGGAGGCATGGACGCAAAAACCTGGACATGTTCCTCGACCATCTAAACAAACAGCACCCAGACATCCAATTCACCATGGAAGTTGAACAAAACCACCAACTGGCCTTCCTGGATGTTTTGGTGTCTAGGCAGGGGAATCGTTTGGACCACAAGGTATATCGAAAAGCCACCCACACAGACAGATATCTTCACAAGCTATCTAACCACCATCCGAGTCAGAAGCAGGGAATCATTAAGACTCTCACGGATAGAGCCAGAAAAATATGTGGACCACAACATCTAACAACGGAACTACAGCACTTGGAAAAAGCTTTTCTTCAGAACGCATATTCCCAGTTGGACATCAAAAAAGCTGTAGGAGTGGGACGTGGTGAAAAAAGTGAGTCCACTCTGAAAGCTTTCCTGCCCTATGTTCCCAGGGTTACGGACAGAATTGGGAGGCTCTTGAGGAAACACAACATAAGAACGGTCTACAAGCCCACAACAAAGATCCGAGAATGTCTAGGGTCAGTTAAAGACAAAAGACCTCACCTAGCAACTGCGGGAATCTACCGGATTCCATGCTCCTGTGGAAGCGTATACATAGGAACTACTAAGAGATCGGTTGCGACAAGATTAGAAGAACATCGACGGAATTGTAAACTTGGACATGTGGAGAAGTCGGCAGTGGCGGAACATGCCCTCAGCGATGGAACACACAACATCTATTTCGGAGAGGCACAGGTCCTGGCCACGACAACAGGGTATCGCCCCCGACTAATACGAGAAGCCATTGAAATCTACAAACACGACGACAATTTCAACAGAAAAGAAGAGACAATGGCGCTGAACAGGATATGGTTTCCAGCACTCACCAACGCAAAAACAGCAAGAAAAAGCAACAGCTCAGGACAGGAGAGAGAATCCTGTACACCGGAGGATAGCAACAGCCAACAGAATGCGCAAGCTCCGATGACACAGGCCACGTCATCACAAACCACGTCTTCGCGACCGGTGCATAAATACGGACTGCGCCCGAGGAATCGCATCAGAACAGTGTAAGCGTTCAAGCAAACCACTTCTGAAGATGCAAGCCGCACGTGCTTGCGAAACGTCAAGAAGAAATTCTACCGAACGACGGCGTAAAAACCCGAAGAACCCACTTGTTTCAATTTAAAGTTTGCTTTTCAAAATTGAAAAAATCAACTTTTCAAACACTCCACCACTCCAGTCGAGCATTATAAACATGACATAACAATAATTAGTTGCAAGACAGAAAAAATAACACAATGAAGCAAATATGAAACGCAGATAATTACCAGGTGCTTAGAGTTAATTGCAAAATCTACGTTATAATCAATGCAGCCTTACCAGAACAGGCAATAATGGCCGATATTTTTGCGAATGATCGGCAAAAATAGATAATTTATGCTGATAAATCAGCGACAAGTTTGGGTCAGATGTAAAAGTGTGTTATATGCATTAATTTTCTTTAGATTAAGCCTTATGGCTTGCGCTCTTTGCGACTATCAGATTATGTAGATTCAAAAGGAAAAATCGAAGAAATCACACCTAGAGCACTACCGTTAAGGCCAAATTTTTGCTTTTAGAGTGGCAAATTTCCAGTAAAACCAGTGGAAAAGGAAAATTCAAACTAATGTGTGCTAAAACTTGGAACGAACGTACATTAACCAGACCTAAGGTCTATAGGTTTTAATGGTTAACTAAATGGTCTCAATATTGCTAATGTGGCTTAACCAGATCAACTTGGAAGGGCGTTTTTATTCTATAAATACTACCAAGTGCTGGTGTTTTCAAGTTTTAATTCCTCCGCCGCTCTTAATCTTCAGTCAATATGAATTTGTTCATAAAAGTAAGTGACGTATTCAGTGTGAGTCTTCAGTGCCAAATTTATGGATAAAAACAGGGTGAAACAGTGCAAAAATATATTCATGTGCGCCCGCTATGATTTCCGCTATCCGCGAAGAAGGATGATTTTTGAGAAAATCTTAAAAACGTTGCTTCCAAAATCACCCTAAAATCCCAAAAAATAGAAGAACTTGAAGAAAATTGCAAGTGAAACAGTATACGCGTTTGCATGTTCAATGCTAAAGTGAGCAATAAACAAGCCATTGGCGATAGTTTCATAACGAGGCAAATTTCTCAAAAAAATCAAAATTTGACAAACTTTTCGAGAGTCAAAAGAACGGAAATTTTTAACTGCTCGATCCTAAACGGCCTCAAAGTAAAAACAAACAAAAAAGCTCAAAAATTTGCCACCTTCAGACCTTCGCCACTCACTAACTCGAAAATGGGTGGAAGCATTAGAAAATCAGTCGAATATTTGCAACACCCTGTGTATATTCAAGCAGTCGATCCGTCAGAATCTATATCTACTCAACTTAAAACCAAAAAAAAAATTGGAAAAATTTTGTCCCTAGTCGTAAAGCTCCAAAGCAACCCAAAACTAAAACTTCCCCAATCAATTGCAGCTCTCCATTCTAGTATTGCTCATTTCAAGCACCAAAGGAGAAAATACCAAAGACTCCACAGGTAAAACCCAAAAGCGAAGCCTTCTTTTGGGTTGGCTGGCCCACAATCTGGAGCAACACAAATGGTCGGGGCCTCCCAAAAAAGAGTCAATCGTGGAGAGCGGAGGAGAACCCAAGCTGGGACTGGGAGTCGAAAGCACGTTTAATTTCGAAGGAGGGATTCAACCAGCACCAAGAAGAGGAGCTCGGAGGACTTGGGCACCATGGTTTGGAGATCGAAAGTGGAAAAATCAAATGTCCAATCTTCCAACGTAAGTTAACCGCCTGATACAAAACCCACAAACTATTTAACCGATCAGTGCCTCTAGAACCAATAAAGGAGGAGAAAAATGAGAAAACCGTCACTATAGTGAAAGAAGTGCCCGAACCCTACCCGGTGGAGAAAGAAGTAAAAGTGCCCGTCTACAAAGAAGTCAAGGTACCCACTTGAGCCTAGCCACCAGCAACTTGCTAAACTCCAATGCTTAACATTAGGTTCCAGTTGAGGTTAAAGTACCCCAACCCTACCCGATATACAAAGAAGTGAAAGTGCCCTACAAAGTGTACGTGCATGAGAAGGTTCCCGTTCATAAGCCAGTCCCAGTGGAGAAGATTGTTAAAGTACCAGTAGAGGCAAGTAGGCGAAACCATCAGATCCTCAAAAAACTCAAAAAAAGCTGCAGGTCCATGTGGATCAACCATACCCAGTGGAAGTGAAAGTGCCGCAACCTTATCCGGTATACAAAGAAGTGAAGGTGCCCTACGAAGTGAAGGAAATCGTCCACTATCCAGTGGAGAAAGAGATCAAAGTACCAGTCAAGGTGCCAGTTCACGTCATCAAACCATACCCGGTGGAGAAAATCGTCAAGGTTCCCCATAAGGTACTCCAAAAGCTAGCCATAGTAGACAACCGAAAAACACGCAATTCTAGGTCTATGTTGACCGCCCAGTGCCAGTGAAAGTAGACAAGCCCTATCCAGTGAAAGTGGAAAAAGAGGTCAAAGTACCCGTTATCGTGGAAAAGCCCTATCCAGTGAAAGTATACGTGGATAAGCCAGTGCCCTACAAGGTGGAAAAGGAAGTCAAAGTGCCCTACGAGGTGAAGGTTCCCCAGCCCTACCCCGTCTACAAAGAAGTCAAGGTTCCAGTCTACAAAGAAGTCCCCTATGAAGTGAAGGTAAGTCTTCTGCAAACAATTCGCAAAGGCTCAAAACAGGCGACATTTAGGTGCCATACGACAGACCGGTGCCTTATGAAGTCATCAAACACGTCCCCTATTATGTGGAGAAAAAAATCGCAGTGCAGGTGAAAGAGCCGGTTCCAGTGCTGGAGAAGGAGTCGAAAATCGAAATAAAGTGCGAACACAAAAAGGAGGAAGGTGGCGAACGGAAGTTTGGCTTGGGATTGGTGGACTGGGGCACATGGGAAAAGTGGTAAAGGAGAATGTGTTGAACTGAACCTTGCAAGTCAGTTTAGGTTGTAATGGTAGGCCCAAACCAAATTATATTTTAGTTGTAGAAGACGGAGTACTTTTATTAATGATTAATAAAGCGTAATTTTTCCAAATGGAAAATTTGCCAAAGTTTCGGAGTGTTTTATTTGCAATGTTGACCCTGAAATCTTCAAAAGCGGATAGTTTGCCAAAACTACGGTGTCATCCGCATATCTCACATGGCTTGGATCCTCCCACTTAATCGTTATTCCAATTTTGAACTGATCTTTGACCATTTGGAAAATACGTTCTTTGTATACAGTGAGCAGATACAGTCATAAAGCAAGATTCTTGCATGATCTGGAGTTTCTTCCAAAGAAAGTGGCCAGAGCTTGCGAAGAACTAGCGAACCGACTTTAAAGGCCAAAAAAAGGAGGAAAACAGAATGGGCATAGAACAGACAAGGCTTTGTGAAGCTGAAACGAGCACAATGCAGAAAAAATCAGCTGCACAGATAAAAAAAACTGCAGTACTTAGGAAAAATGCGACTAATAACGAATGGAAATACTCATGGGAGGAAGACGCTAAACAAATCAAGTCTGTAGATCTGCTGTATTCAAATTTCTAATAGCTTTGATGATGGTCAAGCCTCTGCAACAAAAATGATACCTTAAGAAGAAATAACTGCGCGGTTTGCTTCTTCATTGGATCTTCTAGTTTGGCACAAGATAAGTTGAGATCATTGTCGCTTGGAAGAAACTAATGATGATGATTGCTCGAACATTTGAAGTGCAAAGTAAATGGAGTGTCCCCAGTTTCTTGATTATTTAACAGTTGGAACCGTTTTCTCAGACTGACTGCTTAAGTTTCTTCTGGCGATTAATTTTTTTAAGAACCGTCTTTAAGCGTAAAAACAAACGAGAAGAGATAATCAGAACAGGAACAGAACAGACATGACTTTGTAAAGATGAAACAGGCAAAACTGGTTTGGCAAAAGATAACTCGAGGTCATTTTCGCTTTGAAGATACTAATGATGATGATGATGATTCCTCGACATTTGAAGTGTAAAGTAAATGAAGTGTCCTCAGCGTCTTAATAATTTAACAGTTGGAACCGAGTGACCCAGAGTGATTGGTTGCTGTGGTGTCTTTTTTGTTAGCTTCTGTTCATTAGGTTGAGGAGGATCGTCTTTCAACGCCAAAAAGACCGTGTGGGGGAATTCAGAATGCGGCTGGAGCAGACAAGACTTTATAAAGATGAAACACGCACATGCAGAAAAAATATTCGGTTACATTTGGAAGGAAGATTTCTTAAATTTACTTTAATACAGTAGAATGTTGGATCTTATCGAGAACAAAGACGAGGACTCATAATGCTCTTTAGATGTAGTTTTAACTTTTTTTTTAAGTTTTAGTTAAACGGTGTTGTTCATCAAAATATGAAGAAGGGAGAAGAAAATGAATGACTATTGTACAGGAACACAAACTGCAATATCAGACAAATGCAACTAATAAAGAAAAAGAGAAAAAGCGTGGCACTTCAAGCCCTACAAATCAAGTATTTACTGTATTCCAGCTTCTAATATTTTTATTTCTAATATAACAGCTACCAAATACCACATGGAGATATCGGTAGCAAAATCAAAAGTGCTAACCATCTCAAAAGAGCCCAGAAGATGTAAGTTGGCTATATACAATAAACCAGTAGAACAGGTTATGAGCTTCAAATATCTCGGCGTCAACATCACGAGCAGCAGAGACCTCCAAGAAGAAGTAAAGTCTCAAACAATCAAAGCAGGATTCCTTAGAGATATAATATGGCGAAACAAGCACGTGTCCGCATATATAAGACCTGTGTGAGACCTGCTATGACTTACGCTGTAGAAACAAGAGCAGAAAACTCCACAACAAAAAGGATTATCCGCATAGCAGAGATAAGGTCTCTAAGATCCCATAGCAGGCTACACACTGAGGGACCACAAAAGAAACGAAGACATCCTAATACTGGGCGGTGTCCATGACATATTCATGGTCCCGAAACAGACGTCGCGAATGGAGAGATCATGTTGAACGGATGGACGACAACAGATTGCCGAAGATTGCAAGAGATGGTCTCCCAAGATACAGCAGACCACCTGGACGTCCACCCATACGGTGGCATGAAAGCTGGAATTCATCATCCCAGATACAACTCTAAGAAAGAAGAGAACAAGGCAGATGCCTTACAAAATAGAAGAAGAAGAAGAAGAAATTCTAGTAGTCTTTCTTGATGATGAACAAACCTTCGAAACAAAGATGATACTTTAAGAAGAAACAACTGCTCGTCTTTCTTCATCATTGGACCTTCTAATTGGGCAAAGGACAACTTGAGATTGGGCTTTTTTACGATTTTCAACAAGGTTGTAATGTCGGTCGTAAATATAGTGTCCTCAGCTTCTTGGTCATTTAGCTGATTTCTTAAGTGTCTTTTTTGTTAAAATCATCTGTTCACTTGCTTTATTTTACTCTTTAAAGGATGCACTTGGTGAATTATTTTCATGTTCCAGTGCTGGCTTATCGTTTCCATCCTCTCGATTTTCAAATATAAGATTAACTGGTTTTTTGAAAATGGCAACACAGTCAAAAGCCCAAAGAAAACACATCAACCTTCAAATCCAGCTTAAAAGATGTTAGTCATGAGTAACACTGAGTTGAATCTAGTTGAATGGCACTTTTGTGCATACGTTTTCTTTTATTGACATGATATGACACTGTAAAACCTGGTTTTCGGCCTGATAAACTTGGTAAATGCATCATTAGAAATCAATAATTGGATAAATTGCTATCATTCCAAACATTCCAAGTTTCGCGCTTCGAACATAGGTGGCGACAAAAACTTGGTTTCAAAATGTAGCTTGTCAATTACGGTTTGTGTGCCGATGTGTACGGATGCGCTGTGAAAGTGTGATTCAACTCAGTGTTACCCATGACTAAAAGATGTTACTAAAAATTAGGCATGGGTAACACAGAGTTGAGTTGAGGTTTTGAGTTGTTGCCGCTCTGTGAGTTGATGAGTTATAACTCATCCCGTCTGACTGCGGCGCACTGTACCGCGTTTATCGATTTATCGACTGGCGTACGGCGTAATATACAAATGAGTTTACTGCAACATAAACTGCGCCAGTGAGTTACTGCGCCGGTGCGTTGGGTTGGCGACCAAGCCATTCCGCCGGCGCTGCACCGGCTCTTGAAAATTTACTGAGTTACCCATCTCTACTAAAAATGCATCAAATTTCATAAATTAACACCAGAGACGCACATATCGCTACCACCGCAAATCAATTATCCACTTTACGCAACCGCTATTTGGGTTGCTTTTATTAACACAATTTCATCTGTTTCTTTTCTTAATTGTTTCTGATATTACTTTGGTTCGGCTGCTAATGAGTCCGTAACGCGTGAAGAGTTGCGTTACATCAACGGTCGAGCATTCTCATTCAGGTGTTTAGACCAAAGGATGTTCCGCGTTACGTAACATCTGGTTAATGGCGTTTTTCTATCCAAGAGCTGCAAGAACGCTTAGTCAAATTACCATTAAGTGTGTTATGGACGATGGATACTGTTAAATCGATTTAATGTATGTACGAGAAGAAGCGCTCAAACGAAAGTGAAAAAGTGGATGGCAGAATCTGCTGTTTCATATCATCACCATCATCAAGAAATGACCATCAATCAAAATCATGACAAAATAGTAATGAAGCTAAAGATTAATATTGCTGCTTGCAGACTTTTTTAGAGTTTTTTGATGATTTTTCAATGACTTCTTACGGCACTAATAGAAATCTCAAACGTGCCTACGCCCAAAGGCATTTAGTGTTCTGCTTCTTCGGCGCATCTTTCGAAGGAGCCTCCTTTACATAGCAATTTATAATTAATAAAAATTAACAAATCGCTTTGGTTTCATGCCATCGAATTACAACACTCCTTAACATGTCGCCTGAAGGCTTCTTATTTGTTATCAGACAAATTGACTAATTTGTGTTATAGACACTGTTGCTTTATGGCTAATTGGACCATTATGCTAAGTCAAAGAACCGATATAGAAACCGACGATGAAAGAACAATAAAACGGACATAAGGAAGGAAATTTCAATTGAGAAATCGCTGTTTTCAATCTGTCGCCCATCGGGTTTAGTAAGCAATATCCAATTAGTTAGTATTTTATATATAATTAAATATATTTTTTTAGACTTAGCCTTTGTTTATTTTTTAGTATTTTTTAACAAAAGTATCAAAAGCGTTAGGCATCTCTTGAATCTGGCCAATTTTTTGGCATCAGTGCCTTGCACCTTCAGAGGTGTGTTTGCAGTGGAAGCAAAACTCGTGTTTGCGACACCTCAGGAGGTATTTCTTTCTGCTAAGGCCTAAAAGCCCGAAAAACTCACCAGTTTCGTGATCACATAAGACTTCGTTCAGTTCGAAACTGTTTTATTAGAAATCATTGCTCGCAAGGCAGCCGGTATTTTATACCGTGTGTTATTGCTAATTACAGTAATTTAGTTTCGAGAAACAAACACTTTGACTAACTTTTACCTGCCCGGATGGCTTTTCGTGCCGGAATTGATAGAGCGCCCATAAAACACATTTTAGGCATTTTAATGCTACTAAAATGCGGTGTAAAGTCCATGCTGCTGGTTATGAAATTAAGAAAAAATTATGGTCAAGTGTCGAAAGAAAACTGTTATTAAGCACGAGGAATCACAACTTGCTGCCTTTTAAAGGGGATATTTGGATTTTGGATCATCAAGTTTTTTCCGATTCGACGATTTCCAGCTCTTTGTCGATTCCTGCACTTGAAGTCATGAAGTTCCAATGTTGCAACAAGCTTTGTTTATCGGTACTTCATCATTTCTTTCCGCTTTCGTTCATTGACATTCCATTAAGTTTTTTTCTGAACTTCCTAGTCAGATTCCACATTTCTGTTATTACTCTCCCTGCCCTCTGGTCTTGTTTCCTATTTCCTGATATCAACTGTATTTCAAATTTTCAATTGCTTCTTCTTTGCCACTTCTTAAACCTTTTTACAAACAAATTCAAATCGAAAAACTCCAGATAAACCTCAACCGGAATTTGGAAAAACGCCAAATGGTACGATGCCAAATGTCACTCGTTCATCAGTACCCGATGGTCAGCCAGCACCAATCTCCAAGCTCATCACGTTCTAGTTAAAGAAAAAAAATCTATCCGAAGAATATTCTAATTGATGGTGGGCATTTTCGGGGGGCGACCAACCAAGGCATGAAAGCGCAGCGATATAAATGGCACGAGGGTACCATTGCAAGTCAGCAGTACCATTCTGCCGCCCGTGCAACGTGAACCATCACACATGAAGCTTCTGGTAAGTCAGTTGAACGAAGGGAGGATGATTTAGGTTATTGACGAAAGTATACGAAAATATATCTATTGCTGTATTCGGCGGAAAATCAGCCGAAGATTGACTAAAAAAATTTATGAAAAGTTGAAATCCTAATTAAGGTAGTTAAGAGAAAACCATTAAACATAACGCAAAGTAAAAGGGGATTTGCTTAATGTTAAAAAAAATTATTTACACAGTTTTTAAAAGTTTTACGTTTAAGGGCAGACATTGACCATGAAATATACCAGTTTTCTTTGGGGATTATCGCAAAACAGCAAACCATAAAAATCTTGCTATAAAAATGTTTTTTGTCTGCTAGTTTTTGTTTAAAAAACCTAAATTTTAGCAAGAAAAACAGTATTTTTTCTGTTTATAACGATTGAGTTTTTCAGTTTGAAATGTTTACGACTTTTCATGGTTTTCCTTCTTTTTGTGAAGCAGTGCTTTACCCACAAACTTTAACAAATAGCTACAACAATGTGTTTATCAAGTGGTAAATATTATCGCAAATATGGGAATCGACAGCGGATTTGTTGGCGCAGATTTGAAACCCAGAGATTTCATTTTGAAAAATCTTCCGAGTTCGGCGTTTAAAAAATCGGAAAAAATAGAAATCAACAAGGGGCCAAAATAATTCAGTTTATTTTTTGAACCTGCAAACAGCGATTTTTTTATTATTAAATTACCGTCATAATGCTCATAAAGCAACTGAACTAATTTAAGATTTGATGGTTAGTGATGTATTATGTAACATGTGTCGTAAAATTCGAAAATCTACACATTTTAAAAGCTAACGAATAATGATTTAAGTGAAACTACCACTAACCCAGATATTCAACGTTCAAAACCCGACTGTCTGATGATGAAACACAAACTTCCGCACAAAACATGTTCTGTGTGTCTCTTTTTGAATTGGAAGCGAAAAAACCTGCAATCAAACGCAAAAATTCCAAAAAAATGCACCTTTATCCCAAGTGAACCAAATAACAAACGCGGAAAAGACATAACCAGAAACGAATCTTCATCGTTAGATTTCTAGATCAAAACCATTCGATTACGAAACCCATCAACCATATGAGTGCCATGTGATGAGTGTTGTGTAATCAAGCAAATCGACAAGAAACGGCATCGTTTTACCTCGATTGGCACAAAAAAAGCAACAAAACAATCCCGGAAAGAAATTACTGCAAGGAATTTAATTGCGCGTTTTCACTTTCGGTAGATATGGGTTTGGTGCGGGCGCTTGCCATGTGTTCGAGTAAACATGCGGAGAAAGGTCTGCTGGTTTAATACCGTACCCGAGCACCGGATCCATTAATGTCCGCAATCAGCCATCAACATGACTGATTACTTAATATCCATGAAGAAATGAGAATATTTGCCCGGTTAAGTTAATTAGTACGTGTAGCTTTGATAATTAGTTTATATAGAAAAGTTTGTCACTGCTTTATTATTTTCAAATACATTTTGAAACGGTGCCACCCATGGGGCGTAGCGAGGAAGAGGCAGGGGAGGGTCATGCCACTGAAAAGAGAATTGAAGGCCCTTTAGAACGATGTGCCACTTGACCCCCATTCCCTCCAAGGGGGTTGAAACAAGAAGGCTAAAAATATTAATTTAAGGTGCCCCCATACAAATAAAATTGTCGTGTCTTTCCGATTTTTCATATTTTTTACTGTAAGAGAGATATTAAGGGCGGGACGTTTTCAAATTGACACCCCGTATATATGTCCGGATTTCTCTATATCCTCGTCCCACCAATATGGTTTATTTTTCGTATTCTGCATTCCAACAGCATTTAATGGTATTCTTCTTCAGTTGTTCTATCGATTTTGGTTACTTTCTCCTCTAATCTTTTGCAGAATAGGCATTTTGTCCTATCCTGTTGTAGGCTTTCGAGATTATATTTCATACTGTTTGTTTGGTTTTCGTTGGGTGTTATTTTCCTCACAGTTCCAGTTGCGATGTATTGGTACATCCTTTTTTGACCTGCAGTCTGCTCCCCTGCTTACTTTCACATCCTGTACTTTGGTGCCTGGTTGCTCTCTAGTAATGAGGTAGTCGATAATCGATCTAAGTCCCCTTGTGTGTTCATACCATGTTTATCTTTTTAGTTTGTTTTTTTTTTAATGTTTGTGCGTTTAAACAGACCAAAATGAGCACAAATTCGTATCAACTTGGAAGAAGCCCTAGATAAAATGGCTAAAGAGGCAGAAAGACACTGAAGTAATGGCCTGAAAGATTCAAACAGAAAGTTACCATTTTCAAGGCCTTTTCTTTGCTGCTGAGAACAACATTTTTGCAGCAGATTCCTTGGTCAACTTGCAAATTTCTTGTAAATTGTTGTTTGCTAAACTTTAGAGACTTTTTCAAATTTATGCTACAAAACTTTAAAAATCCAATTCAACCAGATGAAAAAGTAGGCACTTTTTTCACACAATTTTCACCGATTTTCAAAACTCAAAAAAACTTAAGGTGGGTATAAAATTCGAAAAAAAAATCATTGGGGAAGCAAATATTTCTCAAAACTCAATTATTTGGCCGGATTAATTCATTAGTAGCGTATATTTTCCATGAAATGTGCAATTATCGGACAAATAGGGCGATATTTAATGAGGAAACGTCTTCACAAGCTTCTTCAATTCGATAGCGACAATAAAAAAGCATGATTTTTTTATAAAATAAGAAGCTTCTCAGACGAAAGGAACCGTTTTTTGGCCAAAATCTCACACCAAACTGCCGTAAAAATGTCGCAAAACTGTCGATAAAAAGTTCAACTTATCAAAAATGCGTATGTTTCTAGCTGAGAAATGAAAAAATCCATTAATATTGTCAGATTTTAAAAATAAAAAAAAATTTTAAAATAAAAAAAAATGTAAAGAACATGTAAGGGAATTTACAATAAAAGGAAAACTTCGGAAAAACAACCAGGCTCAAACTTTAAAATGGAGGATTTTTCAAAGAAATTACAACATTTTCTCCCCATCATTTTTTTTCCATATATCCAAAAACAAAAATCACCAAAATCACACCTTCAACTGTTGTTAAATGAATCCCCAGAGCTCGATCCCAGTTCGCCTCTGATTCGAATCAATATCTTCGAGAAAAATCGAATTCGCTACAAAAAAATAATTTTGCCTGTTCACTTTGCAGAGTTTTTTCGCGCTCTGCGCACTCCTGCTGTTGGCGAGTGCGGAAGAAAAAAAGCCAGAAAAGGCCGCAGACAGTAAAGCAGTGGAATCGGCCCCCGCAGAAAAGAAGCAGGACAAGAGGGGGCTTGAGCTCGGCTATGGAGGCGGCCACGACTTTGGCGGCGGCTCAGAAGCAGGACACAGTTTCGGAGGAGGCTTTGGAGGAGGCTATGGAGGAGGCGACCTTGGAGGCGGCCACGGTAATAACTCCTACTTACACCGCAAAGACTCACATTGCACCAAAACCCACTCTGTACAGCACAGCCTAATTCATTTGATGTTCCTCTCTCAATTCTAGACTTTGGTTTCGATTTCGGAGACCTATTTGGGGGTGGTGAAGGTGGGGGGCACGGGGGTAGTAGTGGAGGTGGCTCGGGGGGCTGGCAAGGTAAGACATGTGAAGGGCGCGACTCAAAAAAACAATTGTTTTCCCAAAAATCCATCGAAAGATTTCATAGGATGAGGACGAACAACGGGTCTTTTTGGGTTCGAGTGCTCACCATCCAACCACTCATACTCATTGAAAACGACTCTTGCAGGTCACGAGCATCACCAAAAGACTGTGACGATAGTCAAGAAGGTGCCTGCGCCGTATCCAGTGGAAAAAACCATCCACGTACCAGTGGAGAAGAAGATACCCTATCCGGTCAAAGTGCCCTACCCGCAACCCTATCCCGTGGAAAAAAAGGTGCCCTATCCAGTCAAAGTACCCGTCCACGTTAAGGTTCCAGTCCACAAACCAGTACCTGTGGAGAAAATCGAACATGTGCCCGTCAAGGTAAAAACTATCAAAATTCTTCAGTAGTTGCACTTAATACGTTCTCTTAAAGGTCCACGTAGACAAGCCCTACCCAGTGAAAGTTTTGGTGCCCCAGCCATACCCAGTTGAGAAAACCGTCCACGTTCCCTACAAAGTGCACGTACCCGCCCCTTATCCAGTGGAAAAGGAAGTGCCCTATCCAGTAAAGGTTCCAGTACACGTACCCAAACCCTACCCAGTCTACAAGGAGGTTCCAGTTCCCGTCAAAGTACCAGTCGACCGGCCTTACCCCGTCCACGTTCCCAAACCCTATCCAGTTCATGTGGAGAAAAAAATCCCCTATCCAGTATTCAAGCCAGTACCGGTACCAGTCAAAGTAGCCGTAGATCGTCCTATTCCGTACCCAGTGGAAAAACCACATCCCTACCCAGTTAAAGTAGCCGTCCCAGTCCCATTCCCGGTGGTGAAAAAAATCCCGGTCACAGTTGAAAAACATGTTCCCTACGCAGTGAAAATTCCCATTTTCAACCCAGTGCCGTACACAGTGGAAAAGAAGGTACCAGTGGAGGTTGAAAAACCGGTACCCGTTCCAGTCAAAGTGCCAGTGGCAGTACCGATCCACGAGGAACACGGAGGTGACTTTGGAGGCGGCAGCGCAGGAGGCGACGAACAATTTGGAGGCGGCAGCGCAGGAGGCGACGAACATTTTGGAGGCGGTGCAGACTTTGGCGGCGGTGATATTGGCGGACATGACTTTGGCGGTTTCAGTAGTCAAGGTGGAGATGAATATGGCGGCGAGCAAGGCCATCACTGATTGGGCGGCTTAATCGGTTTAAATTGCGTCAGTATTAATATGTCCGTTGTTTAATTTGTATCTATTGTTATTTAATATATAAATTTAGGAAATTGCTGGTTTTATTGGTTAAATTGCTACTATTGGCTTAAACGTCGGCCGAACCATTGTCCACAATTGCTGCCATTAACCGAATTTCAAATACAAGTGGCTGAGACTGAGAGAATCACAGTGCGTAACTGAATAATTGATCAGTATTGATCTCGAGTCCGAGTTTCTCCTTAAAAAGAAACCCGCCAATTTCAAACCAAGTTTCATCAGTTATACGATATATTTGAGTGTGCCCCAACACCTCGCCTCTAACGTGGGCACACAGCGGCATCATCGCAAAAGTGTCACACGACACAGACACGACACAGTGTTACCCAGGCCTAGTTCCAACTTCCAGGCCCTATTGCTGATGCGAATCATAATAATGTGTGCATGCATTAATATTTACCTGAGATATGGAATATTTGCTGGAATGTGGTACTTGGATCCCGGATCGAAGTTGATCTCCGACCTCAAAACCGGCGGCTTGATTCCCTGATATTGTTCTCTAAAATATTACGACAATAAGCCGGTGAAATCATACCCAACTCTAGGAAAACTCACCTCAAAATGTGCCAGTGGCAGTTGTACTCCTCCTTTCCCACTTTGCTGTTGAACACATCATAGCGCCACTTATCCATCACAAACGCGAACGGAAGAAAAGCGATTTTATCCAAAGCCATCTGATAGAGGTAGTTGATGTCTACTGCTGTATCTTCCACCGATACCGGAACCAAACCAAGAGCTTGAAGATGTTTGGGGGTGCCCACCGACAATCCTATCGCTTCTCCAATGGCTTCATGGAAAGCTTCAATGAGGAAAACATTTGGGGTTAAGCGGTCCAAGTCACCTTAAGTTAAACCCTGTTATTACCTGGATTTGCGCCATCCCTAAACACCTTGGGCTGGTTCTTGTAGGCCATAAAGTAGTGAATATGAGCCATTTCGTGGTGGGCAGTAATCAAGTCTTTCATGTTCACATTGGCGCACATTTTAATGCTGCAAAGAACGCGGTGTTAAGCTGAAACTGATCGACATCAAGTCAACACATCTTACCGAAAATCCCTCCTATTGCAAAAGTCCCAAGCTGAAGGAGTGCAAAGAACCACTCGATCCCGCGGTTCTTCGAAGATGGAGCCCTGCCAAAAATCCAAAGGCATGGCGCTCAAGTTTAGCGACACGAAAAAGTCCTCAGCCAGCCGGAAAACGTCGATTGGAGTGTAACCCTGAGATTTTTTGATAAAACATTAGTTTCAGGCGGCGAAGCTTCATCAGCTATGTCTTGCCTGTTTGAGCATTTCAGGAGAAACGTCCAGGAAGTTCTGACCTGGATAGGGCTGGGTTATATCGAAATATGTTGCTCCAGCTCTGACCCCACATGTTTCCTGAAATCAAAGGAAATTTTGTTACAGCAGCAGCTGAGGGTTTTATGTGCCATTTGACCTAAACTTGTGATATAAAGACACTAAACTACATACCTAGAACATGACTGGGTAACGGCGCTTGCCGGCTAATGCGCTCCGGTCCATAGTATTCCCTCAATCTCCTCCTTACATAGGCGTGCAATAGCTCATAAAGAGGCTTAATTTCCGTCCAAGCGTCTTCCAGATCCAACTCCAAGGCCGGCGATTCGAAGGGAAATGACCAATAGTCTGCAGTGGTGGTAAAATCTGCAGGACAAACAAACAGTTTTTACTAAAAGCGAGGATTTTGCAAAGTTTATAAGCTTTCTAGTGTACAGTGGACACTACTATTATTACGGACACCTCCTTCAACCGGACAAATTTACTGGAACAAAGCCTTTAACTACCATTTTCTATGTAAAATAAACTCTCATAACTGGACACGGTCGGTGCCCAACGCAAGCAGAAACCTCTCTCAACCAGACACGAGACCTCTGTTAACGGGACGCCTTTGTTCCGTTCCGGAAACTTCAACGCGATGAGAAAAGAAGTGAGTGACGTACAGTACAGTGAAGAAGATTTTGAAAAATATGTACAACCATACGGATCAACATCAAGAACAGCAATGTCTTCATAACATCAATGTACAACGAACCAGGAGGAAGTAAGAACAAGAGACTAGAACAGTTCGACAGCAATCGACGTGGACAAAACACACAAATGAAGCAACATCTTATGGGAGGAGACCTCAACGCACACAACGAGATATGGGGAGGGAACACAAACGACCAACGGGGGGAGGACTTACAACCTGGATCAATTGACAACCAGTACACCCTCCAAAACAAAAGGCCTGAACAGGCTACATTCCAGGAACCAATGGGAAGCAGCTACATCGACATCACATTGACGAAAAGATTAAGGACGAAGGAATGGAAGGTGGAAGCCGAGGAGACATTATCAGCACACAAATACATAACATTCGAGGTAGACGCAGAACATAGTACAAACAAGCGCAACAATACAACATATGACTACTTAAACACGGATTGGACACGATTTGGAAGTTACATAAGCAGCCAAAGTGAAAAAAAAACCAGAAAGAGGCTTAAGAAAGAAAGACGGGAAATACAATCAACAACGGATGAAACGATAAAAGAAGAAAATAAACAACGATACAGAGCACTGAGGACAAGCTATAAGAACGACATCTAACAGTCAAAACAGAGGACATACGACGAGGAAACCGCCGACATGTTACGACAATGGCAAAACAATGGCAAAAGAAGATGATACATACACGAAAACAGAAAAAGAAAAACAAGAATATTTAATAAACAAGTACTTCCCACAGGACAAAGAGGAAGATGATAACAACTACATGAAGTCACTCAGGAAAAACAAACCCCATTTCAACGAAGAGCCGGAACCGGACATAACTGTGACGGAAATACGAAACGTACTGAATAGTCTGTAACGACACAAGCAACAGGCACCAACAAAATACCCAACGAAACAACGGGACACATAGTGGATGCAATGGGGGAAAGGATAACAAGACTGTACAAGAGGTGCCTATATGAACAGACGTTCCCAGACAGCTGGAGGACATGCAAAGTGATTTGGATCCCTAAGAAGGACGCCAACCCAAGGCCCATCTCGATTCAGCCGACACTTTGCGAAGATATTTGACAAAATTATAAACAAACGTCTACAACACACACTAGAAAACAACGACAACCTGGACAAACGGCAACACGGATTCAGAGAAGGAGGGAGTACAATCGACGCAATAAACAGAATAAGGGAAACCATAAACACCAACAGACACGAGGACTACAGCAATGGGTGATAACACTAGATCTGGCGAACGCCTTCAACATCGCGTGGAAGCCATACACTATGAACCAGCTGGCCAGGACTAAGACGCCAAAGAAATCGGCAGGAAGGAATAATCGACAGCTACTTAACAGGACGGAGACTCAGCAGCGGAGACGACACCTACATCGTAACAAAGGGATGTCCCCAGGGATCCAGTATGGGACCAACACTGCGGCTGCTCGTAATGGAGGGATGGTTCCGGACAATGGACGAGCAATAGCGCAGGTGGAGACAAGAACAGGTCGACCCAAAAGACATATCAGCACACAACGCAGACGAACTGGCACACGTACAAGCATTTGCGGACGACCAAATTATCATTATATCGGGGTCATCCGCGAAAAAGATGAAAGATGAAGAGAAAATGGACATACATATGGGAGGCATGTGAAAAAAAAGGGTCAGACCACCTGCACTCAAAATAAACAACCAAACAATACAGCAAGGAGACGGAATAAAATACCTAGGAATAACACTGGACAGGCAACTCAATATCTCAATATCACCGAACACATTGGACAGACCAGGCACAAAGTAGAGGAGACAGCAGTCAAACTGGGACACAAATTAAAACGTTTATGGGGGACGACCCAAACGACACTAATACAAATACTACAGAGTGCACTAAAGCCGGCAGTGCTGTACCGATCAGAAATATGGGGAGACAAAGCGAGAGGGTCCAAACAGAAGCAACAACTCAAAGCGGCAATGAGGGCGGGACTCCTACAGGACAACACCAACAGCAGCACTACAGGTGTTGGCAGGCACACCACCATGGTGGATCGAGGCAACGGCACGGAACAGTGTATACAAGACTAGAACAAACAGTGGGGAGGAGGCCACAACGGAGTATGGAACACCTGCAAACATTAGCGACACAAACACAAACAGGACACAAGAGCACCATTATACATGTGGATGCCACGGCAAAAACAAACGGCCGAACAGCAGTCGGTATACACTACGAGGACTCAGACGATTACCAAATTAGGACAACACAAAAATCCACACAGCTGAGACGTACGCCGTCACGAAAGCAATACAAACAGCCAACGCGAGGCAAGATACCAGCATTACTATCAAGACGGACAGGTACGAAACAGCTTAGCGAATCAACAGAAGGAAAATGACAACTAGAGCTCACGCAGAACTTCAGAAGCACATGGAACAAAGATACAGGAAAGGGTGGCAGACGCGAGTACAATGGGAAAAAGGACACGACAAGCACAACAGACACAATGCCGTAGCACACAGTCTAGCAAATGAAGGAGCCGAACTGTTGGAGGAGACGGAGGACACATCAAGATACAACACCAAAACCAACAAAGACTGATCAAAAATACGAGGAAATATCACAATGACCACTTGGCAGGAGAGCTGGGACAAGAACGGCAAAGGACGACAATTGTACAACATATGCAGGATGGTGATAACATATGGAGCACAGACCTGGACTCTCACACAGACAATGGTGAATAAATTGAGGACAACACAAAGAGCCATGGAAAGAGTAATGATAGGCGTAACACTAAGAAAAACGAATGGATTAGACAGAGAACAAAGGTCGTAGATATAGTGGAGAGAGTCACAAGCCTGAAGTGGAGTTTTGCAGGACATATAGCCCGCCTTTCAGGCGGCAGATGGAATAGTCGAATAATACGCTGGAGTCCATGGGAAGGAAAGAGAGGAAGAGGAAGACCAATTATGCGATCGTATGACGACATAAAACGAGTGGCAGGAAACAGAGAGAACTGAAGGAGAGGAAGGGGGACCTATGCTGAATACTGGGCGCAACAAAAGGCTTGATGATGATGATGATGATGATGCAGGATGGTGGGACGCGAAACACTTACAGCGACGTTTAGGAGTACAATCTGCCACAGAAACTAACGAACAATGCGACATGTGCATGCGGAAAAGAGGACGAAACCATCGAACACATAAAACATCACTGTACAGAGACAGACAGGCAACTAGCTCGGGATCACATCAGGAACAAATACAATAACTACACCTTAACACTAAGACACCAAGACGGAAACAACGTCGAGGACATACAGAAATTGGGCGGAAATGGCGATTAAGACGGAGGAAATGTAGTCGTCAAATAGATATAAGGATAATTAAAGAAGTTGCATGTATAGAATTAGAAATAGAATTAAGGGATAGAATAGGGGACACTTGTAATAGTTAGATAGGTTCAAGGAGGAGGTCCAAGGAACGGAGTAAGGAGTTTCCGTGGTAGTGGTTTCGCAGATAGTGGGTGGCTAACGCCGAAGGAGACTATGGGGAACATAAACTGCGCCGGTGAGTTACTGCGCCGGTGCGATGGGTTGGCGCACCAAGCCATTCCGCCGACACTGCGCCGGCTCTTGAAAATTCACTAAGTTACCCATCTCTAATCTATGTAGCTACTGTTCATTCATACATTTTTAACCAAACTTCTTTAACGTTTAGTCTGATAGTGTCATAAGTGTTTGATTCATTTTGATTTTATATACTGAGTGTCCGGTTATAAGAGGTTTCACTGTATTTTGTGAATCGAATTTAATTCTGAATCACCCTGCCCATCAAAAACATATAACGAATTGTCGTCTTCAGAATTTTCTTTTAAAATAAATATCAAAGGAAATATGTGGGGCGATGAAAAGCAATATTGAAAAAAAAAAATTCTAAATAAGAAAAACTAATATGATTATGAAAAATCTACCAGATACAACTTACTATTCAAATTAGCAGCCTCATTCGACAAACGCGCCATCTGCTCATAAAGATCTTTCATCTTTTGTCCAGTCTGTCGCCTCCACTCTGTCCAGACATGTTGCAGCTCGTCCCAATTCCGGCTCTTTGCCATAATTTTGTTCAAATCGGGTTGCAACTTGAGCCCGCAATGAAAGTGATCATTAAAGCTGCATACCGACGCCGTGTTGTAGATAGCCAGCATGTCATTGATGAGCCGGTTGTACTATAAAGGAGCATAAATATAACGCCTACAGCAGAGCGACTAATTGCGATTAATATTTAATGCGCATTATGTCAGATTGCACCTTATTCCATTCATGCGACTGATTAATCGATCAATTATTGTTTTCTGTTGTATAATCGAGTAAAGCACCTCGCCTGTTTGCATTCGCAGAATTCATTTGCATTTTTACGCAATTGTAACATCTTGATGATGATCAGCACTGGGTTAATAGCGGAGTATGATCTGGATTATCTGTTTTCTCGATTTCTGATGATTTTTTTTTTTATTATTTTACCCAGCAAACACAAATGGTCCGTGGGACGTCCTATTTTGATCCCCGTTATTCCGCATGGGATGATCCTTGGTAGGACATCCCTAGGCCGTCCCTTGTATGGCACAAAAATCTCATGCAGATCCCATGCGCGTCGTCCCACAAACGTTATATTTTTTGCTCCCAGGGACATAATGAACAGGACGTAAATAGCACGCTTGAAAAAAGTTATACACTTTATTACACACTTAATAAAAGTATGTATATACCATAAAACCGAAATATAAAATATATACTTATATATGCATAATATAAATATGATTATTATATACTTTTATAATTGTAATATAATAGAGTATATATAAATAATAAAAATAATGAATATATTTATTGTAAATTATTAAAAAAGGTTTACAAAAGGCGAATATATAATACTTTAGACCAGACGAAAACCTACTTATATCAACAAAAGATATATCGACCAAAATATATTCCACATAAAAATATCCGGTAATTGTTCAGAACAAGGGCTTCTTTTCGGTGCCTTCGCGCTGTCGTGGCCTACGCGCTGCCGAAAAATCGAGGCAGCTCAGCCGCGTTGCCAAACTGCCACCAAAGTACAAAATCTCAATCAACCCAAAAATGTAATAAATTCAAAATTAACAACTTGCCAGAAGTACGTCCTTAGAGGAAATAGTAGCGCAGTGTCAGTGAAGGAAAGCAATATCCCAAAACACGGAAGAAACTATTACATTATTGTAGGAACGTGTTTTCTAAAATTTATGGGTTTATTTCGGTTGAGCTTAACCATTTTTCCCACGTTCGATTTCTCTAGCAACATAAATTAGTTCAGCGTGAAATTTGTTAACACAATGAAGAGAGAGAAGAAGAGTTAACCCAAACGAAACTTGAAACTTTAAAAATCGATTATTTCAGTCTGATTGTCTCTGGAAAACAGAACGCGTGGGTGACGACCCCATGTTTAAGGTAGTGGTAGTGAGAGTACTGGCAACTGCGCGAAAAATTCCGACTGGTACGCCGTCGCAAAGAGCGAACCATCATGGCGACCTTTGTTTTGTTTTGGAAATTGGTGAATTTCAGAGGGAGAAAAGTGGTGGAAAACGGAATTTTCTCGAAAAATCTATAGGAAAAATGTTGTTTGTTATGAGATTTTCTATAAGGTGAGCATATTTTTTTTTATCGGCAAAGCTGCAGTCTTAAAAGAAGCCCTTGTTCTGAACAATTACCAAATATCCATATCACATATACCAATTTCCTATGCCTTTTTCTTTATTCTTTTTTTGGCTCTTAAAGGCACCAAAGAGGCGACTAACTTAGGTTAGGTTTCTTGCACATTTTAGCTGCAGATAACCTCTGTTATCTGTGATTTTAGTTACACGTGCTTTGGGTTCCGGTACCTTCGTGTTATTACAGACAAAGTAAGTAGCTATTATATATTTATATTTTGTGAATGTGCCTTATTTTAAGTGTACTTTAAGGAAAAATTAAAAATAACCCCGAAATCCGCCAGATATAAAGTACATGATCACCGTTTATATGTATAGAAGAATGATATAATTTCCATGCTTTCGAATGTAAAGACATGCCTAAAACGCCTAAAAATAGAGCAAAATATATCTTTTTTTTATTACAGATGGCTTGCTAAAAAATCCGCTATTTATAGCAACCAGGAGGAGTTTTTACTCAAGCACGCGCCGGAAAGACTCACGGAAAGAAACTAGCAATTAACACTACCGGTTAACACTTTCGATTCATAGCAAAAATAAGTTTAGTTTGTAATACGTAAACGTTTTTTGTTTGTTTTTAAGTATAGGTTATTGGTTCAGTATTTTGTTTCTTTTAAATTGCTTCCACCCTAAATTTTCCAATTATTTGACGGTTGACTATTAACCTAAGAACGTTTCACAGATGTTCTCTAAACAACCCGTCTATAATCCCAGTGATGTCCCAAACGACCTTTACAGGATCATCCCATACATGGCCCGAACAGTCCCAAAAGTATGTCCCACGGACGTCCCACGTAAGTATGGGGACGTAGCAGGACGTCCGAGGGACCATGCTTATATCCTGTAATGACTTCCGTGGCACGTCTCAGAGACCGAGGTGTGTTTGCTGGGTATTTCTTTTATAAAGTGAAAAATTGCCCATAATAATTGTATTCACTTTTTCGGAATTTACTCTACTCGGAAGTTTTGCTTCCGAACTGCTACTAAACTCGAAAACATTTTTAAACATACCCGATCTAATTGGTCAGGAGTTAAAGCCGCTGGACCAATCACCGAATAATATCGGATCTGCCTAAAAGTCCTGGAATCCGGAATATTGTCGAGGTTGCCTGCATGATTGAGCAACTCCCAAACCGCATGTTGAAACTCCGAGTAGGTTTGCTGGGCCTGCAACTAAACCAAAAAAAACCTAAATAATCCTCTAAACTATTCATAAAACAAACTTATTGAGCAAGCCACAGTTCAAGTACAAACAGTTCAACTAATAATGTCAAGTTTAAACGGGCGGATGAATACAATAATAATGTTCTCACATAAAAGCGTATGGTCAAGGTACCGAAAACCGAAACCGTCATTTACAATAACATATATGTGTATAATATAAACTTGAGATTTTTTCTTAAAGATTCGGCTGAATCCGGCCATTGTTTGCACAAATTGTTGTTAATTGTAAGGAATTCGCTTTGAACAAACAACCGTCAGGTTGATGATTCGTTTGGGACTTTTGGACATGAGGACATTTCCTGAAGATGGTCGCAGCATATCAAATTCCAAAGCTATTAGAGCGATCTAATTAAGGAAAATTATTGTCATTAGCAATGCATATGAATGCACTTGAAGGATAATTGTTCAAATGCAATTTAAAAATTATATCTCGACAACTAAATGCATAGTTCTCATTAATAAACCGCAGACGTTCCTTCAAGGCTGGGTTTTATAATATAATTATCGGGTGTTTATGGCACATTACCTTAAAGGCCATCTTTTAGAATAGCTACTATTTTTAAAGACAAATCATGCTTTGCCACCGCCTAGCGTGACTAAACAAACGCTAATAGAAGCTATTTTATTGAAATAGTTCACTGCCTAGAAGCCGTAGCTCTTGCTAAAGCCGTAGCTCCTGGCAAACTCTGCAAAATTATGTCTGAATCAATGCGATTATTCACAACAGCTATTAAAAATGATCTGGTTTTTGTAAAGTGAATCAGGTGCTGATTTGAGTGATTAATCGAACGTGCTGGTTTAAGGTAATGAGTAAAACAATGATGACCGTGTATAATTAGACGTTTCGTCTGCAACAATAATATATAGGAACTATGATATTAGGAGTGGTTGCATGGTAAACAACACAACATTGACTCACTGCGCATTATTTAAATTTTCCGTCCGGAATTCATGTTAAGCACCAGCCCAGATTCTAGAAAAAGTGACTCAAATTTCATGATTTGAACCAACTAAACCAAATTAATTAATAGGGAAATTCAAAAACGTCTTTGGCGTGTTTTAAAATCTTTTAAAATGGCATAACAAGGGTTAAGTTATAATGCAACACCATTACTTAGTCAGTATGTGGTGGAAATATAAATCTCCCAACTGCTCTGATTTCAAAGCGACTGTTACTTCCATAGCAACGCGTCTGGACCTAAGCCAGTATTGGCGGAAACCGTATGACACATGACGGGAAAGGGTCGAAAACTTTTTGCACCACGGATCATCTTTCGGAAGCAGATGCTGGAAAGTCTCACAGTTCAATTTCCGATAACTTTGATAAAATCTTTGTCGTCTTCAAACGCTGTCTGAAGATGGAAGTTTCTATTGTTGGCGAAACGTATCGAAGCAATTTCAAACCGTGACTCAATAATTTGGTCATGTTGTTCATTCATACCTTCATGCCTATTAAATGAAGCAGGTGTAATCAACTTGCACGGTCATTGTGATACGATTTATCACTATTTTAACCTACATTCAAAGGTTTCATCACTTAACCAGCACATTTACAAGAACCTGCAAATAGTACGGTCGGAAAACATGGGAAATGTCGAAGTTTTCCATTAGAAACAATTACTTTTGGGCTTTTATTATGATGTTGAAGAATGTTTTTTTCAAGATATACTCAATAAAATATCAATTGAATATTCAGGAAAACAACTGGCAATGGATAAGAAATCTTATTTATATACAGTGTAAAAAAAATCAGTAGTATAAATTTACAAACATTACAAAAACTCATGGCAAAAACAGCATTTTTCCTTTATGGAGAGTTTATTCTGATGCCAGTTCACACGTTTAAAGGTTTTCGAAACCTGGATTTATTCAGGTTTATTTGTTGGCGATTTCCCAGCTAAAACCTGGATGAAACAATACATCAACAGGATTCGTCGCCTCCAGACGAAGCGCCCTTCCTGTTTCCGATTTATTTGTGGAAATCTCGCAATTTAAGTCCATAAATATGTATGCGATAAATAGGTACTAAAAGCTCTGCAAAAAACTAAAAATAAAGTTTCAGTTTGCCTGCTTTATTTCCTTATGAAACATGATTATTTAGGAATTTCCATTTTAATCTTTAGAGACCAGAAGCAAGCACAAGAAGGATTCAAAACGATGATTTTGGGAAGCCAATTAGCGCATTAGTATTATTTAAATAATACTAAACAACAGTGTTAGATAAATTTCGGAAATCTCAGCAAAAATTAAAACTAGATTATTAACAAGTTGATAATAACGCTGTTTAATGGATTTACGCAGAAAAACTTCCCACAAACAGTTCAAAAATTATCATTTAAGTAGAAACAGAGATAAATGAAATTCTATCAGCTCAAAACTAGTAAAGATTTTTCGTATATTTTTGGCAAATTTTTGAACACCAGACTGTTTGGTGCCCGATAAAAACCATTTTTGCGGCCTTTTTCTAAAATGTGCATCTCAAAACAAAACAGAGGAAATGAAATTCTATCTGCTCGAAAATAGTCAAAATTTCCGGATTTTTCGTATGTTTTTGGCAAATTTTTGAACACCAGACTGTTTACTCCTCGACAAAATCAAATTTGATCCCCATTTTTCAAAAATGTGTAACTCGAAGCGAAATAAAGGAAGTCAAATTCTATATGCTCGAAAATAGTCAAAATTTATAAAATGTTTGCTTGTTTTTGGTAAATTTTTGAACACGAGACTGTTTGCTTTTCAATAAAATTAATTTTTGCCGCTTAGCTCAAAAGGAAAAAGAGAAAATGAAATTTTATCTACTCGAAACGAGTCAACATTATACATTTTTCGTTTGTTTTTGCTAAGTTTTCGAACACCAGACTGTTTGATGCTGAACAAAATCAAAATTTTGACGCCATTTTTCAAATTTGTGTAACTCAAAACGAAATAGAGGAAATTAAATTCTAACTGCCCTAAAATAGTAAAAAAATATATAAATTTTTCGCATGTTTTTGGCAAATTTTGAACACGTGACTGTTTGCCGTTGGATAAAATTAATTTTTGCCATCATTTTTCAAAAATATGTAATTCAAAACGAACTGGAGGAAATAACATTCTATCCGCTCGAGAAAAGTCAAAATTCATACATTTTTCGTTCGCTTTTGGCACAGTTTTGATCAGAAAACTGTTTGGTTCTCGATAAAATCAAATTTTGCCGCTATTTTTCAGAAATGTGCAATTTTGTTTTGAGTTTGGTGCTCGACAATATCATATTTTATCACGATTTTGCAAAAATGTGTAACTCAAAACGAAATAGAGGAAATAAAAATGTATCTGCTCGAAAATAGTCAAAATTTATACATTTCTCGTTCGTGCCTGGCAAAGTTTTGAATACGAAACTGTTTGGTGCTCGGTAAAACCAATTTTTGCCGCCATTTTTCAAAAATGTGCAACTCAAAATGAAACAGAGAAAATGAAATTCTATCTACTCGAAACGAGTCAAAATTATACAGTTTTCGTGTGTTTTTGCTAAGTTTTCGAAAACCAGACTGTTTGATGCTCAACAAAATCAAATTTTGACACCATTTTTCAAATTTGTGTAACTCAAAACGAAATAGAGGAAATTAAATTCTAACTGCCCTAAAATAGTACAAAAATATTAATTTTCCGCCTGTTTTTGGCAAATTTTGAACACGAGACTGTTTGCCTGTCGATAAAATAAAGTTTTGTCGTCATTTTTCAAAAATATGGAATTCAAAACGAAATGGAGTAAATAACATTCTATCTGCTCGAGAATAGTCAAAATTCATACATTTTTCGTTCGTTTTTGGCACAGTTTTAAACATAACACTGTTTGGTCCTCGAGAAAATCAAATGTTGCCGCTATTTTTCAAAAATGTGTAACTTTGTTTTGAGTTTGGTGCTCGACAATATCAAACTTTATCACAATTTTGCAAAAATGTGTAACTCAAAACGAAATAGAGGAAATGAAGTTATAACTGCCCTAAAATAGTACAAAAATATTAATTTTTCGCATGTTTTTGGCAAATTTTGAACACGAGACTGTTTGCCGTTCGATAAAATAAATTTTTGCCGTTATTTTTCAAAAGTATGTAATTCAAAACAAAATGGAGAAAATAACATTCTATCTGCTCGAGAATAGTCAAAATTCATACATTTTTCGTTCGTTTTTGGCACAGTTTTGAACACAAAACTGTTTGGTCCTCGAGAAAATCAAATTTTGCCGCTATTTTTCAAAAATGTGTAACTTTGTTTTGAGTTTGGTGCTCAACAATATAAAATTTTATCACGATTTTTCAAAAATGTGTAACTCAAAATGAAATAGGGAAAATGAAATTCCATTTACTCGAAACGAGACAACATTATACATTTTTCGTTTGTTTTTGCTAAGTTTTCGAACACCAGACTGTTTGATGCTCAACAAAATCAAATTTTTGACGCCATTTTTCAGATTTGTGTAACTCAAAACGAAATAGAGGAAATTAAATTCTAACTGCCCTAAAATAGCAAAAAATTATTAATTTTTCGCATGTTTTTGGCAAATTTTGAACACGAGACTGTTTGCCTGTCGATAAAATAAAGTTTTGTCGTCATTTTTCAAAAATATGGAATTCAAAACGAAATGGAGAAAATAACATTCTATCTGCTCGAGAATAGTCAAAATTCATACATTTTTCGTTCGTTTTTGGCACAGTTTTAAACATAACACTGTTTGGTCCTCGAGAAAATCAAATGTTGCCGCTATTTTTCAAAAATGTGTAACTTTGTTTTGAGTTTGGTGCTCGACAATATCAAACTTTATCACAATTTTGCAAAAATGTGTAACTCAAAACGAAATAGAGGAAATAAAATATATCTGCTCGAAAATAGTCAATATTTATGGATTTTTCATTTGTGTCTGGCAAAGTTTTGAATACGAAACTGTTTGGTACTCGGTAAAATCAAATTTGGCCGTCATTTTTCAAAAATGTGTAACTCAAAATGAAATAGAGAAAATGAAATTCTATCTACTCGAAACGAGTCAACACTATACATTTTTCGTTTGTTTTTGCTAAGTTTTCGAACACCAGACTGTTTGATGCTCAACAAAATCAAATTTTTGACGCCATTTTTCAAATTTGTGTAACTAAAAACGAAACAGAGCAAATTAAATTATATTTTTCTAAAATGTGTAACTTTGTTCTGAGTTTGGTGCTCGACAAAATCAAATTTTATCACGATTTTTCAAAAATGTGTTACTCAAAATGAAATAGAGGAAATAAAAATATATAGCTGCTCGAAAATAGTCAATTTTCGCATGTTTTTGAGAAATTTTGAACACGAGACTGTTTGCCATTCGATAAAATATTTTTTTTCCTTATTTTTCAAAAATATGGAATTCAAAACGAACTGGAGAATATAACATTCTAACTGCTCGAAAATAGTCAAAACTTATACATTTTTCGTTCGTGCCTGGCAAAATTTTGAATACGAAACTGTTTGGTGCTCAGTAAAATCAAGTTCTGCCGCCATTTTTCAATGTGTAGGTACATCAAAACGGAATAGAGGGAATTAATTTCTATCTGCTCGAAAATAGTCAAAATTTATAGATTTTTCGTATTTTTTTTGACCAATTTTTGAACACCAGACTGTTTGGTGCCCGATAAAATCAAATTTTATGACAATTTTCTAAAAATGTGCAGCTCAGAACGAAATGGAAGAAATGACATTCTATCTGCTCGAAAACAATCAAAATTTATAGATTTTTCGTATTTTTTCGGCAAATTTTTGAACACGAGACTGGTACTGAATAAAACCAATTTTAACCACTATTTTTCGATAATGTGTAACTCCCAGTTAAAATTATCTATTGACCTGCAATTAATGCTGTTAAGTGGACCAAACATTGCTTTATTAGTGCAGCAATTTGGAAATTTAGCACTATTTTTGACATTTTTTTTTTTTGGAAAAAGCCTATTTATTGGTCCTAATAGAGCTTTTGATTGAAGAACCATCTTACTAACTTTGCAAATTGATTGAAAATATAATAAGGCAGGTAAATTATTCACTTTTATTAAGGATTTATCTAGCAACTAGTTTTATCTAGAAAACAAAACAGACATTTGGATTTGAACAACAGAAATAAGAAGAAAAAAGGACAGGGACCTACATGAAAACATCAGATTCAGCATCTCCTGATATAAGCTAAATTCCGCAACGTTTTTTGATAAAACACACTCGGCATCTTTCTATTGCCTTTAAAGACATTTTGAGGTAATTCATCTGCTTGAAGTGAGCAAACAGCGCAAAAACGCCCATAAAATCCAACTAAAATCGTCGGAAACCGCCTGACGCCAATATGAGAAAACCTTGTATTTTGCTTACTTATAGACTAAAGTTGTGTCTTTCTGATGCTGCTAAAGACATTTTTGAAGCAATTCTTGACTTGAAACTTGCAATAATAGAAGAACCTCCAGAAAAATCTCAGTTTGCTGCACGAAAACCTTAAAATTTCCGTCTTTCTATTAGCGTTTTTGAATGATATTCAGAAAGGTTTCGTTCAAGTCCAGCTGAGTCTGATCGATCACCGGATGAATCGAATAAAAGGATCTTACACCCAGAGTTTTAGAAAAAGGCCACCAGTTTCGACTCAACAGACTAAAATGCATGAAGATTTAAAAATAATACAAACAACCTGCTGATTCTGAGACCTGAGAGATGCAAATATTAGATGACAAAGTCATTGTCGAAATGCTGCTTTCAATAATTATCCTTAGTTCTGCCCTAATGGCAACTGCTTCAATCGAACTAACCGACGAAAACTTCTACAGAATATTATCCAGAAATCCGCACACTCTGGTAATGATCTACGCGTCTTGGTGTAAACGAACCCGGCAATCGCTAACTGTTTATACCCGGGTAGCTAACCACGTAATCAGACTCAAACCGCCGATAAAATTACGGCAAGTGGACTGTACTGGGGAGACTGATAAAATCTGCAGTAGGTTCTCTAATGGAACCTTTCCAGCCTTCAAATGGTTCCACAATGGAGCGTTTGCCGGCGACTATGAAGGCACCATCGACAGCAAGCAGATAGCTAAAGGATTGAAAACTCGAGTGGCGCGATTTTCCTCCCCAATCTACTGTGGGGTGTTTTTAGGAGAAGCTGCTGATGAAGAACACAAGCAAAGCTGTTGGAAATCTTCAGTAAAGTCCAAAGGATGAAGCTTTGGGAAGCACATGAATGATTAATTATTGAAGTCTACAAACAGAAATTTATGCAATTAAACCCGTGAATAAACTATGTATGTATATAAGCATTATTATGCAGAACAATGACGAGAAAAACTTTTCGCTTTCTTATTGAAAATGATCTCCAACATTCTCACACTGTGATTCGCGATTGTTAGTTGGGCACTTCCTAATAAAATAGTGCAAATGTGAAACAAATCGGCAAAGAGGGTCAACTTCACGATACAGTGATAACAATGAAAGTGATTAGGAGGAATTGTGTGTGTGGGAACGGCCCTGGTCCATTACTGGGACTCTTATTAAATTAATTATCTATCTGCTTATTAATTCCTTCGGGTGCTTCCTCTTAGGACATGCGATGACACGACAATTTTCAAAAACTTACAGCCTCCAGTTGTGTGGCTTGATTAACATTCGTCTCAAAATTCCATTGGGCAGCCACATTATTAGTGCATTGCTGCGATGCTTGAAGCTCTAAGGCTTGGAGCAAGCTCCGGACATCGCCTCTATAAGCCTTGCCAATGTCCTTATATCCGCGGTCAGCTTCAGGGGTTTGTTGCGGAATCGTCCCTTGCGTTGCATACACCCCGTTGTATGGGGAATAATTCGGGTTCGGGATAAAACTGGGATTCTGAGGGTAGTTTGCCGAGTTCGGCTCGTATTGGGGCAAGTCCAGTTGAGGCGAAGCCCCACTTTGCCCCACTAGAACCACCAAAAGAACCCACACGAAGGCTTTTCGCGAATTACTGATGTCACACATTGTTACTTGAAACTTGGAGCGGCAACTGCTTTTTGTTTGGAATCGCGAGGAAACTAAATCTATTGTATGTGATGGGTACCATTTACGCACGTGGGAACCCTATGGTAAGTACCTTCCAGGTGGGGGAAGCGGCGCCTATATGCGTTTAAACCGCAGCTGAATTGCAGAATAAAAAACTTGTGTTCGTTCGAAATTGTTTTGTATGTTCATGCATTTTCTTCGCAATAAATGTGCACTTTCCTTTGACGAAGTGCTTATCTGCCTTGTGCCATTTCTTCGCACTATCAGTTCGAAGGCGTCATTTTTGCCTAATCAACAGTTGCATAAGTAGCGGCTCGAAACCGAAGAATTATGTATATGAATGAATTTATAGGGAAACTTTTTTGATAAGCTTGGTGGAAGGTTCAATGGTGGAAGGCTTTGTAAGAGTGGATGAAAATTTGGCAAAGTTAACAGGAAATTTGCATTTCAATCGCCTTTTTTCAACTTTCGGAAATGTGCAGTTTGTGTGCGGAAATTTTCGAAAATGTGCAGTTTTCAAATTACAAAAATATGAAAAATAAAATGTCAGAAAAACATGGCCAAATTAAATAAATTACCCATCAATGTTTGTGTATGTATCGAAAATGTATTCGAATTTTCCATTTTCATGACCTTTGAAAGTCCAGCAAGCCTTATCAATGGGCCGCATATTTAGCAACATTTGATTTTTATCGAGTAAATTTATGCTTCAAGTGCTTTTAAAGACTGTTTTGAGCCATTTCTTAGATGGAAGCGAGCAAACAATGAAACGAAGTCAATGAAAACAGCCAGGCTGTCGAGAAATTTGCCAAAATTCATCGAAAACCTGAAAAAACATGTTATTTTCCTTATTTATACAGTAGTAAGTTTGGTCTTTCTAGTACTGCTAAAGCCATTTTTTAGGCAATTATTGGCTTGAAACGTCCAAAAAACGAAAACTTGCTCTTGAAATCAGACTAACTTCGCCTGGGGTATCCTGATGGGTGGATTGAGAAGCTCATCAGGTGCCACTGCCGGTCCCAAGCCCGGATAAAGGAGGAGGGTTGGGTGTAAGGCTAACAACCTAACCCCGTAAAAACCCATATGTTATGAAACCGCAATATATGCCTCGGACCGGACGGATATACGACGACGAATTAAGCAACGTTCAAAGGACACGAATATCGGAACATGGAACATGTTAAGTTGGTGCAGGCCAGGCGCAGCAACTCTGGCGATCCAATCCCTCGAAAAATACAATATGGACATAACAGCAGTCCAAGAGATCAGATGGCTGGGCGCAGGAAATGTGAAAATAGGGAAATACATCATATTCTATAGTGGGCATGAGACCAGGCACGAGTTTGGTACGGGCTTTGTTATCAGAGAGAATCTCATGAACGAGGTTCTTAATTTCAGACCCGTGAACGAAAGGATATGCCTATTAAGATTTCGGAGCAGGTGGCACAACGTAACGCTGATATTCGTGCATGCACCAACGGAAGAAGCGAAAGAAGACACAAAAGAATGTTTTTTATGACTCCCTGGAGCAGGTGATCAGCCAAACACCAAGGCAAGATATGCTCTTGGTTTTAGGGGACTACAACGCCAAAATAGGGAAAGAGCCCACAGCGCAACCTGTCATAGGACAACACAGCCTACGTAGGTAATAGACATGGCTACGGCAAATGGTCTACGTGTTAAATCTACTATGTTTCCACACAAAAAAAATCATAAATAAACGTGGATTTCCAATGATGAGCGTACTAGAATCAAATAGACCACGTTCTAGTGGACTCTAGACACAGCAGCAGTGTGATCAGAAGCAGACGTCAGAAGCAAGAGAGGAGCAGAAGCTGACTCGGATCATATACTAGTTAGCGCTAAAGTCAGATTTCGAATATCATCGTCAATGCAAAAGAACAAAAGAACTAATAAGGAACACCAGGTGAACATCGATAAACTAAAACGCCCAGATGTGGAAATGAGATATGAAGAGAGGATCGACGAGAAGATCGCAGGTAACCCTACAATAGAAGCTGATACAGAGAATGTGGAAACGCTGTGGATACTACTTAAGGGAAGCATCGTAGAGACTAATGAGGAAATACTTGGGCCTAAACAAAACTGCAAACCCTGGTTTGATGACGAATGTCAGAGCCTACAATGCCTCAAAGCTGCAGCGAGACTAGAAATGCTCCAAAACACCACAGAACAGGTGACTTCCAGATACAGAGCACTGAAGGACCGACTTCTAAAAACAATAAAGAGAAAGAAAAAACAGCAGCACAGGGAAAAAATTCTAGAACTACAAGCGAACCACCAACAGGGGGACATGAGAACTTTCTATAGGGGAATTGCAGCACAGAAGAAAGGATATCAGCCACGATCCACGATGATGTTGAATAGGGTGGACGTCACAGTAACTACATCAAAAATTGAATTCCTTGATACATGGAAGAACTACTTTGCCGAACTTCTGAACCGACCAAGCCAACAAGAACGACGAGAGAATAATATTCATACAGCCGAAGCTAACTTGTGTCCTCCACTACTAGAAGAGACTAGACAAGCTATACAAAAGCTCAGGAACAACAGAGCCCCCGGTCGTGATAACATACCGGCAGAGTGTCTCAGAAAAGGCGGAACCCAGCTGTTAGAACACGTGCATCGGCTCATGGAACTAATATGGACTAATGAATCCATCCCAGAAGATTGGAAAGAAGGCGTGATAGTCCCAATACACAAAAAAGGTGACAAATTGACATGCAATAACTATCGTGGCATTACTCTCCTTAACAACGCCTATAAAATACTGTCAAACATCCTGTTAGATCGTATTACCCCCTACGCTGAAGAGATTGTGGGAGAATACCAATGTGGGTTCCGAGGCGGAAGGTCGACAACGGATCAGATATTCACTATTAGACAAATACTAGAGAAATGTTGGGAATTTAACAAGGATCTGCACAACCTGTTTATAGATTTCCAACAGGCCTACGATAGTATAATCAGGGTACGCCTCTGGGATGCCATGGAAGAACTAGGAATACCTAAGAAACTAGTGGAAGGGTCGAAAAGTTGCGTCAGAACAGACGGTGACTATAGTGAAGTTTTTGCAATCAACAGGGGCCTAAAGCAAGGACATGCTTTGTCCCCGCTGCTGTTTAACATCGCGCTGGAAAAAGCCGCTAGGACAGTCCCAACCCCCGTTCAAATTTTCGGACCAAATGGACCTAATCTACTTTTGGCATATGCAGATGCAGACTTGGACATGATAGGTGGAAGCACGGTAAAGGTGAAAGAGAACGTTGTCCAGTTAGAAAAGGAGGCTAACAAGATGGGCCTGCGTATAAATGAAAACAAAACAAAATATATACACGTCACAAGAAATGCCGACCGCAATCGCATAAGGCAAAACGTCACCATGGACGAGTACAACTTTGAACACGCGCAAGACTTCAAATACTTCGGTGTCAACGTAACATCAGATAATAATGTGCGAGAGGAAATCAAACAACGCATCACCCAAAGCAATAGATGTTTATATGCACTAAAATCGATGATGATGTCCAATCTGCTATCAAGACATACCAAGATTCTAATGTATAAGACCATAATACGGCCAGTAGCGACGTATGCATGCGAAGCCTGGACACTAACAGTACAAGACACGCACATACTTCGAAGATTTGAGAGGAAGTGTCTGCGAAAGATATATGGCCCTCACAGTGAACCTTACACAGGAATCTACAGGATAAGAACAAACGCAGAACTTGCGCAACTGTACCAAAGAGTCATACCCGGACATCATACAAGAGATTAAGGCGAGTAGACTACGATGGGCAGGGCACGTACAAAGAAGCCGGAATACAAGGCTGATAAAATCGGTATGGGAAGAAGCCCCCCGAGGAAGAAGGCCACTAGGTAGACCAAAACTAAGATGGCGAGATAACATCCGAAAGGACCTCTCCATCCTGGGAGAGGACACGTGGCAAGACACATGGGAAAACCGGACGAGATGGAGGCAAATAGTGGAGGTAGCCAAAACCCACCCCTGGTTGTAGTGCTACAGAGAGAGAGAGAGAGAGAGAGAGATATCAGACTAAAGCCGCAGGAAAATGTCAGATTGTTGAGAAATTTGCAGACATTCCTCAAAACCATAATTGTTTGTGTAATTTCGGCATTTTTGGAAAATACCAGTATTTAAAACCTGCATTCAAAAGCTTCAAATCTTCGCTATCTGTAAGCTCTAGAAATTTCAAAATTGGCCAATAATCGAACACACAAACCGATCCTAACTGAATTGAACAACTGGATCACAAATGGCAGAATCCCAGAAACATGGAAAAACGGCTTAATAATCCCTATACCCAAAAATGGACTGGACAATACACAACCGAGCAACTACAGACCAATTACACTGCTTCCAATACTGGGCAAGATTTTTGAATGCATAATGAAGCAGCGGCTTGACAAAGTGATTGGAAAGTATATACCTACCTACCAATTTGGTTTCAAACAGCATCACTCGACTGTTCATCCGCTCTTTATTTTGGCCAACAATGTACAAACTACCCACCTAACTGACAGAAAGACAGCTTGCCTGTTTATGGACATTAATAAGGCTTTTGACAGTGTCTGGCATAGAGGCTTACTATACAAACTATACAAACTACACACACCAACATATCTACTACACACCATAAAGAACACACACCATACCATAGAAAACTACACACCATAGAAAACAGACAACTACAAGTACAAATTGACAAAACACTGTCATTTTCTTTTTCCCCTGAACAAGGGCTCCCTCAAGGATCCCCGCTCTCACCGTTTCTCTACAATATATACTGCCATGACATATACAATTACAACTTACCAGACAAAAATCAAATCGACAGATCGGCATACATATTACAATACGCAGACGACACGGCACTTATTGTACATGACAAAACTACTGAGAGAGCAGCGCAAAGACTCCAAACACTAACAAACAACACAATGACATGGTTTTATAAATGGAGACTACCACCACACGCGTCAAAAAAACCAACTTCTGCTCACAAACCACAGACTCAACGCTGACTCCCCTACAATAACTGCAGACGGCCAAACGACACAACCAAAAAACGACGTAAAATACCTTGGAATCACAATTGACCACAAACTTAAATTCACTAAACACATACGAAACATCAGGGCAGAAACAATAAAGAGAACAAAACACTTCCGATCACTAACCTACAAAGACAGAGGAATTAGCACAAACACCGCCACCAAAATATATAAAGCTATTTGTAGACCCTTGCTAGACTTTGGGCATATACTCATGACCAACGGAACAGAAAGGTCAAAACGTTATATACAAACAACAGAACAAATTTCACTAAGACTAATAACACGAATAAGACACCCCCAAAACCCACTACACAACCCCCCCACCCAACTACTATACGAACGCTCAAACATGACAAAGATCTCGGAAAGACTCATACAGCTACAGACAAAATGGACAAACAACCCCTACAACTGGACCATACTGAATCCCCTTTGTCTTACAAGACCAACCAGACAATCCCGCTTCCGTTTCCTTACATTAACGCTACTCGAACACTTACAAACGCAACGGACTAGTGGACAATAAAATAATTTCTTCTTGCCACTGAAATCTTATTTATTTAATAGTATTGTTAACCTAGAATACGAGAATTTTCATATTTGTTTTTTATTTAGATTAAGACTGCATGTATTAAACAAGGGCAGAAAGACCGATAGGTCGATAGCCTTTCTTAGAAATAAAGATGTTTACTACTACTCGAACTCGTTTTCGGCTTAAAAAGTTTTCCGGAAAAGACCGGCTGTACTTTCTGCATCTCTCGGAAATGTCAGTATCTGCATTTAAAACCTTCGTATCTTCGCTTTCTTCCATTCGTAGAAATGTCGAAATCGGCCCCAATTTGGGCTCCTTTTGTAGAGAGATAGTGTGGAAAGCTTCCAAAACGGGACTCTCCCTGAAAAGCCCGGCTGTAGTTTCAGCATTTTCAAAGATTTTTACCATATAAAAGCGAATTGGAAGGTCCTAAATCTTCGCTTTCTTCATATTTTTGAAATTTAAAAATCGATGCTTAATCAGGCTTTTTTGGAGTAAAAAGTGTAGGAGGTATCATTAAACGAACTTTCCGGGGAAAAATTGGCTGTATTTTCAGCGTTTCTGGAAAGTGGCCGTGTGTGAACCATGCGTTTAAAAGCCCACAATTTTTTCGATTGCAGAAACTTCAAAATCGGCCCAATTTTAGGTTTGTTTTGGAAAAAAAGTATGGAACGTTTCAAAAAACGAGCCTCACCATAAAAAATCTGGCTATAGTTTCAGCGTATTTAGATATTTTTAGCATCAAAAAACAGCATTCGAAAGTCAGACATCTTCGCTTTCTTCGGTTATTCTTAATTTCAAAATCGGCGCTTAATCGGGCCTGCTTCGGGGTAAAGAGTGTGGAAGGTTTCAAAATACGAACTTTCCCGGAAAAACCTGGCTGTAGTTTCAGCATCTTTGGGTAATGCCGGTATTTGAAATTTGGCTTTAGGGGCCCGATATATTGGCGATCAGATTAGAAAATATCAAAATCTTCCCCAAAGTTGGTTCGATTTGGAGGAAAAAGTGTGGAGGTTTCAAAAAATTTTACTCTCCCTGAAAAGTGTGGCTGTAGTTTCAGCATCTTTAGGTGTTTTGAGCATCCCAAAAACCATTCGAAAGTCCGACATCTTCGCTTTCTTTGGGGTTCTGTTTCTGGTGCTCAGGTGAATAGTGTGGACTGTTTCAAGTCATAAACTTTCTAAAAAAATTCCAGCTGTAGTTTCAGCGTCCTTAGGACTTTTCTTCAACAGAACGAAATCTTCATTGCATTCGCATTTTTTTTTAATTTAAAATCATGTCTTCATTGGGCTTGTTTTAAAGCAAAGAGTGTTGAGGATTTGGAAAACCTACTTTCCGGGAAAAATTCGGTTGTAGTCCATCAACAACATAAACTTAACCAACGAACTTGGATCCGACCACCTGGCTATTACGTTTAACATAGACTTACAACATACGCAACCTACCTCCAATACACCTCCTATAGAGAAAAACTTAAACCTAACAAAGACTGACAGACAAAGTGAAACAACATATACATGACTACATTCAATCACAAGCACAGCACATTTCAATAGAAACCATACAACAACAACTTTCACTAGCCATAGGAAAATTTAGCCCGGAAATAAAAAATGCTTTCTACCGACATACACTACCCAAATACATACTGAGACTAATAAAACATAAGAGAGAACTGTACAGACTATATACAAACACTCAAAATAACGACCTAAAAAAGACAATGAACCAACTTAACAGAAACATTAAAACTCTGATTGGACAATACCGACAAGACAAATGGCTAGAAACATGTAAAGAAATACAGAAGGACAGAGGCAAAACATACTGGCGAAAAATTAAGAAACTGGCGCAATACAGGAAGACTGGCACTACTGACACAATTGACGAAAACGGAATAGAACGCTACACAGACAAAGAGAAAGCGGACGCATTCGCCAGACACTATCAAAGGGCCTTCAGCATATCGACAAACCCTAACTTCGACAATAACAACTGGAACTTGATCAACGACTGGTACTTGAACTATTTTAACAACTCACCAAACTATGCCTGCACACTGATCACAGACATAGAGTACGATGAAGCCCTAGCGCACATCAAGAACACTGCACCGGGGAAAGATAAAATTAAGGCAAAAGTCTTGAAAAGCCTAACTCAAGAAACACACAAACTGATCCTAACTGAATTGAACAACTGCATCACAAATGGCAGAATCCCAGAAACAAACAGAAAAACGGCTTAATAATCCCTATACCCAAAAATGGACTGGACAATACACAACCGAGCAACTACAGACCAATTACACTGCTTCCGGTACTGGGCAAGATTTTTGAATGCATAATGAAGCAGCGGCTTGACAAAGTGATTGGAAAGTATATACCTACCTACCAATTTGGTTTCAAACAGCATCACTCGACTGTTCATCCGCTCTTTATTTTGGCCAACAATATACAAACTACCCACCTAACTGACAGAAAGACATCTTGCCTGTTTATGGACATTAACAAGGCTTTTGACAGTGTCTGGCATAGAGGCTTACTATACAAACTATACAAACTACACACACCAACATATCTACTACACACCATAAAGAACTTACTAGAAAACAGACAACTACAAGTACGAATTGACAAAACACTGTCATTTTCTTTTTCCCCTGAACAAGGGCTCCCTCAAGGATCCCCGCTCTCACCGTTTCTCTACAATATATACTGCCATGACATATACAATTACAACTTACCAGACAAAAATCAAATCGACAGATCGGCATACATATTACAATACGCAGACGACACGGCACTTATTGTACATGACAAAACTACTGAGAGAGCAGCGCAAAGACTCCAAACACTACCAAACAACACAATGTAATGGTTTTATAAATGGAGACTAACACCAAACGCGTCAAAAAACCAACTTCTGCTCACAAACCACAGACTCAACGCTGACTCCTCTACAATAACTGCAGACGGCCAAACGACACAACCAAAAAACGACGTAAAATACCTTGGAATCACAATTGACCACAAACTTAAATTCACTAAACACATACGAAACATCAGGGCAGAAACAATAAAGAGAACAAAACACTTCCGATCACTAACCTACAAAGACAGAGGAATTAGCACAAACACCGCCACCAAAATATATAAAGCTATTTGTAGACCCTTGCTAGACTTTGGACATATACTCATGACCAACGGAACAGAAAGGACAAAACGTTATACACAAACAACAGAACAAATTGCACTAAGACTAATAACACGAATAAGACACCCCCAAAACCCACTACACAACCCCCCCACCCAACTACTATACGAACGCACAAACATGACAAAGATCTCGGAAAGACTCATACAGCTACAGACAAAATGGACAAACAACCCCTACAACTGGACCATACTGAATCCCCTTTGTCTTACAAGACCAACCAGACAATCCCGCTTCCGTTTCCCTACATTAACGCTACTCGAACACTTACAAACGCTACGGACTAGTGGACAATAAAATAATTTCTTCTTGCCACTGAAATCTTATTTATTTAATAGTATTGTTAACCTAGAATAAGAGAATTTTCATATTTGTTTTTCATTGAGATTAAGACTGCATGTATTAAACAAGGGCAGAAAGACCGATAGGTCGATAGCCTTTTTTAGAAATAAAGATGTTTACTACTACTACTACTTCGGTTGTAGTTTCGGCCATCTGAGAAACTTCCCGCATTTGAAAATCGCTTTCAAAAACACGAAATATTCGCCGAAATTTTCCCGAAAAAGCCAGCTGTAATTTCGGCATTTTTGGAAAATACCAGGAATTAAAACCTGCATTCGAAAGCTTCAAATCTTCGCTCTCTGCAAGTTCTAGAAATTTCAAAATTGGTTTGGTTCAAAACTCGTTATTGGCTTAAAAAGTTGGAGGAATCCAAAAGGGAAACTTTGCTCTGTAGTTTCAGCGTCTTAAGGAGTTTCCAGCAAATGAAATGACCATATGGGTGGTTTAAAAAAACCGGAATTTTCTGGAAAAAAATCGGCTGTAGTTTCAGCGTCTTTAGGAATTTCGGTAAAATGAAAATAGCATTGCAAAGTAACAAACAAGCATTTGCTTTCCTCATTTTTTTTACTTAAAAAACGTTTAATCGGCCATGGAGTAAAGTGAGTGGAGGGTTTCAAAAAACGGACTTTCCCGGAAAAGCCCGGCTGTACTTTAGCGTTTCTAGAAATTCAATTTAAAACATGCTTTATTGCCACAGAAAAATTTACAAATTTTATGGACAAAATGGCAGTATTTGAAACCTTGTTCAAAAGCCTAATATTTTCGCTTTCTACCGATTGCAAAAATTTTTAAATCAGCCCCAATTTGTGATCCTTTTGGAGAAAAAGTGTGGAAAGTTTCAAAAAACGTTCCTCATTTATTGCAAAAGTTGCCTTTTTCTAGCTCGGTTAAAGACATTTTTGAGGAAATTATCGGCTAGAACTGATCAAATGTGAAAGAACGCGTACGAAATTCAATTAAAATAGTATAAAATAATTTTGTCTTTCTGGTGCTGCTAATACAATTTTCAGGCAATTGTTGGCTTGAAACGTGCACAAAGAAAAAACATGCCCCTGAATTCTAACAAAAACCCTTCGAAAAATTGCAGTAATTCGTCAAAAGTTCATTGCTTTGTAGCGTTTTTCTTGCTCCGTAAAAAAAAATGGGCTAAATCTGATCAAAAGGGGAAACAACGGTTATAAAATCCAATTAAACTCGCATCCTCCGCCAGGTTGTTAAGATATTTGCAAAATTGTGTCTTTCTTGTGCTGCCAAACACATTTTTCAGGCAATTCTTGGTTTGAAACGTGCAAAAGTTAAAACATGCCCCTGAAATCCAACTGAAACCACAGGTCAACGGCACATTATTGGGAAATCCATGCGTGAACCCTACAAGGGTTCCATTTATCCCCATTTATTTTGGAAGGGAAAAACGATTAAAACCACTATATTTATATTTGGGACGCCTGCGGCTATTATTCATTTACAATATATACACCATATTGACTACGTAATTATAATCTATTTGGGCTTGACTCCGGGAACTCGCTCGAATTCTGAACGCTGTGGAAAACTTTCTAAGCCCGCTGCCATAACTGAGGGTTTGCCACCTTTAGCGTCCACTTCAATGGCATTTTTCTTCTTCAATTGCATTATTGCATAGTTCTTGGCCACTTCTTCGTCTGTTGGCGGCAACTTTCTTCTACCTTAATATTCAACACATTAGGAATTGTCTGCTAGTAAGTACCTACTAGGCTGTTTTATGTATTTAATATACAATTAGGTTTAATTTTCCTACGTACCTCTCAGCCAGGACTCCCATTCAGCAGACAATTCATTCTGGAAATCATCTTTGATTGGAGGCTCAAACCATCGGCTAGGCCTCGATCTCGCACTAGAAGAATTCACGGGGATTTCGAAATATTTATTCCCGAATAAATCGGATCCTATGTAGTCGCCTCTGAACTGTCTCGGCTTAAGCGAGTTCACGAAATTGGTGATGATTTTCTTCCAAATACTACGAGAAGGCACCTGAGCCATCTGACCCGTCGAGATTTAAAAAATTCTAGTTAATTACTGATTATTCACAGCTAGTGTTTTCGAATTTATGTTGATTAAGTAAATCAAGCATTCAACTATTTCAAATACATAGTTCCAAATATAGAAAATGTGCCCTTGCCTTGTTATTTGTTATTGTCAAGTTGACACTTCAATTTGAGGTTATGTCATGTTGTCAAGAGCAACGTCAAGTCTGTCGAAAGTTACCAGTGGCGTAGCACACGCGTATTATTAATTCACTTCGAACTCAAAAATTTGACATATCAAACAACTTTTCCTAGAGATTTCTCGAGAAAATATCGTTTTCCACCACTTTTCACCCTCTGAATTTCACCAATTTGCAAAACAAAAGAAAGGACGCCATGATGCCTCCGCTCTCTGCGACGGAGTAGCAGTCGAAAATTTTGCGCATTGCCAGTTCTATCATTTGTTTCTACTACATCTATATTTTGTGCTTAGACACATTTTGTAAATATTTGGATTAGTTTCGATTGGCTTCGCCACTTTCAATTAATTTTGGTTAGATTGGTTGGGTGCCGTTTTTTTCGTTTCACAAATGTTAAGCCGCTATTCCCACAAGAACGGGGTTTTAGCGACCTTTCACCCGGCCGATTAACTCCATATTGAGGAGTCCAATTCGTTTACTAACAAAATGAACTACAACACTTATAACTTCTCTATTTGTTTTTACTAATTTTCGATGTAAATAACAGACATTTCTGGACAACGGCCGGTGTACTTTCTTGTTTTGATTGACATTTGCTACTTTGGTGGTAGTTTGGCAACATGGCTTAACAATTTCGATTTTTTCAAATTTTTTCTCAAAATTTTAAATGAAAAAAAAAATTTCGATTTTCCCAAAAGCAGTGACAGTGAAAGAAAGAAACCTCACAAAAAGGGAAAAGTCGTTTCAAAAAACTTCTAAAAGTCGAAGAAAATCGCTTAAACGCCGTGCATCTGGAACGGCACACAACACAAATAAGAGAAAAAATGCAAGGAAATGCAATGGATAAAATGTGAAACGAGTAAATGAAAAGAAATTTGCACAGGTAACAACAAATACGGTAACCAAAACTAACCCAAATTAAATAAAACTAACACAAATGGCTACAAAATGCGCCTCAAAAAAACATATATACAGGGTGTCCCACCGCGAACCGCCGCGATCGATATCTGGCAAACTATAATTAGGAGAAATTTCAAAATTGGACAGTATACGTAAGTCATTGGGGGCAAGCGATTTAAGATATTTTCAAGATGGCCACACTTTCGGTTATACCGGAAGTAGGTATCAACTTGTTTATTTTAAATGGAACACCCTATATGTTATTACATTTTTGAATTCTGCTCAAAATTATAAACATATTTCCTGTACAATATTATATACCTAAGTCTAACCATTTTTGATATATTTGAAATTTTATGTAAAAAATGACAGTTGCAGCTACTCGAATAATCATTCATTTTTTCTATAAGGAAATATGTAATACGTAATTTGAGTCGCATTTCCTGTTGAGAAGGACTTACTTTAATGGAATTGCGACAAAATTTTGATAACTATTGATACAAAGTGTTAAAAAAATTAGTTTCAAAATGACGTTGAGAAAACCGCCCAAAATTTATTTTTTTAAATGGAAACCCCCATTTTTGATAATTTTATCTTATTTAATGTTAAAATTAAGGGTAACAAATTTAGGTATTCGAAATATTGTCAACTTAATGTTTTGTTTGTCATCTTATTTTAAATACTGTCACTCTTAGTTGCCATGACGAAAGTGACCATTTTTAATGCAACCAAATGCCAAAGGAAGGCTTACACCTGTCAGTTACCTTTGGAAAATAATTAATAGTCAAGACGCTTAAATTATACAAACTTTAAAACTTTATAACTTTAAAAAAGATATTTTAAAGTTATTTATTATTCATGGAGAATGTGATACGTGTAACGTCCGGGCATGATTATCAATTATTTTCAAAAGGTAACTGACAGCTGTAAGCGTTCCTTTGACATTTGGATTCATTAAAAATGGCTACTTTCGTCATGGCAACTAAGAGTGACAGTATTTAAAATAAGATGCGACAAAATAGCCATATGAAAACATTAAATTGACAATATTTCGAATACTAAACTCTTTTGGAATAGACAACTTTACACAAACTTACCCTTAATTTTAACATTAAATAAGATAAAATTGTCAAAAATGGAGGTTTCCATTTAACAAAATACATTTTGGGCGGTTTTCTCAACGACATTTTGAAACAAATTTTTTTAACACTTTGTATTAATACTTATCAAAATTTTGTCGAAATTCCATTAAAGTCCTTTTTAACAGGAAATGCGACTCAAATTAAGTAGCACATATTTCCTTATAGGAAAAATGTATAATTATTCGAGTGGCTGCAACTGTCATTTTTTACATATAATTTGAAATATATCAAAAACGGTTAGACTTAGGGATATGATATTGTACATGAAATATATTTAGAATTTGGAGTAGAATTCAAAAATGTAATAATATATAGGGTGTCCTATTTAAAATAAACAAGTTGATACCAACTTCCGGTTTAACCGGAAGTGTGGCCATCTTTACGCATACTGTCCAATTTTTAAATTTCTCCTGATTATAGTTTGCCAGATCTCGATCGCGGCGGTTCCCGTTGGGACACCCTGTATAGACATGGCAACATGGTTAAACCATAATGAACGTGACCAGCCAGCGTCCCATCAATGAAGCCTCTCACAGTCCAATTTCCATTGTTTTGTCAAACATATTTCCCGAAAAAAAAACATTGTAATTCTGTCCAAAAACAAGAAAAATTTTACTAAAAGAAAGTGCAAGAAAAGAGATAATCTACAATATGAGTACTCTTTTATTATCGAAAGCCAAAGGAGGCAGACCTAGATATATACCTAAAACTTTAATGAAAAGCTGAAAATACTGACAAATTCCCTAAATTGTGAGTATTGGAAACTGACCACTTACGGATACGCCACTGGAGACTGAAATTGTTTACACCCCCTCCACCAGAATGTCAGCTGAGTTAGTGAGGTTATGAAAGGGAGACATTTGACAATCAGCTGACTGACCAAAACATACATAAACATAAAGCAAAATGGAATTTTCCCAAAGAACGATTCCTTTGAAAATCCGGCGGTATGATCTCTCAGGTATACCGCGACCAAAGAGCCAGTATTAGCCTGCTTCTTCACCCTTGCCTAATTTAACAGATAATCCCGAAACTACAGAAAAACACCTAATTGTATACCCCAGCATGGACTACAAGGCAATCAAAGCGGAGCTATTTAAGATGTGCGAAGCCCATCCAGACAAGCAGGTGTTGAAACTGCGAAATCCCCACAATTGCCTCATTCCCATTTCATTCCTCGTCGAAAACGAGGAGCCCTATTTTATCGTTGATGTGGCTGAGATCTCCTGCTTTGGTAAAATCAAACAAAACCTCCCTTGGCTTCCATGTGCACTTTAAAACAATTCAAGGAACCAACAGCAACAGCCTGCTGCAGGACGCCTATGTGGACTCCGTGTGCAACAAGGTGAAGTTTTTAGAGTCCAGAGTAGCTCAAGCTGAACTCCTCCTACCCCAGTTGGAGTGGAGACGACAATCCTACATGGAGGACACAGTTTCGGGGCTTTTGAATAAAGGTCCAGTTCCTAAACCGGCGATTTGATGAACTCTACCCGAAGTACAAAGCAGGGACTTTAGCTCAAGATTTATCGCCGTAGAGCCACTTTTCACCGGGAGAAATTTGGATGCGGACGTTTGGGCTGGAAACCTTTTTTTGTTTCACATTCACCACACACTAGAGAGTTATGAGCCGTATGCGCACCATTGTTGTATATGTTTGATGTGAAGATTTACCCAGTTTATTAAGGAAAATAAAGAATGCCATTCCAAAGAAATTGGGCAAATTTCTATGTTTTTCTATTCCCTAGCAAAAAGACGTTAAGTGTCGAAAAAGTAACTATTTGTCACTGGAGGAGAATTAAATCATGCTCCAAAGAAACGACATACAAAATCTGTATTATTATTATACAATCCGCCGGGTTTAAACCACACAGTTACAATGTCTGTTCGAAATTACATAAGAAATCCAAGTCACTCCAGGTCAAAACCTAACCTCTTGAGTCTGTCCAACCTCTTGAGCCAGTGCCTCCTTATAAAGCAAAACAATGCCGATTACAGCAGCGGATATCAACAAAATCCTTCGCACAGCCAAATATTTTGATGGAGTTCTAAATAAGGCGAGTATTCACTGTCTGAAATACGTTACAAAGGAAAGTAACCCTCAACAGGTTTTTCTCTAGGTGAACGTTACGGCTCTAGCCAATGGCAAGTGCACAGCGGAGCTCACTTTAGAGGAAGAGCATACGAATATTATGGGAGGCCTGCATGGAGGGCTGTCAGCCACTTTAGTGGATTGCATTTCCAGCTACGCTCTGGTCAGCAAGACTGCATTACCGCACGTTTCAGTGCACATCAATACCGAGTACAGTTTCCCGAATTTTAATTCAAAACCCCGTTCTCTATGAAAACTGGTTTCAGATACATTAAGGGCGCAAAAAGGGGAGATCAAATCGAGATTTTCGGCAATACAGTGAAAATGGGCCAGAGTCTCGCCTTCCTTGAAGTGCTCATTAAAGACAAGAAGACTGGGGCTCTGTTAGTCAAGGGCTCGCATACGAAATTCCTTCTGCATCCCAAAGAATGACTTCAACAGTTTATATTAGTAGAATTGTTTTGTATATATTTACATTAATTTTTAAATAAATATATAGAAATGTGCTGAAGAGAATTCGGATTTTTTCTAATCAAATGAATCAAAAGTGTTTCCACCTCAAAAATCCTTGGATCAGACAGCAGCTCTCGCAAGCATTAAAAAATTGAACGAAGAGAAGACGAAAATATGAGGTTAAATAACAGTGTCGCTGTTGTTAACTTGTTTTGTTTATTAATTAACAACCTCTCAGGTTGAGAGCTGAAAATTTGCATTTTCTAACCTAATTATTAACGCTCAGTGTCAAGACATTAGTTTTTTAGAGCCTCTAAAGTCATGAACTCGAGTTTTGTCAGAGGAACCTGCATGGAAATGTGCCCAGCGGCTGAAAGAGTTATGTAAGTAATCAGAACAAGCTTCCCAACGAAAAACTGCCTATAAGCAGACGAAAATAGAGCAATAGATGAGCCTCTCACTGATGCCCAACTAGCCGTATTTGGTCCTTCTCCGACCGTTAGTCCAACCAGACGGCTCTATCCTTTGTAAGAAGGCCACATCAAAGGCTTCAATAGTACAAACGCTCTCTTGTTGATTGGTCGTTTTAATCAAAACTCCATTCAAGAAGCAGTGATTTGAATCAAAATTATGAAAACCATTAAAAATGTCCATAGAAATGTGCTAGACAAAAAGCATCAGAAAGTAATTACAAATCCAAATTGCTAATATATACAGGATGTCTCATTTGAAATATCAAAGATGCTTGCTTTTTTGTCATAAGCGACAACGTCGCATTGCTGAAAATATTTTAAATCATTGGAGAACCGGCCATTATATAAATTGTAAAATTTGCGAAATAATCCAGATGTCCGTATGTTGAGGGGAGAGTGGGCCACCATAAGACTAAAAAAGTCAAAGTGGTTTTTTTTCCAAACATTGAATTTATTTAAGTATGCAACAGTGGAAAGCACACAATTAATGTAAATTCAAAGATATTTTTATTGTTAATTTTTTTGACAATATTGCAATTTTATTCTTAAAAATTAAATTAACTAGTTTTATCCTCAACTAAAAAAAATATAACTCGAAAAAAATGATAAATTTTGTAATTTTAGTCTTAGAAAAACACTTAACGTTAATATTCGTTAAGTGTTTTTTTATTACATGTTATTTTTATTATTTTATTTTAATTACTAAAATTTAGCTCAAATTTATAATAGGACTGCAATCTTTTTGTTTTACCGAAAACACATGGCGAAGGCAAAAGCCCGCTGAATTTCCCCGATTTCCTGAAAACATTAACTTCAACTTCTTCGGATACGTATAAAAATCATTTTCCCTACGAAGAAAACCTTCCTATTCTTTAAATTATAGTCAACTAACACAAAATCAACTTCTTTGGGTTGTCTATCTAATTCCTCGAACGCAGTTGGATCGGGTTCAGGTATCTTCTTCTCCGTCGTCATCGGAAGACATCTCCTTTGTTAACATTTTAAAATTCTTTGAAAAAATGTTTCTCTTCGCTGCTTCTTTTTTGGACACTTCTATCTTTGGTAATTGTTGAGAACAAGGGCTTCCTTTAAGAATGCAGCTTTGCCGATTAAAAATATGCTCACCTTATAGAACATCTCATAACAAACAACATTTTTCCTATAGATTTTTCGAGAAAATGCCGTTTTCCACCACTTTTCACCCTCTGAAATTCATCAATTTTGTAAAGAAAACAAAGGTCGCCATGATGGTTCGCTCTTTGCGACGGCGTACCAGTCGAAATTTTTCGCGCAGTTGCCAGTTCTATCACTACCACTACCTTAAACACGGGGTCGTCACCCACGCGTTCTGTTTTCCAGAGACAATCAAACTGAAATAATCGACTTTTAAAGTTTCAAGTTTAGTTTGGGTTAACTTTTCTTCTCTCTCTTCATTGTGTTAACAAACTTCACGCTGAAGTAATTTATGTTGCTAGAGAACTCGAACGTGGGAAAAATGGTTAAGCTCAACCGAAATAAACCCATAAATTTTAGAAAACACGTTCCTACAATAATGTAATAGTTTCTTCCGTGTTTTGGGATATTGCTTTCCTTCACTGACACTGCGCTACTATTTGCTCTAAGGACGTACTTCTGGTAAGTTGTTAATTTTGAATTTGTTACATTTTTGGTTTGATTGAGATTTTGTATTTTGGTGGCAGTTTGGCAACGCGGCTGAGCAGCCGCGATTTTTCGGCAGCGCGTAGGCCACGACTGCGCAAAGGCACCGAAAAAAAGCCCTTGTTCTGAACAATTGCCATATCTTTTTCTTGTTTTCTTTGCATCTCATTTCAATTTTCTCTTTTTCTGAAGTATCCGTAGGGATGATACTGATTTTTTTCTTTGACTACTGGAGAGTTTTCTTTTAGAAGCTTTTGGGTAACCTCTAAATACCTCTGAATTTCGCAATAACAATTTTACTCCACTTCACAAAACTTCTTGAACTGCGTTTCATATTTTTCATTCTTTTGCGACCCATTGACATCTAGACATACGAAATGGCGCAATTCATTAGTAAAAGCTTAAAAGTTTCTCCATAAGGCAGTGTCTCAAGGTGGCCCCAAAGAAGTGTCTCATGGTAGCCCATTTACACGTTATAACTTTTTTTTAAATTGTTGGTAAACTCGATTTAAAAGCACAAAGTTTCCTTATATAATTAAAAATCACTTACAACACTATACCTACAACTTAAATTTCTTACCTTTAATTTTATGTTTTCACAAAAAAATTTGAATCAGAATAATACACGTCAAAAAAACGTCTTCGCTCACATGCACCTTTGTCAAAATCTCAGTCAAGACTGACTCAGACAGGAAGAAACTTTCACCACCGAAGTAAAACTGTGCTAGTGATACCCAAACGGGGTAATTAGAGATGGGTAACTCAGTGAATTTTCAAGAGCCGGCGCAGTGCCGGCGGAATGGCTTGGTGCGCCAACACAACGCACCGGCGCAGTAACTCACCGGCGCAGTTTATGTTGCAATAAACTCATATATCAGTAAACTCTTTTATATATTACGCCGTACGCCAGCCGATCAATCGATAAATGTATAGTATACGCGGTGCAGCCGGCAGCGCATTCCATCTCTTTTTCTTTGGTTTTACTGAAGAGAGACACAATGCAGGTTGCCTGAAATACCGTAGCCAATTTGCAGATTGCCCAAAGTAGTGGCGAGACATTTCGTACATTGCCGTTAACCTTTTTATAACATGTAATGAGGCTTTGAAAATAAAATAAAACGTGGGACTGTCTCGGTGTCTTCAAAGTTCCACAATCGCACGGGCGGTAGTATCATTACATAACACGTAATATAACGTCTAACGACAATGCCAGGAATCATATGGTGACTTCTAGGCCTTCACGAACTTGCAATCCGAAGTATGCCCACTTGAATGAGGTTAATTGTTGCAACCAGGGTTGGTGCTGCCACATGTGAGTTTGTGGATGAAGTCCGTCACAAAAGTAATATCGTAATAAAAGGTGCGGCGCAGTCAGACGGGATGAGTTATAACTCATCAACTCACCGAGAGGCAACAACTCAAAAGCGCAACTCAATTCAGTGTTACCCATGCCTAGGGGTAATAGATGTTTCCACTTATTGTAAAATTAAATATTGCAAAGTCTCATGGTGGCCAGTGTCCCGTGGTGGACCCGCTCTCCCCTATATAAAGTTTACTCTGAACATGTTTCCCATCCGAGCTCTAATAGGTACCTACTTATGTGTGATTTTGTTTGCTATAAATTTCGTTTTTGACTTATTTATCCAGACCACACGAGCCGAGCCTGAGCCGAGCCTGAGCCCCTTCAAATTTCCTATGGTGTTTCGTCAAAACACCGACAAACGATCGATTTTCTGTCGATGTTTTCACGAAATACCAAAGGAATTTGCCGCGGATCAGGCTCGGCTCGGAGTCGGCTCATTAGGCCTGGACGCCGCATTAGAATCAGGCGTTCTGGAACAGACCGAAGCTCGACGAATTCAGACGAGCATGTTTCAAAAAAAAATTCCAGGTTTTTTCGATTGTTGTTTTTAGGTGAGTCAGTCGAAAAATAAGTTTGAATAATTTTTTTTTTAAAAACAGTTTTAGATTGAAAACAAGTAATTAAGAAATTTTTTTGCTTTCACCTTTTTTATAATTATTTTATTAAATTTTCAATCAAAAATTGTGAAAGTTAAGATTGGCAGAAATAGGAGCGGGGTTACGACAAATTTAGAACCAAATATCGGTAAAATGAAAGAAAAAACGGTAAAATAATGAATGTTTTGGTCAAAGACAAACCTTCAGCCTTTAAACGATCACGAAGGCAGATTATCGAAAAAATAGAACGCTGTTCTTTACTGAAAATTTTTGGAAAGCTTACTGAAGACTTAACAAGACACTAAATATTTGTGCGGTTAACTTTTGCATCTAAAGCCCATTCCCATGTTCTTCCTGACGTTTCGCTCACATCTGCGGTGAAAATGATCGAAGACACTGAAGTAACGTTCGAAGTTTGACCATTACCGCAGCGCCTTCGATAATGTTTACCGCAGAAGTGAGCGAAACGTCAGGAAGCAATTCAAATGATCTATGGCTAAAGTCTGAGTTTGTATTTGGAAATGTATTAATTTATATCAATACAATATCATTCTAGGAGAAGAAAAGAAGGATTAATTCATCCTCTGGAAAAACCACCCGACAAAACCAAAATGATAAAGTCATTCTCCAGATCAGCAGCTGGTAAAAACCTGCTTGATCCGAAAAGTCTGCGACCTCCTGAACTGTTGCTGAAAACAGTGAACTATTTATTGACTGAGTAAGATTGAACAAGAAGTCTAGAGCTGCTTTAGGAAGAAATGAATTTTTTAGAATAATAAAGAATGACGAGGTTCCATGGCATGTGACCTACGATTTTATTATGGATAGGTTGCGCTCAGTGAGACAGGACGTGGTCATCCAAAACCTCTCGGCAAAAGAATCAATTTGCATTTTTCAGAAAATAGTTAGTTTCTATGCATATGCTGCATACCGGTGAGTATGTTATTTTGCGCTGAGTTTGTTAAAACACCCCCAATTTCAGATTGTCGAATGCACCTTTAAAAAACTTCGACCCTCACATGAACAACGTTCATTTGCAAGAGTGTTTAAAACGACTGCTTTGCATGTTTGATGAATGCAATGATAATTTATATGCGAAAAAGCGACCCCACTTTGAAGCGTTATATGTGGTGATGAATTTGGACAGTGCAGTTGCTGTTACTAGAGCCCTTAAATTGCCAAAATCGCTAAAGTAGGTGGACTTTTCCGCTATGTAAACAGGCATTTTCAAGCTAGTTTTTAACTTTTTTTAGGACCAAAGACGTTAAACTGGCCATAATATTTTCAAGGAATTATTTTCGAAACAATTTCGTTAAGGTCTGCCGTTTGATTCCACAGTTCTCACTCGTGTTGCAATGTGTCATTGCTCTACAACTTCCTGAGATACGAAGGTACGAACTGTTATCTTCATATACAGGGTGGCTCAAACATAAAGGCTTAATTTTAAAATGAAAACAAACTAAAAACTTGCGGTCGTAATACAGATTTTTGTCTATATTTTGGGAACTATTTGAGATAGACAATTGAGATTTTGTACACAATTTACATGCCTCGTAAGGGGGATTTTCGCTCATGTTTTTTTTTATCATAAAATGCCATTTCTCTTGAGGTTGATGTTGAAGCTTTGACTAAGGGTTTTTTTTGCAGCAAATAGGTAATTGGTTTTTAAAGGAGTTTTCAAATCGTCGGTTCTCCTAGTGGGGTAAAAGTCAGGGGCAAAACTAATCTACTATGCGTCAAACAAATGGGAATTAACGCGCGGACTAAAACTTTCAAAAGTCAGTAGCGAAACTTTCTATTGTTGGTGTTGTTCCTATTATATTGTTTCTATGGTGGCGAATCTATTCATGGAGAAGTTTGAGGAAGCAGCGTTGAGCACCGCACCCCTTAAACCAACGATCTGGTACCGATATGTCGATGACACGTTCGTGCTATGGAGGCATGGACGCAAAAACCTGGACATGTTCCTCGACCATCTAAACAAACAGCACCTAGACATCCAATTCACCATGGAAGTTGAACAAAACCACCAACTGGCCTTCCTGGACGTTTTGGTGTCTAGGCAGGGGAATCGTTAGGACCACAAGGTATATCGAAAAGCCACCCACACAGACAGATATCTTCACAAGCTATCTAACCACCATCCGAGTCAGAAGCAGGGAATCATTAAGACTCTCACGGATAGAGCCAGAAAAATATGTGGACCACAACATCTAACAACGGAACTACAGCACTTGGAAAAAGCTTTTCTTCAGAACGGATATTCCCAGTTGGACATCAAAAAAGCTGTATGAGTGGGACGTGCTGAAAAAAGTGAGTCCACTCTGAAAGCTTCCTGCCCTATGTTCCCAGGGTTACGGACAGAATTGGGAGGCTCTTGAGGAAACACAACATAAGAACGGTCTACAAGCCCACAACAAAGATCCGAGAATGTCTAGGGTCAGTTAAAGACAAAAGACCCCACCTAGCAACTGCAAGAATCTACCGGATTCCATGCTCCTGTGGAAGCGTCTACATAGGAACTACTAAGAGATCGGTTGCGACAAGAATAGAAGAACACCGACGGAATTGTAAACTGGGACATGTGGAGAAGTCGGCAGTGACGGAACATGCCCTCAGCGATGGAACACACAACATCTATTTCGGAGAGGCACAGGTCCTGGCCACGACAACAGGGTATCGCCCCCGACTAATACGAGAAGCCATTGAAATCTACAAACACGACGACAATTTCAACAGAAAAGAAGAGACAATGGCTCTGAACAGGATATGGTTTTCAGCACTCACCAACGCAAAAACAGCAAGAAAAAGCAACAACTCAGGACAGGAGAGAGAATCCAGTACACCGGAGGATAGCAACAGCCAACAGAATGCGCAGGCTCCGATGACACAGGCCACGTCATCACAAACCACGTCATCGCAACCGGTGCATAAATACGGACTGCGCCCGAGGAATCGCATCAGAACAGTGTAAGCGTTCAAGCAAACCACTTCTGAAGATGCAAGCCGCACGTGCTTGCGAAACGTCAAGAAGAAATTCTACCGAACGACGGCCTAAAAACCCGAAAAACCCACTTGTTTCAAGGAATGGCCTCGAAAGTCTATCTCTTTTGATGAAACTTTCTATATTCTTCATAAGACTGCCTCCAGGTATGCCACTGGAGTCAACAACTATTATCTACACTTGCGTGCATAGAAATCGGCCCACAGTAAACTTTTGACTTTAAGTATATTTTTTTTAAAAACTATTCATCAGATCAAAAAAATAAATATGCTGTTTGAAAGACAATTTAATATGCTTTAATGTGAGTGTAAATTATTGTGAGTATCCTATGTTTAACATAGTGAAATTCATTGAAATGCATTAAACAAATTCAGCTTTTTTATAATTAACATAAATAGGGTTATTGACATTTTAAAACTTAACACTTAATTTTTTAATAATGGGTATGACCTCCTCTTTCCCTAATAACTTCTCTCATACGATTAGGCATAGATCTAATGAAGTTTGCTGTTGTTTCTTGAGGGATGTTAAACCACTCTTCTTCTACTGCAACAATAAGCTCTGGGATCGAGTTTGGGGTATGAAGTCTAGCTCGAATTCTTCGTTTTAGCTCATCCCATAAGCGTTCGATCGGATTTAGGTCAGGACTGTATGCTGGCTACTCCATAACCCGAAAACCGATTTCTGCAATGTAATCTTGCACGCTTTTTACGGTGTGCGGCCTGACATTGTCATGACATAAAGGTAAATTCGTCTCCAATGTAGTAAGGTACCACATGAATTGCTAAAATCTCCACGATATATCTAACAGTCATTAAACCTCTTCTTCCGTAACACGGTCTCCCCTACGAATGAACTGAGAGTCGGTCCGTACTCCTATAGAAATTGCACCCCAGATCATACACCTCCATAAGCACTCCGCTCTTCAAAGCAGCAATCTTCGGTACACTTTCCTTCTTCGGTCGCTACCATGGAGGCATATTCTGGTCTCATCTGAGAACAGAACAGATCCCCATTGTTCCAACGTCCATTTCAGATGATCCCATGCAAAACGCAAGTGTGCTTGCCGATGAGCTGGAGTAAGTTTTGGACCAATCGCAGATGTTTTAGGGGTCAGGTTATTTTCCTGCAGTTTTCGTCTTACTGTCCACTGACTAATAGCCACTCCTCGCACCTCACGGAGCTGTCGTTGCACTTGAACGGCATTAAGGTGACGATTTCTTAATGTTGTTGACACAATAAAGCGGTCATCACGAGCGGTTGTAAATCGGCTTCTGCCTGTTCCAGGTCGCCTATGAAAGGATCCAGTCTCCTCATAACGTTTGCACACTCTTCGAACTGCTGCGGGTGTCATATCCAATTGTCTAGCAACCGCTCGCTGACTAAGTCCATTTTCGATTAAAGCAATAACTTGGCCGGCTTTTTGTGGTGTAGTATGCATTAAACTAACACACTTGAACACTATTGAGACTATGAAAAACGAATTAATATGCAAATTTCAGTTGCAAACGCAATAATTTTAATATTTGACAATTTTTTTATTTTCGTTACAATCACCACATAAACACGTTTCATTGGTTTCCGGTTCCTTCGCATATAAACGACAAGCCTTCTTGAAAAATGTATACTCACATTAAAGCATATTAAATTGTCTTTCAAACAGCATATTTCTTTTTTTGATCTGATAAATAGTTTAAAAAAAATATGTAGTTAAAATCAAAAGTTTACAGTGGGCCGATTTCTATGCACGCAAGTTTAGTTAGTGCTAACTTAGCACCTGAGAAAAAAACAAAAGAAATTGAGAAAATCTAAGATACTTATTAATAAAGAAATAAATTAAAAATTTTTTAAAAAATTAAAAAAAAAATACAACATTTTCTTTAGCTGTGAAATCCTGTATCTGAAAAACCAGATTTTCTAGAACATATGGGCTTTTCAATTTGAGTTTAATTAACGAATACTTGTGACCATCATTATGTAACGCCTTGTATAGAGCCGGTCCATCTAGAGGCAACACCTACACTTTACTACAAACACTATAAACTACAGACACTATAAACACCTACAAAATTGCGAAAAATATTGCGTTTTTTTCAATGTTCCTCCATTTCCATACCACATTAGCATGTAATTACGGGAGGAGCATAGATAAATTAGAAAACTCTCAAAGTTGCAAGCAAAAACATCCAAAGTTCGATTTAAACTATTGATGTTTTGTATGATTTTTAATCGATTTAGCATGTTTAAACAGATTATTCTACCTCACTTTAGAAGAGCTTTGCTGGCAATGTCAATGGCTTACAGCAGCAAGCAATTGTGGATCCCATTGGAACTGCTTCGGAGAATACTACTTTACAATAAAATAGAAGATGTTAGAGACGACCTGGTGTATTATGAACTGAAGTGTAAAGAAACCCAAGTGCAATTCCTGAAGAGCGATTTTAATCAATCTAAAATGGCTGTAAGTATGTGGACGATTTGAGCAAAACAAGTAATTCCTGCTGTATTACACAGAGCTAAATCTCCTACACCCTAAAAAGTCGGTTCTCAAGAAAATCGTGCAACTTTTTCACAACAGTATAAATAATCAAAATGTTGCTGTTCAACAATACTTCCTTTTTAGGTTCAGGCTAATTATCTGGATTTTATAGATAAATCAATTGCTGCCACCAATGTGACTGCTCTTCTGTTAAGCGAACAATGACTGTAAAGTATATGTACTATTAATGTATATTTTGAAGTATTATATGAATTTTTTGCAACTATTTGCAGTTTTATCTTAAAAACTATCAAGGCGCTCGATCAGGAAATATTGTTATTTAAAAATATAGAAAATGGGATCCCGGCAAACTAAATTAAACATCCACCAATTTATCGGCAAAACCACGATTTTTACGATTTGATGAGGAACGAAATGTGTACTGCTTCACTTCAGCCAACACCACTAAACTGACCCCCGTGAGTTGAGCTGCGAGATACTTCATTTACTAGTCACGTGGAGTTTTGAAACCAATTTGGCAACAAAATGTCTGAGATTAGTTCGTAAGGGTGCAGTCGAATTTCGCCTGACATAAAATTCCTCAAATTTTGTAAAGTTGTTTAGAAATTTGCCAAAAAGTCGTAAAAATCACCAATATTTCGTATTTATCGAGTTGATTTATGCTCCAAGTGGTAATAAATACTTTTTGGGGTATTTCTTAGATGGAACTGAACTGAGCAAACAATGAAAAAATGTTAACAAAGTTCAACAACAATCGCAGGAAACCGCCCGACTGGTGAGAAATTTGCCAAAAACTCGAGAAAACCTCCTATTTTTCTTCTTTATAGAGTAAAATTATGTCATTCTAGTGCTACTAAAGACATTTTTGAAGCAATTGTCGGCTTGAAATTTCCAAAAAGAGAAAACTTGCGCCTGAAATCAGGGTAAAACCACAGGAAAATGAGCCAAATTTTTGAGAAATTTACAAACATTTATCAAAAACTCATCAAAACCATAAATTTCCCTAATTTATAAAGAAAGTTGCGTCTTTTCATTGCAGTTAAACAAAATTTTCAAATAATTATTTGCTTGAAGTGGACAAAAAGTGAACGAACGCCCCAGAAATTCAGCTATAGCCCATAAAATTCACCAAATTTTGCATTTATGAGGCATTTCTTTGCTTGAACTGAGTCCACAGTAAAAAAAATTCCATGAAATCCAACTAAACCCTCAGAAAAGTACCAGATTGGTGAGAAATGTCGAAAAATTTGTCAAAAACGCATGAAAACCATCATCTTTCCTGATTTTTAGAGCAATTTGAGCCTGTTTGCTGCCAGTCAAAGACATTTTGAGGCTACTTATTTGCCTGAAGTGAGCCAAAAGTGGAAAAATTTCCATAAAATCCAACTAAAACCCCAAATTGTTGCGAGATACCAGATTGTTGTGAAATTTACAAGAACTAGTCAAAACTCATCAAAACCCGTAATTTTTCCGCATTTATAGAGAAAGTTTGGTCTTTCTAATGCCACCAAATGCATTTTTGAGATAATTCTTTGCTAGAGATTTGCCCAACTTTGCCAAAAAAGTCATGAAACTCACAAAACTTCGCATTTATCGAATATATTTATATTCTTCAAGTGCTGTTAAAGACTTTTTGAGGCTAAATGCCTTTGCTTGATCTGAGTAAACAGTAAAAAATGTCCATAAAATACAACTAAAACCGCAGGAAAATTACAGATCGTTAAGAAATTTGAAAAAATTTATCAAAAGCGCATGAAAACCATCATATTTTCTGATTTGTAGAGCAATTTGAGCCTGTTTGGTACCGTCAAAGACATTTCAGGCTAATTATTTGCCTGAAATGACCCAAAAGTGAAAAATGTCCAACTAAAACCCCAAATTGTTGCGAAATTTACAAGAACTAGTCAAAACTCATAAAAAACCGTAATTTTTCCACATTTATAGGGAAAGTTTAGTCTTTCTAATGCCACCAAATGCATTTTTGAGATAATTCTTTGCTAGAAATTTGCCCAACTTTGCGAAAAAATCATGAAACTCACAAAACTTCGCATTTATCGAATATATTTATATTCTTCAAGTGCTGTTAAAGACATTTTTGAGGTTAATGCCTTTGCTTGATCTGAGCAAACAGTAAAAAATGTCCATAAAATACAATTAAAACCGCAGGAAAAATTACAGATCGTTAAGAAATTAGAAAAAATTTATCAAAAAGCGCATGAAACCATCATATTTTCTGATTTGTAGAGCAATTTGAGTCTGTTTGGTGCCGTCAAAGACATTTTCAGGCTAATTATGTGCCTGAAGTGAGCCAAAAGTGGAAAAATGTCCATGAAATCCAACTAAAACCCCGACATTGTTGCAAAATACCAGAAAATACCAGATTGTTGCGAAATTTACAAGAACTAGCCAAAACTCATAAAAACCGTAATTTTTCCGCATTTAAGGAGAAAGTTTAGTCTTTCTAATGCCACCAAATGCATTTTTGAGATAATTCTTTGCTAGAAATTTGCCCAACTTTGCCAAAAAGCCATGAAAATCACAAAACTTCGCATTTATCGAATATATTTATATTCTTCAAGTGCTGTTAAAGACATTTTTGAGGCTAAATGCCTTTGCTTGATCTGAGCAAACAGTAAAAAATGTCCATAAAATACAACTTAAAACCGCAGGAAAATTACAGATCGTTAAGAAATTTGAAAAAATTTATCAAAGCGCATGAAAACCATCATATTTTCCTGATTTGTAGAGCAATTTGAGCCTGTTTGGTACCGTCAAAGACATTTTCAGGCTAATTATTTGCCTGAAATGAACCAAAAGTGAAAAATGTCCAACTAAAACCCCAAATTGTTGCGAAATTTACAAGAACTAGGTCAAAACTCATCAAAAACCCGTAATTTTTCCGCATTTATAGAGAAAGTTTAGGTCTTTCTAATGCCACCAAATGCATTTTTGAGATAATTCCTTGCTAGAAATTTGCCCAACTTCGCCAAAAAAGTCAGTGAAAATCACAAAACTTCGCATTTATCGAATATATTTATATTCTTCAAGTGCTGTTAAAGACATTTTTGAGGCTAAATGCCTTTGCTTGATCTGAGTAAACAGTAAAAAATGTCCATAAAATACAACTAAAACCGCAGGAAAATTACAGATCGTTAAGAAATTTGAAAAAATTTATCAAAAGCGCATGAAAACCATCATATTTTCTGATTTGTAGAGCAATTTGAGCCTGTTTGGTACCGTCAAAGACATTTTCAGGCTAATTATTTGCCTGAAGTGAGCCAAAAGTGGAAAAATGCCCAACTAAAACCACAAATTGTTGCGAAATTTACAAGAACTAGTCAAAACTCCTCAAAAACCGTAATTTTTCCGCATTTAAGGAGAAAGTTTAGTCTTTCTAATGCCACCAAATGCATTTTTGAGATAATTCTTTGCTAGAAATTTGCCCAACTTTGCCAAAAAGTCATGAAAATCACAAAACTTCGCATTTATCGAATATATTTATATACTTCAAGTGCTGTTAAATACATTTTTGAGGATTTTTTTACTTTTTTTTACTGTTTGCTAGATCTGAGCAAACAGTTCGTTAAGAAACAAGCAAATCGTTAAGAATTTGAAAAAATTTATCAAAAGCGCATGAAAACCATCATATTTTCTGATTTTAGAGAATTTGAGCCTGTTTGGTGCCGTCAAGACATTTTCAGGCTAATTATGTGCCTGAAGTGAGCCAAAAGTGGAAAATGTCCATGAAATCCAACTAAAACCCTTATATGTTGCAAAATTCCAGAAAATACCAGATTGTTGCGAAATTTACAAGAACTAGCCAACTCATAAAACCACCTATTTTTCCGCATTTAAGGAGAAAGTTTAGTCTTTCTAATGCCACCAAATGCATTTTTGAGATAATTCTTTGCTAGAAATTGCCCAACTTGCCAAAAAAGTCATGAAAATCACAAAACTTCGCATTTATCGAATATATTTATATTCTTCAGGTGCTGTTTAAGCCATTTTTGAGGCTAAATGCCTTTGCTTGATCTGAGAAAACAGTAAAAATGTTCATGAAATCCAATTAAAACCTCAGAAAAATATCAGATTGTTGAGAAATTTTAAAAAATTTAGCAAAAGCGCATGAAAACCATAATATTTTCTGATTTGCAGAGCAATTTGAGCCTGTTTGCTGCCGCCAAAGACATTTTGAGGCTACTTATTTGCCTGAAGTGAGCCAAAAGTGGAAAAAATGTCGAACTAAAAACCCCAAATTGTTGCGAAATTTACATGAACTAGCCAAAACTCATCAAAACCCGTAATTTTTCCGCATTTATAGAGAAAGTTTGGTCTTTCTAATGCCACCAAATGCATTTTTGAGATAATTCTTTGCTAGAAATTTGCCCAACTTTGCCAAAAAGCCATGAAAATCACAAAACTTCGCATTTATCGAATATATTTATATTCTTCAAGTGCTGTTAAAGACATTTTTGACGCTAAATGCCTTTGCTTGATCTGAGCAAACTGTAAAAAATGTCCGTAAAATACAACTAAAACCGCAGGAAAATCACAGATCGTTCAGAAATTTAAAAAAATTTATCAAAAGCGCATGAAAACCATCATATTTTCTGATTTGTAGAGCAATTTGAGCCTGTTTGGTGCCGTCAAAGACATTTTCAGGCTAATTATTTGCCTGAAGTGAGCCAAAAGTGGAAAAATGCCCAACTAAAACCCCAAATTGTTGCGAAAATTACAATGAACTAGTCAAAACTCATAAAAAACCGTAATTTTTTCCGGATTTATAGAGAAAGTTTTATAGTCTTTCTAATGCCACCAAATGCATTTTTGAGATAATTCTTTGCTAGAAATTTGCCCAACTTTGCCAAAAAGTCATGAAAATCACAAAACTTCGCTCGAATATATTTATATTCTTCAAGTGCTGTTAAAGCCATTTTTGAGGCTAAATGCCTTTGCTTGATCTGAGCAAACAGTAAAAAATGTCCATAAAATACAACTAAAACCGCAGGAAAATTACAGATCGTTAAGAAATTTGAAAAAAATTATCAAAAGCGCATGAAAACCATCATATTTTCTGATTTGTAGAGCAATTTGAGCCTGTTTGGTACCGTCAAAGACATTTTCAGGCTAATTATTTGCCTGAAATGAGCCAAAAGTGGAAAAATATCCAACTAAAACCCCAAATTGTTGCGAAATTTACAAGAACTGGTCAAAACTCATTAAAAACGGTAATTTTTCCGCATTTAAGGAGAAATTTTAGTCTTTCTAATGCTACCAAATGCATTTTTGAGATAATTCTTTGCTAGAAATTTGCCCAACTTTGCCAAAAAGTCATGAAAATCACAAAACTTCGCATTTATCGAATATATTTATATTCTTCAAGTGCTGTTAAAGACATTTTTGAGGCTAAATGCCTTTGCTTGATCTGAGTAAACAGTAAAAAATGTCCATAAAATAAAACTAAAACCGCAGGAAAATTATAGATCGTTAAGAAATTTGAAAAAATTTATCAAAAGCGCATGAAAACCATCATATTTCCTCATTTGTAGAGCAATTTGAGCCTGTTTGGTGCCGTCAAAGACATTTTCAGGCTAATTATTTGCCTGAAGTGAGCCAAAAGTGGAAAAATGCCCAACTAAAACCCCAAATTGTTGCGAAATTTACATGAACTAGTCAAAACTCATCAAAAACCGTAATTTTTCCGCATTTAAGGAGAAAGTTTAGTCTTTCTAATGCCACCAAATGCATTTTTGAGATAATTCTTTGCTAGAAATTTGCCCAACTTTGCCAAAAAGTCATGAAAATCACAAAACTTCGCATTTATCGAATATATTTATATTCTTCAAGTGCTGTTAAAGACATTTTTGAGGCTAAATGCCTTTGCTTGATCTGAGTAAACAGTAAAAAATGTCCATAAAATACAACTAAAACCGCAGGAAAATTACAGATCGTTAAGAAATTTGAAAAAATTTATCAAAAGCGCATGAAAACCATCATATTTTCTGATTTGTAGAGCAATTTGAGCCTGTTTGGTACCGTCAAAGACATTTTCAGGCTAATTATTTGCCTGAAGTGAGCCAAAAGTGGAAAAATGCCCAACTAAAACCACAAATTGTTGCGAAATTTACAAGAACTAGTCAAAACTCATTAAAAACCGTAATTTTTCCGCATTTAAGGAGAAAGTTTAGTCTTTCTAATGCCACCAAATGCATTTTTGAGATAATTCTTTGCTAGAAATTTGCCCAACTTCGCCAAAAAGTCATGAAAATCACAAAACTTCGCATTTATCGAATATATTTATATTCTTCAAGTGTAAAAACTTCAAAACAGTAAAAAATGTCCATAAAATACAACAAAAATCGCAGGAAAATTACAGATCGTTAAGAAATTTGAAAAAATTTATCAAAAGCGCATGAAAACCATCATATTTTCTGATTTGTAGAGCAATTTGGGCCTGTTTGGTACCGTCAAAAACATTTTCAGGCTAATTATTTGCCTGAAGTGAGCCAAAAGTGGAAAAATGTCCAACTAAAACCCCAAATTGTTGCGAAATACCAGATTGTTGCGAAATTAACAAGAACTAGTCAAAACTCATAAAAAAACCGTAAATTTTCCGCATTTATAGAGAAAGTTTAGTCTTTCTAATGCCACCAAATGCATTTTTGAGATAATTCTTGGATAGAAATTTGCCCAACGTTGCCAAAAAATCATGAAAATCACAAAACTTCGCATTTATCGAATATATTTATATACTTCAAGTGCTGTTAAAGACATTTTTGAGGCTAAATGCCTTTGCTTGATCTGAGTAAACAGTAAAAAATGTCCATAAAATACAACTAAAACTGCAGGAAAATTATAGATCGTTAAGAAATTTGAAAAAATTTATTAAAAGCGCATGAAAACCATCATATTTTCTGATTTGTAGAGCAATTTGAGCCTGTTTGGTACCGTCAAAGACATTTTCAGGCTAATTATTTGCCTGAAATGACCCAAAAGTGAAAAATGTCCAACTAAAACCCCAAATTGTTGCGAAATTTACAAGAACTAGTCAAAACTCCTCAAAAACCGTAATTTTTCCGCATTTAAGGAGAAAGTTTAGTCTTTCTAATGCCACCAAATGCATTTTTGAGATAATTCTTTGCTAGAAATTTGCCCAACTTTGCCAAAAAGCCATGAAAATCACAAAACTTCGCATTTATCGAATATATTTATATTCTTCAAGTGCTGTTAAAGACATTTTTCAGGCTAAATGCCTTTGCTTGATCTGAGCAAACAGTAAAAAATGTCCATAAAACACAACTAAAACCGCAGGAAAATTACAGATCGTTAAGAAATTTGAAAAAATTTATCAAAAGCGCATGAAAACCATCATATTTCCTGATTTGTAGAGCAATTTGAGCCTGTTTGGTACCGTCAAAGACATTTTCAGGCTAATTATGTGCCTGAAGTGAGCCAAAAGTGGAAAAATGTCCATGAAATCCAACTAAAACCCCGACATTGTTGCAAAATACAAGAAAATACCAGATTGTTGCGAAATTTACAAGGACTAGCCAAAACTCATAAAAACCGTAGTTTTTCCGGATTTATAGAGAAAGTTTAGTCTTTCTAATGCCACCAAATGCATTTTTGAGATAATTCTTTGCTAGAAATTTGCCCAACTTTGCGAAAAAATCATGAAACTCACAAAACTTCGCATTTATCGAATATATTTATATTCTTCAAGTGCTGTTAAAGACATTTTTGAGGCTAAATGCCTTTGCTTGATCTGAGCAAACAGTAAAAAATGTCCATAAAATACAACTAAAACCGCAGGAAAATTACAGATCGTTAAGAAATTTGAAAAAATTTATCAAAAGCGCATGAAAACCATCATATTTTCTGATTTGTAGAGCAATTTGAGCCTGTTTGGTGCCGTCAAAGACATTTTCAGGCTAATTATTTGCCTGAAGTGAGCCAAAAGTGGAAAAATGCCCAACTAAAACCCCAAATTGTTGCGAAAATTACATGAACTAGTCAAAACTCATAAAAAACCGTAATTTTTCCGGATTTATAGAGAAAGTTTAGTCTTTCTAATGCCACCAAATGCATTTTTGAGATAATTCTTTGCTAGAAATTTGCCCAACTTTGCCAAAAAGTCATGAAAATCACAAAACTTCGCATTTATCGAATTTGTAGAGCAATTTGGTGCCTCCAAAGACATTTTCAGGCTAATTATTTGCCAAAAGTGGAAAAATGCCCATGAAATCCAACTAAAACCCCGAGATTGCTGCAAAATACCAGAAAATACTAGATTGTTGCGAAATTTACAAGAACTAGCCAAAACTAATAAAAACCGTAATTTTTCCGGATTTATAGAGAAAGTTTAGTCTTTCTAATGCCTCGAAATGCATTTTTGAGATATTTTTTTGCTTGAAGTGAGCAAAAAGGAAAAAACGCTCATAAAATCCATCTAAAATCGCAGGAAATTAACTGTAATTTCCTGTGAAATTTGAAGCATTAAATGCATTTTTATATAGAGAAGTTTCATTTAAAATCATGAACATAAAAACTCACTAAAGTTTGAAGAACTAATTAAAAATTCTGCAAAATTCTTCGATCAAAAACTCCGGAAAACCAATGAAAATACACCTTGTATATTTTCTACCTGCCATTATGATAAATGCATTTTAATAATCTGGTTGTGTCAGATAGTTTTGTCATATTTTTGTTAAAAAATTGACTTCTGAGCATTTTCTAATGAGCACAAACCACTGGAATGGATTCTAAACGAGCCGCTGGTTGCCGCAATGAAACCCACTGGTAAGTTCGGTGCCATTTCGGATAGTTCAGACACTTATTCTTCTGGACTTTTTAGACTGTGCAGCTCTGAAACAGTATCAGGAGAAAAAAGCCCGAAGACGTGAAAACCAGCAGTTGGTCACCGAGCATTTTACAGGTGCCTGATTGCAACTGGATAAGTTCTAGAGCTTAAGTGTCGATTCTTTAGGTTGCAGCAATAAAGGTCAGATCCTCCAAAAAACCTCACTGCCACCAGAGTTTAATACTGCAGCTTTCGCTCCAGGTATAAAAAAAAACAGCTCCAAACCCCAAAAAACACTCATATTTGCGGAATTTTCAGTTGACGTAAACGACCAGGCGGTTGGCTTAAGTGCTACAAACACTGCGGCGAAGAATTACGGAAGTTTTTCTAATCAACCTTCCAGAAGGGGGCAATTGTCGACCCAAAATCAATCGGTGCAAAGCAAAATGGATCAACCAGGAACCAAAGCGGAAAATGCAATGAGATTTACTCAGTCAGGATTATTGTACACGTTGCATATGATCAGGGAACCCGTAGTGGATTATCAGGAATCAAGAGGCGTGCCCAGGAACGAGTACGTTCAACCAATCCCATCACTTCCTAACTGCGATCGCATAATTTTCAGAGAAATTACATTCCTCACATTGGTCACTTCCCTCTGCACTCAAGCATATACTGCAGCCATCACCATACTGGTAATGCTGTGGAACTTGATGCCTCTAGTGGATGGATTGATCTACTTCGTTCGCTTTCTGCTGGATAAGGCGATTGATATTGTAGAAACAGAAGACAACAAAGACCGGGCCATCAAGGGCGCCATTCTCTTCGGCGAACTAGCCATCGTCGTGTTCATAATCTTCATGATAGTGGGCTTGATCTTCATGCCAGTCTATGTGCTGATGGCCAGGCTATTTAGCAAAATATTTTCCATGTTAATGTGAGGGGTAATTTTAATAAAAGTACAAGCAACTGTTGTCATTGGCTGTTTCTTCTGAACCCAATTCGTTCTGAGCTTTCGAGCACATTCTGAAGATTATCCAGCACAACATCAATGGGATGCAAGTGAAAATCACCACAACTAAATGAGCCGAATCGGTTTGGTTGGCTAAAATTCCAAACACCAAGGGAGCAGTTAGGCCAGCAGCTACTCCACCCAGCGATTCTTCCCACAGAATAGTGCTTCTGAGCACTACCAACGGGATCAGCAGCAGCCAGAATACTTTGTAATTTGGCGCGTAGCAAGCAAGCGCGGAAAACACCGTTAGCAGAAACAGCACTATTTCACTAACGAAAGTTGAAGGGTAAATGCGAAGGGCCTGAGCGAGAGGCTCATAAATGTAGCACATGCAGGCTAGCTCTAAGCAATTCACGTAGGCTTCAGTGTATCCCAAAGTGATCGAGCCAATATCACAGTTTCCCAGCAAAAGATGCCGGAGCTTTGAGAAAAAAATCAGCACGCCGCAGGAAAATAGATATTTCTGCACGAAAACATCCCAGTTGGCTCCCAGAATGGAAGCCTGCAGTTCTTCCAGATAACTCTTCAAACTTTCTTCAAGTTTTCCATAGGATTTAGTGGCACATCGGCAATCTTGCCCTGAGTCCACATACACCAGCAGAATGATATTCAGCAAGGTTAAAAAAGCTGCCAAACCAGCCACATAGCAAAACCCTGCATGCAAAACATATCCACTGATAATTGGTCCGAGGACATATCCAGAGCCATATAAAATCCGAAAGTTTGCCTGGAGTCTATCATGGGCATTTACATTAGTTTCATTTTCCAGCAGCAGGCAATAGGAGAGTGTCTTCGTCTGATTGAATGCACTGAATAGAATCCTCATTAATGTCAGAAACTCCACACTGTGGGCCAGAACGGTCATTAAATGGGTCAGCAGGGAGATGCAGAGTACCAGCAAAAGTCCCCTGTTTTGGCCCAAAGGCAGCGCAATTCTTTTCTACAAAAACATCGAGCATTTAGTACACGTTCAGTTGCTTAGTAGGAGGCTCTACCGTTAGTGCTCCAGAGGAAAGTTCTCCAATAAACACGCCCACAGCTAAAATCCCTTCGGCTAGATGCGAACCGCCCAGGGTGTGAATCTGCCGGCCCACAGTCTGATAAAGTAGCCCAAAGCTCAGGGAGTCCTTTAAGGATAACTTGTTATTTTCAGATGAACAATACATTTAGAAAGCGTTTTATTGAATTTGGTCAATTGTTCACTTTTGTTTCAGTGATTGATTCATTTCGTTTCCTTTTTATAAGGGATTACATAACTAGAATTATTTATTTATTTATTCTTTTTATTATTATTAGAATTTATATTATTCTAGTCACAACATTTCCTTCATTGTTCTATTATACTTTCCAACATTAGTATTTTTGAAATCTGTACTTTCGAACGCATTTTCTATTAGCAGCCTTTTAACTTAACATTTCCTTCGCGTTAATCTCCATAATCTTTCACTTGATTTTTTGTTCTCTAGAATTGTGTACATTTTGTTTTTTTTCTCTCTAGGCTTTTCTTTCAAGTCTGGTGGTTGGTCAGACTTTATTTATCTGTTTACTCGATTTACAATTTATCTGTGTACTTCATTTTTTGTTCTGTCGTACCTTAAATGTCGATTTTCACTCGGGAAAGTGGTGAAATCACTCCCCAAGACAAATAGAAAAGCTCATATAAACGTTACGCTTCGCATCGGAGATCAGTGTTGAAATTGGAAAATTTATTTTGGTTTTCTTTTTGTCTCAAATTCCAAAAACTCCAAAAATTACTAATGCTTTAAAAAAGCAATAATTACATAAATTCATTATTTTGCAAATTACTCGAAAACGGTTACAGATGGGAAAAAATTGTAAGAGAAAAAGTTTCTAAATTGAATGTGAAAATAAAGAAAAAGGCGCTTGTTCAGTGGCGCACCACTAAATGAGTCAGATGGCAAAAGGGCACAAGAATTAAAAAAATATGCATCTCTTTGTATGTTTTTTTCAAACGATTAACACGCGTTTTTTCAATGCTAGATAGAAGTCGATGGAGGCAAATTGTGCTTGCAGCCAAGACCCACATAGGGTTGTAGTGCTACTTGATGATGATGATGATGATGATTAACACGCTAGATTATGATGTAGACTTCAGAAGCAGGAACTCGAAAGTTGAAATAAATATCTAAAAAACTAACACAAGAACAACCAGAGTAGCAAATGAAAAAATGTTAAATTTTGCAAAGTTCGTCATGCTCCTAGTTGGACAAAAATTACGTTTTTTGGATCTCAACACCAAAAATTTGAAGCTAAACCAAATACCTCGAAACGGTTTTCGCATTTTTCGGCCATCTGCTTTATTTACAGGGTGGTCTCAAGAAACAAACTTGTTGGTCTTGCAGCGATAACGTTTCTACTTTTGGTCCGATTTTCACCATCTTGAGCTCATGTTGAAGCTAAAACTTCAGAGACAATTTGAGACAAAAATTCGATATACGTACGGTTGCATAAAAATTACCCAAATCAGAATTGCCCCCGGCGAGGCCCGAAATCGGTGATTCTGGAAGATTTGCAACGAAGTAAAGTTTACTTTCAAATATTTCGTTCATTCATGCTACCCGGTAGCTTCAACATGAGCCTTAAATTTTGCCAATCGGTTCAAAAGATAAAATTTATTACTACAATAGCAAAAAGTAGATTTTTTTTAAAACCACGCTGTAAATAAACGATATGAGCAAAAAACTCAAAAACCTTTTTGGAGACACGAGGACTATCTTAATGCCTGTGGTGTTGAAATACAAAAAACGTGTTTTTGTCCAGCAGAAAGCATGTGGAACGTTCACCAATTTTGCATTGTTTTATTTGCCACCCTGTAGAAAATTTATCTGACGCACTATTTTTTTGCAAAATCACGTGCTAGCCGAAAAAGAATTGCACAAAACTAACTCCTAAAAGAGTTTTCCTACGTTTTTCCAAAGAAGCTCTTAAAAGAGTTCTCGTACGTTTTTTCAATAGCCTGCCTTCGTTTATTCACAGATTGTTCTTAGGCAGTTCTTTTGACAAAATTATTATGAAACTTTAACACCCTGTAGATCGGAAACGAAGCATTTTTGACCGCATGTTCATAGTAACTTTTCCTCATAAATCAGCTCAGGGATACGTCCTTCAAGTTTTTGTACTGAATTAGGAAACACCCTGTATATTTACTTAGTTATGTATTCGCAAATACCAAAATTTAAGAATAATTAATTTATTAATTTAATTATTCTAATTTTTTCAACTTCCTTCAACTGCGTGCTGAAACATAAGTTTACTGCTTTTAAATCTTCCAGCTAAGTACGAAGACAGCAGAGGTTAAAAGTACAATTTGGCCCAGGTTTTTACAGCTGATTCAGGGCTGCGAAGCATTTGGTGCTAGATGGGTGAAGGAACCAGGAAATGTACAATTTAGCACAGATTTTCTCACTAAATTCAGCGTTTTGAAGCATTTGTTGCCCACATTGGTGAAGGGCAAACTAAATTAAAAGTTTTTGGGGAAGTTTATATATACAGAGCTGCCCAATGGTAATTTTGTGCCATGGGGATAGATCAGAAGGACATTTTTTTCCAAAGAAATTTTCCTCACTAGGGCTCTACTGATTATAATATAAGTGTAGGTTGGGGGCGCATTATGGTAACGCGACTAAGCCGCATTGGAACAATGTTATGCAAAATTGATTTTTTCGGTGTTTTCGACCGCTTTTCATAAAATGTTCACAAAAGTCTTAAAAAAGTTTACTTACCAGGGCCGCCATAATTTGCAGGTTTCGTATGCTCGTCCGCTTGCCCATCTTCCCCGCAGATGAATTTTCATGCTTTTTGCTTAATTTTCACTGTAATTTGCACATTTTTCCTTGAAACACAAAACTGGAAATTTTTGAGTTTTGGCACTTAGCTGTCATGGCCACTTAGTGGACCTAGATGGCACTGCGAGCGGGAAGGTGATCAGTAATAATCCCAACCAGACTTTTAAATGCTTTAATAGGGACTCTCAGGGCATAAAGGGCTGAAATGTTTATCAAGCAGCCTAAAGGGATTAATTTAGGGACTTTTGACGCCAATTAAACCGTGTAAAATGCACAAATCCCATCGGAAACCAGTGTGTTGAGGAACGTCCGCCAGTACGTCACTGCGAATGTCAGGTAAAGGCGTGGTGTAAAAGGGGCGAGCGGGGCACGGAAACGGTGAAATTACTGAAATTGGCATGGCTGCAAGTTACGGCGAAATAAAAATATACAGAACGTCCGATAAAAGTGCGTACAGGTGTCCAGACGGGAGTGCGTAGGTGTCCGGGACAGTTCTCCTGGTGTTTGTGAAAAGGTGTTGAAACCGTAAGTGTGGAAAATACGGGAAAATTCCGCCTGGAGAGCAGGTTGTTGGCCATAAACTTGTCGCTCTGACATTTCCTTTCACTGCATCAGTCATGCGACATCGAGTTGTTTGCCGAGAAATGTGGGTTTTTAGGGCTCCAAGGGGCCCCCTGCTTGGGTAGTTCCGGCCACATTTTCCCCAGTTTATCTGCAATTTGCCTGTTTATTTACTGTTAGTATATGCGACTTTGTCACAGTACCACCTACATACTTGCAGGCTCCTGTTGTAGATTTACTGTTGGGGAAACTAATGGGATTTTTTTGCCAAAAATCCTTCCAGTTAATCCTCCAAAATAGCTGCAGGATTACAGTTTATTAAATCCATCTGGACTCATCAAAATAAACATCCTGAGCCTTATACATATAGTGACTTTCCATAAACTCTTCTGATTTCAGTCGGGATTTCCTTTTTTCATTAATAATTAACGAAAGATTTTCCTCAGTTTATATGCAGTTTGCCTGCGTATTTCCTGCTGGTATACGGGCCTTTTTCTCAGTAACACCTACTTACTTGCAAGCTCCTGTTGTAGGTTTACTGTAATCGAAACTAATGGGACTTTTTGCTAAAAATACATCCAGATAATCCTTGAAAATAGCGCTGCAAGATTACAGTTTATTAAATCTATCTGGACTCTTCCACATAAACATCCTGAGGCATTACTAGACCATACAATCACTTCCACCCAATCCTTCGGACACGACACTGGTTTGGACTCAAAAACTTTATTACAAAAAACTTAAGTTAAGTCTCGCTAATGTAAAAAGTTAATGAATGTTTAAAATTGCCAATTGGAAGAGAACAGAACTGTTTTTTTGCGCAAAAACTATGAATGAGCCCAAATTTTACAAAGAGGAATAGTGCGTCCACCCAAAAAAGCTTAACACACACATAACGGGCTTTAGTTTAACGTTTCATCCTTATTTTCTTCTCTTGATCTTCAACATTAAATTTTGTCTTCATTCCAAAGTGTCGCCTTCTGTGACTAGTGTAAAAAGAGCTTTGGGAAAGTTTCTTTGTGTTTCTCCTGCAGTTTTTTCAATACTCACATTCCTTTGCTTTGTGCTTGCCATCAGATTATTGGATAAAAGAATTGTTGAATCATTTAGAAGCAAAATTGCCCAACGAAGCCAAGAGCAGGTCTCAAAACGAATGTTCAACTAAAAATCTTCTAAACTACAACAAATCAAATCCACGCTAAAACTGTTTTTTGGACTTTGCAAAGGCCATTCTGAATACACTTGCACACTATCTTTCAATCGTTTCTAACTAATGATTTACGGCAAGTATCAACTTGAAATCCGGCGACTTTAAAGTAGATATTTGACGCTGATTTTTTGCCAATTTTCCAAGTGCTGGCTGAATCATGACGGCGTTCACTCGAAGAAAAGAACTCATTTAAAAATCTCTTGCATGTTGCAACTTGACATTTTAACAATTCATTTACAGAGCTACAGGCAGATTGTTTAAAGAGTTTCAAATTAATCCCACTGAATATTAATTACATTAACGAACGTAATCACAGTTTTAAAAATCCTAACTTCCCAAATAAAACAAGCAGAAGCTTGTATTTTGCACAATGTTTAGGGCCCAGTTGCGGCTCAAAGCGCTGAAAGTGTTGGGCAAATCACAATTAAGACAAATTAGTGCAAGTTGCAACTTGAAATTTTCGTATTCGATAGCAAAGATTTGCGGTTAAAAGTGCGATTTTTATTTAATTTCAGTCGGTATTTGCGACTTTCATTAATAATTCACGATACTTTTTGCAAGCCTCTGAGCCAGGAAGAAAATCTGCTCCAGGACAGTTTAAGAGCCCGAAAAACTCATCAATTTCCACAGATTTTCGTTTATTTCTCCATTCTGCATAATGAAATTCAAATGTTCTCACCCTGAAACGAAAATCTGTTCACAAACTGTGAGAAAAAACCGATTTCATAGCCAAATAATGAATGTACCGAAGGAAATCCGCGATTTGTTTATTAACTGTTTATTGAATTTTCATATTTTTCCTAATATTCTTCTAAATTTAGTGCAGCATCGTGCGTGTGGTAATTCCAGTAAACATGATAAACTTGTGGTGTTTGCATGATAATACTTTCCCGTTGTTGCATTGAAACCTTCCAAAGTTCCTATTTTAGATTAAAGTGCGATCAATTCGAGTTAACTTTGATGCTTTTCCTCAGATTTTTGGACTCAAAAACTTTATTACAAGAAACTTAATTTAAGTCTCGTTAATGTAAAAAGATAATGAATGTTTAAAATGGCCAATTGGAAGAGAACAGAACTGTTTTTTTGCGCAAAAACTATGAATGCGCCCAAATTTTACAAAGAGGAATAGTGCGTCCACCCAAAAAAGCTTAACACACACATAACGGGCTTTAGTTTAACGTTTCATCCTTATTTTCTTCTCTTGATCTTCAACATTAAATTTTGTCTTCATTCCAAAGTGTCGCCTTCTGTGACTAGTGTAAAAAGAGCTTTGGGAAAGTTTCTTTGTGTTTCTCCTGCAGTTTTTTCAATACTCACATTCCTTTGCTTTGTGCTTGCCATCAGATTATTGGATAAAAGAATTGTTGAATCATTTAGAAGCAAAATTGCCCAACGAAGCCAAGAGCAGGTCTCAAAACGAATGTTCAACTAAAAATCTTCTAAACTACAACAAATCAAATCCACGCTAAAACTGTTTTTTGGACTTTGTAAAGGCCATTCTGAACAGACTTGCACACTATCTTTCAATCGGTCCTAACTAATGATTTACGGCAAGTATCAACTTGAAATCCGGCCATTTTAAAGTAGATATTTGACGCTGATTTTTTGCCAATTTTCCAAATGCTCGCTGAATCATGACGGCGTTCACTCAAATAAAAGAACTCATTTAAAAATCTCTTGCATGTTGCAACTTGACATTTTAACAATTCATTTACAGAGCTACAGGCAGATTGTTTAAAGAGTTTCAAATTAATTGCACTGAATATTAATTACATTAACGAACGTAATCACAGTTTTAAAAATCCTAACTTTCCAAATAAAACAAGCAGAAACTTGTATTTTGCACAATGTTTAGGGCACAGTTGCGGCTCAAAGCGCTGAAAGTGTTGGGAAAATCACAATTAAGACAAATTAGTGCAAGTTGCAACTTGAAATTTTCGTATTCGATAGCAAAGATTTGCGGTTAAAAGTGCGATTTTTATTTAATTTCAGTCGGTATTTGCGACTTTCATTCAATAATTAACGATACTTTTTGCAAGTCCTCTGAGTCAGGAAGAAAATCTGCTCCAGGACAGTTTAAGAGCCCGAAAAACTCATCAATTTCCACAGATTTTCGTTTATTTCTCCATTCTGCATAATGAAATTCAAATGTTCTCACCCTGAAACGAAAATCTGTTCACAAACTGTGAGAAAAACCCGATTTCATAGCCAAATAATGAATGTACCGAAGGAAATCCGCGATTTGTTTATTAACTGTTTATTGAATTTTCATATTTTTCCTAATATTCTTCTAAATTTAGTGCAGCATCGTGCGTGTGGTAATTCCAGTAAACATGATAAACTTGTGGTGTTTGCATGATAATACTTTCCCGTTGTTGCATTGAAACCTTCCAAAGTTCCTATTTTAGATTAAAGTGCGATCAATTCGAGTTAACTTTGATGCTTTTCCTCAGATTTTTGGACTCAAAAACTTTATTACAAGAAACTTAATTTAAGTCTCGTTAATGTAAAAAGATAATGAATGTTTAAAATGGCCAATTGGAAGAGAACAGAACTGTTTTTTTTGCGCAAAAACTATGAATGCGCCCAAATTTTACAAAGAGGAATAGTGCGTCCACCCAAAAAAGCTTAACACACACATAACGGGCTTTAGTTTAACGTTTCATCCTTATTTTCTTCTCTTGATCTTCAACATTAAATTTTGTCTTCATTCCAAAGTGTCGCCTTCTGTGACTAGTGTAAAAAGAGCTTTGGGAAAGTTTCTTTGTGTTTCTCCTGCAGTTTTTTCAATACTCACATTCCTTTGCTTTGTGTTTGCCATCAGATTATTGGATAAAACAACTGCTGAATCATTTAGGAGCAAAATTGCCCATCGAAGCCAAGAGCAAGTCTCAAAACGAATGTCCAACTAAAAATCTTCTAAACTACAGCAAATCAAATCCACGCTAAAACTGTTTTTTGGACTTTGTAAAGGCGATTCTGAACACACTTGCACACTATCTTTCAATCGTTTCTAACTAATGATTTACGGCAAGTATCAACTTGAAATCCGGCGACTTTAAAGTAGATATTTGACGCTGATTTTTTGCCAATTTTCCAAATGCTCGCTGAATCATGACGGCGTTCACTCGAAGAAAAGAACTCATTTAAAAATCTCTTGCATGTTGCAACTTGACATTTTAACAATTCATTTACAGAGCTACAGGCAGATTGTTTAAAGAGTTTCAAATTAATCGCACTGAATATTAATTACATTAACGAAATCCTAACTTCCCAAATAAAACAAGCAGAAACTTGTATTTTGCACAATGTTTAGGGCCCAGTTGCGGCGCAAAGCGCTGAAAGTGTTGGGCAAATGACAATTAAGACAAATTTGTGCAAGTTGCAACTTGAAATTTTCGTATTCGATAGCAAAGATTTGCGGTTAAAAGTGCGATTTTTATTTAATTTCAGTCGGTATTTGCGACTCTGATTCAAGCCTCTGAGTCAGGAAGAAAATCTGCTCCAGGACAGTTTAAGAGCCCGAAAAACTCATCAATTTCCACAGATTTTCGTTTATTTCTCCATTCTGCATAATGAAATTCAAATGTTCTCACCCTGAAACGAAAATCTGTTCACAAACTGTGAGAAAAACCCGATTTCATAGCCAAATAATGAATGTACCGAAGGAAATCCGCGATTTGTTTATTAACTGTTTATTGAATTTTCATATTTTTCCTAATATTCTTCTAAATTTAGTGCAGCATCGTGCGTGTGGTAATTCCAGTAAACATGATAAACTTGTGGTGTTTGCATGATAATACTTTCCCGTTGTTGCATTGAAACCTTCCAAAGTTCCTATTTTAGATTAAAGTGCGATCAATTCGAGTTAACTTTGATGCTTTTCCTCAGATTCCAATTGGGGCAAACCACCCGCAAAGACAATGAGAAAACGACACAGAAAGTTCGGTTAAACCCTGTGATCTAGTTTAAGAAAACAGTGCCTGAAATCAAACACAAGTGTATAAAAGTGATAAAAACCAACATGTCGTTCTTTAACAATATTAAAAAAGTGCTGCACTTTGGCGGCAACGATGCCAAGAAGAAGAAGGTTTACAACAACGTGAAAATGGAAACCGATCCTGAGGAATATTGGGATATGATTGGGGAACTAGGGGATGGAGCTTATGGGAAAGTTTACAAGGTATTTAGGTCGTGATTGTTGATGGAGGCTGGAAACGGTGGAAATGTGTGATTTTCCAGGCTCAACATCGGCAAAGCGGGCTGTTGGCAGCAGCGAAAATGTGCCGGCTGGATGGCGAAGACGACCTGGCAGACTTCATGATAGAAATCGACATTTTAACGGAAATCAAGCACCCGAATATAGTGGAGCTGCTTGAAGCGTTCCAAAAGGAACAACAGGTAGAATTTGCAAAAACAATCAACCCAGTTCCAACGTAAATTCACTGTGCATTCCAGCTATGGCTTCTAATCGAATACTGTGATGGAGGTGCTTTGGACAGCATCATGACTGAGCTGGAAAAGCCGCTGACTGAGCCTCAAATCGCTTATGTTTGCCAGAACATGTGCAAAGGGCTGCAGTTTTTACACAGAAGCCATGTTATCCATCGAGACCTCAAAGCGGGCAATGTGCTGCTTACAATGGCAGGTGGCGTTAAAATTGGTAAGTAATCGAACTGAGTTCAATAGTGCACTTTCCAAGAGAAATTGCATTTTGATGGCTGTCCTGGTGGCTATTATTGACGTGTTACTTAATCGGCCTATTGATTCTATTTATAGCTCTGTTGTGTTTGTGGGCTTTCCTGGAAAGGATGAATCACAATTAATGGAATCAGTGATTCTCATCATCAGCAAATTTATCTCACTGATGTTAATTGGCTGTGGAGTTACCACTTGCATTTATTCAACAATAAAAACATTTAAATAATTGAAAGAAAACCAAATTCCTTGGCTGTTTGGCCAAGTTTAATAAAGTCGAAAAGTCCACAAGTAGGCTAAGCAGGTAAGCCGATCTGCACCTTGTTTACCACATCGGGCCGGACTCTTGTTTGTTTGATGAATGAACTGAAGATATTGAAATGAGTCACCATTTTACCGTTTCTCTTCTTGGCCGAGTAACATTCATCCACACTGCTGTGTCATACTACAGAGAGCTGATTTTTGCTCGATGGAAATCAATGAAATTTCATTAATAGTTTTTCCTGGCCCGCGTGATGGTTATAAATGCGACTAAATGTTGTTAGAGCTATTTTTAGTCGTTGCTACTGATTCAGCCAATCAGCCCAATGTCGTTAAACGCACTTTATTGATCTGGTTGTGCGCTATAAAAAATCGGGTGTTGCTGCAACCCAATTCGGATTCAAATCTTCGGGAAATTTCATTAATTAAAATTGCAACTCTTGCATGAATGAATCCATCAACATGAGAACATTTCGAATAAGGCGAGCCCTCTAGACTAAACCTTCTAAGCCTTTAATATCTTGAATCCCCTCAGGGGCTTCTTGAATCAATACCGCAGCAAACAATTGGTGATTTATAGGGAAGCGAGCCAGGTTTCAGTTTATCACAGTTGGATTACTCAAAAGCCTGATAATTTTCGAAAAATTCACCATTCAAGGTGACATTCGGCCGCCCGTTTCCTTTCTACGCTGATACAAAATGGTGTTTTATCAGAATGTTGTCGAAATATTTTAACACCAATGCCGATACTTGTATTTGCATTTCCATTAGACATAAATCGCCGCAAGCCCAATACGTAACCAGCGTTAAGTAATTATTTACACATGAGGTTTATCAATGCTGTCCATCGCTTAATGGGTTAATGTGTTCTTGGTAGATAAATGCTAATGTCGTCAGGTGCTGATCACTGCTATCTTTTTCTGGGGGAAAATATCGGTTCTTTGCTCCTGATTGCACTAAGTTTTTCAGATTTTGTCTTCAACTTTTTACGTGTAGCAATCAACATCTTTCCACCACTAATAACGACATCGTTTCTCTCTCCCGTTTTTTCTGCTCTCCCAAATGGTTTGAATGATTAATTTTTATCTCTTCTTCTTTTGAATCTTGAAAGTTCTCACTGTATCAATAAAACTCTTTTCATCACTAATAACGAAAATCTCTCCCTTTCTTCTGGTCTGTCTGCCCTCCCAAATGGTGTTGAATGATTAATTTTTACTCTTCTTCGGTCCAATCTTGAACATTCTCACTGTATCAAAGGCTCGAATGGGGACTAAGGCGCGTGAAGGCGATTTTCTCGTTGTGTGAACATGGACTCAACTTTATGTGTATCAATAAAACTCTTTTTATCACTAATAACGAAAATCTCTCCCTTTCTTCTGGTTTCTCTGCCCGCCCAAATGGTGTTGAATGATTAATTTTTACTCTTCTTCGGTCCAATCTTGAACATTCTCAATGTATCATAGGCTCGAATGAGGTCTAAGGCGCGTGAAGGCGATTTTCTCGTTGTGTGAACATGGACTTAACTTTATGGATCAATAAAACTCTTTTTATCACTAATAACGAAAATCTCTCCCTTTATTCTGGTCTCTCTGCCCTCCCAAATGGTGTTGAATGATTAATTTTTACTCTTCTTCGGTCCAATCTTGAACATTCTCACTGTATCAAAGGCTCGAATGAGGTCTAAGGCGCGTGAAGGCGATTTTTTCGTTGTGTGAACATGGACTCAACTTTATGTGTATCAATAAAACTCTTTTTATCACTAATAACGAAAATCTCTCCTTTCTTCTGGTCTGTCTGCTCTCCCAAATGGTCTTGAATAATTTATTTTTTACTCTTCTTCGGTGCAGTCTTGAACATTCTCACTGTATCAAGGCTTGAATGAGGTCTAAGACGCGTGAAGGCGATTTTCTCGTTGTGTGAACCTGGACTCATCTTAATGTGTATCAATAAAACTCTTCTTATCACTATTAACGAAAATCTCTCCCTTTCTTCTGGTCTGTCTGCCCTCCCAAATGGTCGTTGAATGAATTAATTTTTACTCTTCTTCGGTCCAATCTTGAACATTCTCACTGTATCAAAGGCTCGAATGAGGTCTAAGACGCGTGAAGGCGATTTTCTCGTTGTGTGAACATGGACTCAACTTTATGTGTATCAATAAAACTCTTTTTATCACTAATAACGAAAATCTCTCCCTTTCTTCTGGTCTCTCTGTCCTCCCAAATGGTGTTGAATGATTAATTTTTACTCTTCTTCGGTCCAATCTTGAACATTCTCAATGTATCAAAGGCTCGAATGAGGTCTAAGGCGCGTGAAGGCGATTTTCTCGTTGTGTGAACCTGGACTCATCTTAATGTGTATCAATAAAACTCTTTTTATCACTATTAACGAAAATCTCTCCCTTTCTTCTGGTCTGTCTGCCCTCCCAAATGGTCTTGAATAATTATTTTTTACTCTTCTTCGGTCCAATCTTGAACATTCTCACTGTATCAAAGGCTCGAATGAGGTCTAAGGCGCGTGAAGGCGATTTTCTCGTTGTGTGAACATGGACTCAACTTTATGTGTATCAATAAAACTCTTTTTATCACTAATAACGAAAATCTCTCCCTTTCTTCTGGTCTGTCTGCCCTCCCAAATGGTGTTGAATGATTAATTTTTACTCTTCTTCGGTCCAATCTTGAACATTCTCACTGTATCAAAGGCTCGAATGAGGTCTAAGGCGCGTGAAGGCGATTTTCTCGTTGTGTGAACATGGACTCATCTTAATGTGTATCAATAAAACTCTTTTTATCACTATTAACGAAAATCTCTCCCTTTCTTCTAGTCTGTCTGCCCTCCCAAATGGTCTTGAATAATTTATTTTTTACTCTTCTTCGGTCCAATCTTGAACATTCTCACTGTATCAAAGGCTCGAATGAGGTCTAAGGCGCGTGAAGGCGATTTTCTCGTTGTGTGAACAATGGACTCAACTTAATGTGTATCAATAAAACTCTTTTTATCACTAATAACGAAAATCTCTCCCTTTCTTCTGGTCTGTCTGCCCTCCCAAAGGGTCTTGAATAATTTATTTTTTACTCTTCTTCGGTCCAATCTTGAACATTCTCACTGTATCAAAGGCTCGAATGGGGTCTAAGGCGCGTGAAGGCGATTTTCTCGTTGTGTGAACATGGACTCAACTTAATGTGTATCAATAAAACTCTTTTTATCACTATCAACGAAAATCTCTCCCTTTCTTCTGGTCTGTCTGCCCTCCCAAAGGGTCTTGAATAATTTATTTTTTACTCTTCTTCGGTCCAATCTTGAACATTCTCACTGTATCAAAGGCTCGAATGGGGTCTAAGGCGCGTGAAGGCGATTTTCTCGTTGTGTGAACATGGACTCAACTTATGTGTATCAATAAAACTCTTTTTATCACTAATAACGAAAATCTCTCCCTTTCTTCTGGTCTGTCTGCCCTCCCAAATGGTCTTGAATAATTTATTTTTTACTCTTCTTCGGTCCAGTCTTGAACATTCTCACTGTATCAAAGGCTCGAATGAGGTCTAAGACGCGTGAAGGCGATTTTCTCGTTGTGTGAACATGGACTCAACTTAATGTGTATCAATAAAACTCTTTTTATCACTAATAACGAAAATCTCTCCCTTTCTTCTGGTCTGTCTGCCCTCCCAAAGGGTCTTGAATAATTTATTTTTTACTCTTCTTCGGTCCAATCTTGAACATTCTCACTGTATCAAAGGCTCGAATGGGGTCTAAGGCGCGTGAAGGCGATTTTCTCGTTGTGTGAACATGGACTCAACTTAATGTGTATCAATAAAACTCTTTTTATCACTATCAACGAAAATCTCTCCCTTTCTTCTGGTCTGTCTGCCCTCCCAAAGGGTCTTGAATAATTTATTTTTTACTCTTCTTCGGTCCAATCTTGAACATTCTCACTGTATCAAAGGCTCGAATGGGGTCTAAGGCGCGTGAAGGCGATTTTCTCGTTGTGTGAACATGGACTCAACTTAATGTGTATCAATAAAACTCTTTTTATCACTATCAACGAAAATCTCTCCCTTTCTTCTGGTCTGTCTGCCCTCCCAAAGGGTCTTGAATAATTTATTTTTACTCTTCTTCGGTCCAATCTTGAACATTCTCACTGTATCAAAGGCTCGAATGGGGTCTAAGGCGCGTGAAGGCGATTTTCTCGTTGTGTGAACATGGACTCAACTTTATGTGTATCAGTAAAACTCTTTTTATCACTAATAACGAAAATCTCTCCCTTTCTTCTGGTCTGTCTGCCCTCCCAAATGGTCTTGAATAATTTATTTTTTACTCTTCTTCGGTCCAGTCTTGAACATTCTCACTGTATCAAAGGCTCGAACGAGGTCTAAGACGCGTGAAGGCGATTTTCTCGGTGTGTGAACCTGGACTCATCTTAATGTGTATCAATAAAACTCTTTTTATCACTAATAACGAAAATATCTCCCTTTCTTCTGGTCTTTCTGCCCTCCCAAACGGTGTTGAATGATTAATTTTTACTCTTCTTCGGTCCAATCTTGAACATTCTCACTGTATCAAAGGCTCGAATGGGGACTAAGGCGCGTGAAGGCGATTTTCTCGTTGTGTGAACATGGACTCAACTTTATGTGTATCAATAAAACTCTTTTTTCACTAATAACGAAAATCTCTCCCTTTGTTCTGGTCTGTCTGCCCTCCCAAATGGTGTTGAATGATTAATTTTTACTCTTCTTCGGTCCAATCTTAAACATTCTCACTGTATCAAAGGCTCGAATGGGGACTAAGGCGCGTGAAGGCGATTTTCTCGTTGTGTGAACATGGACTCAACTTTATGTGTATCAATAAAACTCTTTTTATCACTAATAACGAAAATCTCTCCCTTCTGGTCTGTCTGCCCTCCCAAATGGTGTTGAATAATTTATTTTTTACTCTTCTTCGGTCCAATCTTGAACATTCTCACTGTATCAAAGGCTCGAATGGGGTCTAAGGCGCGTGAAGGCGATTTTCTCGTTGTGTGAACATGGACTCAACTTTATGTGTATCAATAAAACTCTTTTTATCACTAATATCGAAAATCTCTCCCTTCCTTCTGGTCTGTCTGCCCTCCCAAAGGGTCTTGAATAATTTATTTTTTACTCTTCTTCGGTCCAATCTTGAACAGTCTCACTGTATCAAAGGCTCGAATGAGGTCTAAGGCGCGTGAAGGCGATTTTCTCTTTGTGTGAACATGGACTCAACTTAATGTGTATCAATAAAACTCTTTTTATCACTAATAACGAAAATCTCTCCCTTTCTTCTGGTCTGTCTGCCCTCCCAAATGGTCTTGAATAATTTATTTTTTACTCTTCTTCGGTCCAGTCTTGAACATTCTCACTGTATCAAAGGCTCGAACGAGGTCTAAGACGCGTGAAGGCGATTTTCTCGTTGTGTGAACCTGGACTCATCTTAATATGTATCAATAAAACTCTTTTTATCACTAATAACGAAAATATCTCCCTTTCTTCTGGTCTTTCTGCCCTCCCAAATGGTGTTGAATGATTAATTTTTACTCTTCTTCGGTCCAATCTTGAACATTCTCACTGTATCAAAGGCTCGAATGAGGTCTAAGGCGCGTGAAGCCGATTTTCTTAACTTCAATGGCTTTCTTCACCGCTATTTCTCGTTGTATGAACATGCAGTCAATCAATATTTGCTGTTTTGTCTAAGCCTGTTTGAAGTTCTTCGGCTCAATTTGGGGTTTTTTACCTTGGCCTCTAATGAGGCATTGTATGAGTCGAAAACGCAACATGCGACTTTTCGGTTGAAAAAAATACGGAAAATACAGAAAAATAAGCATTATTATTTGAAAACCTTAAAAATTAAGCGATACTTGAGCATATAAATGTAAGTCTTCCACTAAACATATCTTTGATGTTGATTTCAGCCGATTTTGGCGTGTCTGCCAAAAACAAGTCGACTCTTCAGAAGCATGATACGTTCATCGGCACGCCATACTGGATGGCCCCCGAAGTAGTTCTTTGCGAGACTTTCCGAGACAATCCCTATGACTTCAAGGTAAATTTCCGGAAAAAAACTGGAATAGCTGTTTGATTTCGGGGGGGTTTTAGGTTGATATTTGGTCCATGGGCATTACGCTTATTGAATTCGCCCAAATGGAGCCGCCCAATCACGAAATGTCGCCCATGAGGGTTTTGTTAAAAATCCAAAAAAGCGATCCCCCCAGGTACGATCTAAGCCTCTCAATGTTGAGCTGAGCAGTGATTTATTGCGTTATTCCGAACCAGACTGGAACAGCCGTCCAAATGGTCAAAAGACTTCAACGATTTTATCGCTAAATCCCTAATCAAAGACCCTCAAAGCGACCCAACTGCGAAGACCTGCTGAGACATCCGTTTGTTAATCGGACATTGGATGTGAAGCCCCTGACGGAATTGCTACTGGAATATCGGGCTGAAGTTGTCGAGGAAGAGCTGACGGATGATGATCCCGAGGTAACATTTCATAAAAACGTGAAACTTATTTGTTCAGCGAGATAACGCACCATATTGTTTAAACTGTTAATTATTTGACCAAGTCTAACATTGCTAATGTTTGCTTTGTACATATTTTCATGCTTAGCGCTCTAGGAAGTACCGTAAACATAAAGAACTTTATCAGAGAATTGGTAAGTTATAGGGCCACTGTTTTACGTCTAGCATATACAGGGTGTCTATATTTTCTCCCCTAAAGAATCAACCAATCAGGGTAGCTTACAAGTGATCGTTTTTCTTAGACTTTTTTGAGAGGTCGTTTTTTATTGCACAGATTTAAAATTGTGCTTTTCCCAGCAGTTCCTCAATTATTGCAAAAACCGAATGTTCATTAACAAATATCTTGTGCTTAAATGAAGAAAAAACAGCCTCTAATTTTGAAAGGAAAGTGGCAAATCTTAATAAAAAATCAGGTTTGTTGCAAGGGAACTGACTGATTCTTCTCAACATTTTTCCCCAATACTCGACTATTTTCAAGCTCCCTTTATATGTACTCGCCCTGTATAATTGCCCAAGCTTTAAATTTGATGTTATCACAGCTTTATTTGTTATGCATGCTGCTCTTCTGGTACTCCTGCATTCCCTATTCACGTTAAACAGGTAAGACTAACTGTCTCACTAGCCTAGGCAATTGAGTTTCCTCTCTTGCTTTGCCCCGTTCTTGTGTAGGTTTTTCTGTGTGATTTTGTTTGAAATTTTGGGGATATTTTCCAGGACCGAACGTCTCAAGTACCGCTGGACATCGAAGAAGACTCCACGTCAGTGCAAAGCCATGAAGTCGATCCGAAAGGTATGCAATTGCACGTTGTGCTGGTAAAAGCTGTGGCGGCCGGTGTGATGTTTGGGTTTGTTTCAGATGCACCATCGCCCAGTTCAGAAAAGGACGATAAAAAGGTGCCAGTGGTGGTTCCGGTGGCCGCAGCGTCAGACAAGAGCATTGTAAGTCCCAGTTTAAAGATGACGCTTAAAGCGGTTAATGATGCTGTTTTTTTCCAGGCTGTTGAGAAGAAAGATGAGCCGACTATGCGGCGTTCCTCGCACGATAAAGGACCGGCGCCGCCTCCGCCGCAATTGCAAACTCAGCTCTCACAGGAGAAGGAAAAGGGTCCGGCTCCGCCTCCTCCTCTTCTCCCGGAAAAATCGGGCAGTTCTCGAGGGGAACCATCTCCTGCCGTTAAATCGCCACCTGAACAGAGTGCGTCTGCACCTCCTGCTCCAGTTTTGCCCACTCCACCACCACCACCTCCAATTCTACCCGCTTTGCCCACTCCGCCAGCATCGCCAGATACTCCTCCGGTTACACCGCCGGAAGAGGATCAGCGGGGGTTAGTCGCCGATATCCCGTTACCTCCGCCTCCAGTTCCAGGTAATTTCCGTCGAGGAATTATAAAATCCAGCAAAATATTTGCGGAAACTTGCAGATAAACCGAAGGCAGAATTTGCAAAAGACTTCACAGACGACGCCAGTCGGTCTTCCAATATTGCGCAGGTAAAGCGGGCTTTAGAGAGCCAATTCGGCAAGCGATTGTCGCGAGATCGGCCCATGGAGAATGTCAGCGATAGCATTGTGACTGTTAATAGTTCAAGGTGAGCTGCTTTTTTGGCTCCCAATCAAGGGAATTTAAATGCGTTTTTAGTGGCACCACACCAGAAGACAGCATGAACTTTGTCATCGTTTCCACTCCGCAGTCTGAGCGCAACAAGAACACGTCTACCATCACAATCAACTCGGACTTGCCTGACCAATCCAATAGCTTAGCGTCGAATATCAGCCAGGTAGTTTTCATTGGTTTGCCAAAGGATTTTAGAGATTTATTAATGGGGGATTTATTACAGGTGACAGTGGTAACAACCCATCCTCCAATAATCATCGATAATACCCACATGATGTCCAGAACGTCGTCGGCTTCGCCTAGTAACCACAGTTCAAGCGAAGTGGTTATAGTTGCCAATGAAACCAACAAAACTCAAATTGAGTCCTCCGATGAGGAATTCTGCCCTTCATTGGACTCTTTGGAGTATCCACCGCCCAGCGAGTTTAGGGACAAACCCATCAAAGGGAAGAAACTGGATGAAAGCGAGGTAAACTTCTGAATCTAACGGTGAATCAAGCAAAATTTAATCGCCTTTTCAGGTATTAATTACTGACTCCAGCTACGTGATCAACGACTCCGGCTTGGACGTTTCCGAGGCCAATTCAAGGCTGCTGGATACTAGTCATGTCTCCGTCGTCAAAATCGACGAAGAGAAGGTTCAAGTCAAGGTAAACCCAACCACTCACTTGCCGATAGGCTGGACTAATTCTAATAATTTACATCAGGATTCAACATCCTACATCGACAAGTCTGGCGCTGAGACCTTTAGAAGTTCCACAAGCGATCTTTCGAACAGCAGCTCTGGAAAATCGGGCAGCACCAAGAGCGACTACGGAGACGAACTTCGCGGTAAATTGCTGCTTGAAATAAAACCATCCGGATGTTTTATCACGTTCTTTAAAGGTACATCCATCATTCTGGATAGCTACAAAATGAACGGCCGGATAGTTTACTCATCCAGCGCTGAAGACACTTACAAGCGCAATCCTTTGAATGGAAAGGCGTATGTAGATAACTACGAATCTGCAACTAGCGATAGGTAAATCACCCATTTCCTCTACTGGAAGATCTAAATTACAATTGAAACTGTCCATAGGTCTCATAGTGACTGCGGTTCAGTGAGAAGCACAGACTCACACCATAGAAGGCCCGTTTCAGTGAGCAAGTCTGATGTTGAAAGCATATCCATTGCCAGCCATGAAAGCAGGGGCAGCAATGGGAAGGATTCTGGTAGGTTGGACTCACACACTTGGGATTCTATTTGGGAATCTTTCTAAATTTTCCAGTGAAAAACGACGACGAAATCGAAGATCACGCGGTCATTTTAAGGAAGCCCCCTAAAACAGCTTCACAAACTGCAGCCATATTAAACAGAAAGACTCGAAAACGCACTAGAAAATTCATGATAGATGGCGTAATGATTACAACTACCACCAGCAAGGTGATTTATGGCGACGAAGACAACCCCCAATGGGACCCCTTGTTTAATCGAAAGCAGGAACTCCGGTATTTCCAAAACAAACCATTAGTTTCCAGTTTAGAGTGATTTTTTTCCGGTAAATTTGCAGAGAACTCAAGTTGCTGCAGAAGCAGGAACAAAAACAGTTCCAGGATTTGGCCACTAAGGAGAACCTGGCTTTGGAACAGCAGGAGCGCAAATTCGAACAGGAACGACAGAACTTGGAGAGAACCTATGAAAATGATCTAGACGTCCTCAGTAGACAACAGAGGTATTTATACTTGTTGCGGTAGCCCAATTTTATTTAATAATGTGGATTTAGAGTGCAAATAGAGCGGGCGGAAGCCCACCAGGACGCCGACCTTAGGGCCACTTCGAAGAAGATTCGATCAGAGCAGGAGCGGGAGCTGAAATTGTTCAGGGACGGCTTAAAACAGGAGCTGAGGTTATTAAAGGTAAGTCGTCGAAGTCCCGCAAGCCAACGGGGTACAAGTTTGTTTGTTTGGTGACAGGCTGAGGTAGATTTGCTGCCGAAAGAAAAGCGGAAGCAGGAATTCAAACTGCGGAAGGATAAAATGGACGCTGATCACTCGGAGCGAGAGCGAACCTTCTTGGAGAAGCTCAATGAAAACCACGAAAGTTCTTTGAGGCGTCTGAGCGACTCTCATCGGGAAAAAATCGCGTTGATGGAGCGCCAGTTTTTGCAGCAAAAGCAGCAACTTACCAGGTAATAAAATTCAATGTGCCCGATTCAGCGCAAAAAAGATCGTTTGTGTTTGGGTTGCAGAACCAGAGAGGCAGCGCTTTGGGAAGTCGAGGAGCGCCACATTCACGAAAAACATCAGCTAATGAAGAGGCAAATTAAAGACATTTTTATACTGCAAAGGTAAATGTTGATGGTAAACCCTGTGGAGTTGTTTAAGAGAAAACGGAATTTTCCAGGCATCAAATGCTGACAAGGCATGAAAAAGAGAAGGAGCAAATCAAGAGACGGGCTGTAAGGAAGGAGGAGGAGCTACTGAAGAAGCAGACAACCGAGAAGAGGAATTTGCCAAAGAGAATCAGAACGGAGATGAAAGCCAGAGAGGCGATGTTCAGGGAGTCGATGAGGATTTCCATATCCGGGGCTAGTGACCCCGAAATTGAAAAGAACAAATTTAAAGACGTATGTTGTTGCCCTTTCTTAAAAAACCCCTTGCTAGATGGTCTTTATTTCAGTTTCAAGAGAAGGAAAAGAAGAGATACCAGGCAGAGCAACAGAGGTTTGAACTGAAGCATCAGAAGCAGCTTGAAGAATTACGGTAAGTTCATTCACTGGAGATTGCGATTAAGGTAAGTGCGCATTTGGTCGTTTCGGAATCGACGATATTTAAAATGAGTTAATGGTAAGTTTGAGGTCTGATTTTGATTGTTTGAAATTATCAAGTTTTATTCGTTCCTGGTATCCGATGCGAATAAATGCGCGCTAAATTTACACGGAATCCTTTAATCCAGCTTTGTTTGAATGTAGAGCAATGAGCGAGGCAACCATAAAAGAGTTGGAGCAATTGCAAAGCGAAAAGAAGAAAATGCTGCTCGAGCACGAAACCCTGAAGCTGAAACAGCGAGAGGAACAGTTCATGTCCGAGCTGAAGGAATGGAAGGCGCAGCTGAAGCCGCGAAAGCAGGTAAATTGAATTGAGGGCCCATGCAGATGTTTTCTGGCTTCAAATGGCTCATCAACTAAACATTTGATTAGAAAGTCGAAGAGCGATTGCATCGTGAAGCTTTGCACAGCAAGTACGTGCAGTTCCTGCCACGCGTAACAATCGCAGCTGCGGGTAGTTCGTCGGACTTTGATGTGCCTGAACAGAAGGGACCGGTTTCGGTTCCAGCTAGTCCGATCGCTACTCGTAAACAGACGTGGGGTCATCAAAGAACCTGGAGTACGAGTGTTCTTAATGACACATCGAGAAATTCCAGTTCAAATCGGGCTCTGCCTGAACGCAAAGTGGTCGAGAACCGAAACCTTAGCTTTGAAAACCCTGACGATTCGGCCGCTTGAGGATTATTTTCCGATGATTTCAAAATTATTGCCTTCAGAGGTATCTAAAACCCTTTTATTTGGTTGTTTTTGGTAGTTGTCTTGGTACGGTATCGCCAGTACATCAACGTCGGATTTATTTGCTGCAATTTGTTTGTACTTTGTCATCGTTTTGTCCTCGGTTCTGCTTTGCTGTTGTGGTGCTTTACTTGTCCTGTTGTCCATCGCGGACGGTTAAAACCTTGTACTGTTCCAGAAACTAGAAGAAACCTTTGCTCAGCAGCTGGAAGAACAGGAAAGGGTGTATGGGCCCATGAACACTCCGCTTATATTGCCTTCAGACCTGACGGACTTGCAGGCTGACTCTTGTAGCCGAATAGGCCTTAGTTCTACTCGAAGCAGCCTTAGTTCGGTATCGGAGGGTTAGGGCTTTAACTGTTAGAGCACTAAGCTTGTTCGATTAGGAACAGGATTGTCTGGAAGCCCCGCTGTTCAGTCGGTTGCGATTTCTTCGGAAATTCTTGCAGCTTTTTCTGGATCTTTTTACACATTTTTTTGAGGGATTACGCAGTGCGGTGCTTCTAGGCGTTTGCTTAACCCCCATTTATTATTATATATCCAATCTGAACAAACTGTTGGTCAGTGTTTAGCTAACTTAAATAACTCATTAAGTCACCCCGGTTGTCTTCATTTACCAAAATCATCATTGTCTCCCGTTTAACCCTCCCGTTCACGTTTACTGGTGTAAATAGAGAATTCGAACACTAATTATAACTTTACATTTTTTCTTAGAAGTATCGTAAGTTAAAATCAGCTAGAAATTAAGGGACAGCGCAATATCGTTCTCACAGAGTGTTTTATTCTTGTAAGTTCTTTTAAATGCGAAAAGATATCGCGGTGTCCTGTATATTTATGTACAGTCAGTGTATGATTTTATTTTTAATGTTAATATTATTTTTATTATTATTGAAATAAAAAAGTGAAACATGCATTTTTAACACCTCGTTTGTGTTTTCTTTTTTTTTCTTAATTCCTTCCTTTGTAACTTCTTAGTTTTGCAGTTTCTGTGTCTTTTCACTCAATTATTGATGATTTAATTCTGAGTTTCAGATCGATGCAGTTTGCAAAAGGAGTTTCTAGCATAGAATGGTGAGTTTATCGTAAATCCAGGTTAAAAAATTGATTGCTTTTGTCGGTTAAATAATCCTGAACTGAACTTGGTTGCATCGACCAGGGTCAAGGCTACTTTCATACAGTGTAATCGCAATAACAATACTGCGAAATTATTACGGAACCGCTCACGTTTCCTTTTTGTAATTTGATTTATTTCCAGCGGTATCAAGTTGAACGGGCAAAAGGACGTACATTCGATACATTGCCAGGGTTAATGTGCCGTGAATATACACACAGACAAAGCTCGTTAAGCATATTGCATTTACATTGTTATTCGAAACTTTTCGAATCGATTTTGCTGGCTGAGGGCCCTTTGAATGCAGTGGTCATGACACATTTTGCTGACGAAGTGCGAAATTTGCACTCCGAATTTTCTCTCATTAACGGATATTTTATACCTTTATTTATATTAATTACACGAAATTTTGCGTTTTAAAGCTAGCGCACATTTTTAATCACGAAAGACAATGAGGTAAAAAGGGAAAATCGTGGAATTTTCCAAACTGAAAGCAGTTTTTTTGGAAGTTTTGTACCATCAACTAGTTTAAAGATGATTGTTTTCAATGCGAAATATCTAAAAAGAGCTGCGTTTTCATCGAATTCCTGGATTCTTAATTGAAACCCCAAAGCCTTAACAGCTTTTTAACTCTTTTATATACTCGTTGCGATGAGGAGGTCAGTTTAAATTAATTTCCACCTTCATAGTTCACGCCAGTTCTTTTATGGTTTAATTCACTTTTTTAAGGCAACACTTATTTTTTGTATTATTAATATAAAAATGGTCGCTTTGCATAATTTTCAAAACACCGAAAATATTGAAGAACTAAAAACTACACTATTACATGATTCGGGTTAATGAGGAGGTGAGTTTAAACTAAATATGTTCGTTGATTGTTTCACATTTCAACGTTAGATGAAAAGAGATGCATTTAAATTAATATTTAAACAATATGTCGACGGAAGGTGCGTTTTAATCAAATAAAAATCATCAATCTGCAAATGTTTAATATTTCAAGGAGGTGAACCTTAAACTTCCCAAATACCTGCCCTTAACTAAGCGAAGGTGAAAGTTTAAACTGTAGTGGCGTGTTTCTCCTTACTGTTAATTAAATGGTTAATTTTGATAATTTTTTTGGCGCAAGTTGGCTCTATTGAAGTTTAATACTTTGTGAATATTTCGAAGTGAAGGTGTGTTCTAATTAAATAGTTATGCATCCTTAAAGGAGTTTAAAAAAGTTTCAATGTGAAAAGTGGTTTTGTAAAATCTTGCGTGTGACTTGTAAAGCGGAAAAATATTTGAGGCTTGAGAACTGGTATTACTTAGTGAACATTTCTAAGTGAAGGTGAGTTTAAATTAAATAGTTATATATCCTGAAAGGAGGTAAGTTTCAATGTGCAAAGTTCTTTTGTAAAATCTTGCTTGTGACTTGTAAAGCGGAAAAAATATTTGAGGTTTAAGAACTGGTATTACTTAGTATATATTTCTAAGTGGAGGTGAATTTAAATTAAATAGTTATGCATCCTTAAAGGAGATATGTTTCAATGTGTAAAGTTGTTTTGTAAAATCGTTCGTGTGACTTATAAAGCGGAAAAATATTTGAGGTTAAAGAACTGGTATTAATTAGTGAACATTTCTAAGTGAAGGTGAGTTTAAATTAAATCGTTATGTATCCTGAAAGGAGGTAAGTTTCAATGTTCAAAGTTGTTTTGTAAAATCTTGCGTGTGACTTGTAAAGCGGAAAAATATTTGAGGTTTAAGAACTGGTATTACTTAGTGAACATTTCTAAGTGAAGGTTAAATTTTAGGTGAGGTTAAATTAAATAGTTATGTATCCTGAAAGGAGGTAAGATTCAATGTGCCAAGTTCTTTTGTAAAATCTTGCGTGCGACTTGTAAAGCGGAAAAATATTTGAGGTTTAAGAACTGGTATTACTTAGTGAACATTTCTAAGTGAAGGTGAGTTTAAATTAAAAAGTTATGTATCCTTACAGGAGGTAAGTTTCAATGTGCAAAGTGCTTTTGTAAACTCTTGCGTGTGACTTGTAAAGCGGAAAATATTTGAGGTTTAAGAACTGGTATTACTTAGTGAACATTTCTAAGTGGAGGTGAGTTTAAATTCAATAGTTATGTATCCTGAAAGGACGTAATTTTCAATGTGCAAAGTTTTTTAGTAAAATCTTGCATGTGACTTGTAAAGCGAATAAATATTTGAGCCTTAAGAACTGGTATTACTTAATGAATATTTATAAGTGAAGGTGAGTTTAAATTAAATAGTTATGTATCCTTACAGGAGGTAAGTTTCAATGTGCAAAGTGCTTTTGTAAACTCTTGCGTGTGACTTGTAAAGCGGAAAAATATTTGAGGTTTAAGAACTGGTATTACTTAGTGAACATTTCTAAGTGAAGGTGAGTTTAAATTAAATAGTTATGTATCCTGAAAGGAGGTAAGTTTCAATGTGCAAAGTTGTTTTGTAAAATCTTGCGTGTGACTTTATAAAGCGGAAAAATATTTGAGGTTTAAGAACTGGTATTACTTAGTGAACATTTCTAAGTGGAGGTGAGTTTAAATTCAATAGTTATGTATCCTGAAAGGAGGTAATTTTCAATGTGCAAAGTTGTTTTGTAAAATCTTGCAGTGTGACTTGTAAAGCGGAAAAATATTTGAGGTTTAAGAACTGGTATTACTTAGTGAACATTTCTAAGTGAAGGTGAGTTTAAATTAAATAGTTATGTATCCTGAAAGGAGGTAAGTTTCAATGTGCAAAATTGTTTTGTAAAATCTTGCGTGTGACTTGTAAAGTGAAAAAAATATTTGAGGTTTAAGAACTGGTATTACTTAGTGAACATTTCTAAGTGGAGGTGAGTTTAAATTCAATAGTTATATATCCTGAAAGGGGTAAGTTTCAATCTGCAAAGTTCTTTTGTAAAATCCTGCATGTGACTTATAAAGCGGCAAAAATATTTTAGGTTTAATGAACTGGTATTACTTAGTGAACATTTCTAAGTGGAGGTGAGTTTAAATTAAATAGTTATGCATCCTTAAAGGAGGTAAGATTCAATGTGCCAAGTTCTTTTGTAAAATCTTGCGTGTGACTTGTAAAGCGGAAAATATTTGAGGTACAAGAACTGGTATTACTTAGTGAACATTTCTAAGTGGAGGTGAGTTTAAATTCAATAGTTATGTATCCTGAAAGGAGGTAACTGTCAATGTGCAAAATTGTTTTGTAAAATCTTGCGTGTGACTTGTAAAACAGAAAAATATTTGAGGTTTAAGAACTGGTATTAATGAGTGAACATTTCTAAGTGAAGGTGAGTTTAATATAAAAAGTTATGTATCCTTCAAGGAGGTAAGTTTCAATGTGCAAAGTGGTTTTGTAAAATCTTGCGTGTGACTTATAAAGCGGACAAACTATTTGAGGTTTAAGAACTGGTATTACTTAGTGAACATTTCTACGTGGAGGTGAGTTTAAATTCAATAGTTATGTGTCCTGGAAGGAGGTAAGTTTCAATCTGCAAAGTTCTTTTGTAAAATCCTGCATGTGACTTATAAAGCGGCAAAAATATTTAAGGTTTATGAACTGGAATTACTTAGTGAACATTTCTAAGTGAAGGTGAGTTTAAATTCAATAGTTATGTATCCTTACAGGAGGTAAATTTCAATGTGAAAAGTTGTTTTGTAAATTGTGCTTGTGAGTTACAGAGCGGATAAAAGGTGTGAGCAAATAAATAGGAGGTAAGTTTAAGAATTAAAAAGCGCAAAACTATAGAGGTGAAGTTAAATATTTTGTTGTAAAAAATATGTGTTTGTTGTTGCTGTTGAAGGTTTCAATTTAGTAAAAGAAGTGAAATTGGAGTGCATTTGAAGGAAAGAAGGTGATGGTTTAAAGCTGTCTCAACGATTGCTTTTCATGCTTAACAGTACGTTGATACTTTGCATTAACACTTGAAGTCACTTAGTGAATGTTGTTAAAAGAAGGTGGGTTTAAATTAAATGTTAGTATTGAAGGAGGTAATTTTAAATGCGGAAAGTTCAATCTTCAAAATTTGTGAGCCTTCAAGCATATATTACATTCATGCAAATAGAAAGAGGTAAATTGACCCTGAAGGTTTTTTAAAGAAATTAAAAAGTGCGTTTTGTCAACATTAACGTTGTTGCTGAGGCTTTCAGGTCCTCTTGGCCAATAAGTGAAACTAACCAGCCTTTCATTCAAAGAAGGTGAATGTTTAAAGCTGACTAAACAATTCAATTTAACGCCAAACAGAACGTGGATTTTTGGCTCGAAAGCGTTGAAAAGTAAAAACACTTTTATCTAGTGAATGTTGTTGTGAAGGTGAGTTTAAATTAAATGGAAAAAGATAAGTTAAAACGCTAGTGAAATATTTGGCTTTGTAAAATTTTCGTGCAAGTGAAAAGGAGGTGAATTTAAAGAGTTTGAATATCCTAGAGGTGAAACGAATTATTTGCCTGGTTCGGGGGCTATTGTCCTGCAGTTGCGACCGTTTGGGGTCTTTGACAGTGAACTTTTCTGATAAAAACAAGCTATTAGAGGCTCGACATGGATGATTTTAAACTAATAAAGGCAAACTTCCGCTAACGTACTGACTATAGGCGAAACTCGAGAGCAATGCCTTTTGCCCTGAACTATTCTGTTCTCGCCTTGTGCCTCTCTGGTTCAATGTTTCGTATCAACAAACTACGGGCACTATAACCGTTCTTTGAAACGATTGTTATGTACGTCGCGGAAAATCGGTCGGGATGTGCACAGAGAGCACAAAAAAAACGCTCTAGTGCGAAACTTTAATGTGAAAATGTGCATTGAGTAGTTGAAGCAAGTCGTGACCAGTTTGTGCGCAATTTTCAGGAAAAATCTTGTTAACCGGAAGGTAAAAAGGCTGCTTTTTGTTTTTCTCTTCTCAATTTCTTGCGTGGTTGTTGTTATTGTTGTTGTTGATCGAGCGTCTGTTGAACTCTTCGGGGCCTCAGGCCGAAAGCGCGCAATTTCCTTCAACGATTCAGCTCTGGGAAAAAAATTGCAAGACTTTCTCTCAGTCGAATGTAAACGATTTAAAAAGCCAATTTTATAATGTTGGAACCTAATAGAGCAAATCGGTGTGCTATTTTCACCGTCATGTTCTCGACCAGACTGAAGAATGTATTTTTTTCGCACAAACACCAAAATGAACCAACGACAAAACTCGTTCCATTGTAATCGACTTTGCACGTTCTCTTCCTAGATCACGAAAATTCTTTGGAAGGCTAATCTACCGGGGCTGGTTGATCGATGAAACCAACTAAATTTCCAAAAAAATATGGAGAATTATCTTCAATATTTTTTCCCTTAACTTTCAGTTAAATTTACTTTAATTAATTACAACCAATTAAATTAATTACGAGACTAAATAATTAAAAAGTTAATTAATGATTGATCAACGCTCCCGTAATTAGGAGACAGCCCAAGGAGGCAATCAAAGCCAATAAAAATTGATTAACAATTAGAGAATACTTTAAAGCAATTATGGGTGATCTTCAAAGATCAACCGTTAAAAAACCTGTGAAAAACCCCGAAAGTACGGGATTTTTTAACAACTTTCTGCTGAATTCTGAAAAATTCTGATTGCTGACAGTTTCTCAAGAGTTTCTGAATTTTTCTGCGCCCGTTGGTTTTCTTAATGATCTCATAATATAAAATCCTAATAATAACATTTCTAATCTGTGCAAAGAACCTTCATTTATAGGTTTCAGTACTAAACTTTACCGAATTACTTCCTTAAAACCCTTTTTTAGAACTTTTGCTGATTTAATTCCTTAGAAACTCGATAAGGAAAACACTAGAATTTGCCATTATTTAAAGGCGAAAACTCTGCTTTGAAAATCTTCCAAAGTCCTCATTGGTAAGAGTTTTCAAAATGGTTTGAGGAAGTTTTCAATTGCGTAAAGAATTTCAGTCCCAGGATTTAACCAGCAATTTCTCGACCGTTAGTTGATGTATTTTCTGAGAAACTCGTTAAGCAGAAGATTAATTTGTCATTGTTTAAAGGAAAAAACTCTCTAAATCTAAAAGCCCTGAAAACGTCTCATATGTGAGCGTTTCCGAAAGCTTTTGAGGAAGTTTTCAATAGCGTAATCCACTTTAGTCACGCGATTTAACCAGCAATTTATCGAACTTTTACTAGTGTAATTCCTGAGAAACTCTCTCAGGGAAACAATGAAATTTGCCATTATTTAAACCACAAAACTTTTCCTTAGAAGCAGCGAAAAGTCCTCATTGGTGAGTGTTTCCAAAAGGTTTTGAGAAACTTTTCAATTGCGCAATAAAACAAACAGCAATATCTGGAACGTTTTGCTGAATTATTCTCTGAGAAACTCGTTGTTATGCAGAACAGTTGAATTAATAATTTTTTAAAGGCAACAACTTTCATCTAAAAGCCTTGAAAATTTCTCATGGATGAGACTTTCCAAAAGCTTTTCAGGGAGTTTTCAACTGCGCAAACCACTGTAGTCACTAGATTTAACCAGCAATTTCTTGAACTTTTACTGGTTTAATTCCTGAGAAACTCTCTAAGAAACACTGTGGAATTTGTTATTATTTATAGGTACAACTATCCTCTAAAAGCCCTAAAACGGTTTCGCCTCTGAGAGTTTCCAAAAGGTTTTGTGGAAGTTTTTGAATTGCGCAAACCATTTGGTGATTCAATTCCTGAGAAACTCGCTCAGGAAAACAAGGAAATTTCTCATTATTTAAATGCTAAGACTCTTCCCTAAAAGGGCCCAAAAAAGTTCTCATTGTTGTGAGTTTCCAGAAAGTGTATTGAAAAGTTTTGAATTGCGTAAATCCCTTTAGTCACGCGATTTAATACAGAAATTTCTGAAACTTTTACTGGTTTAATTCCTGAGAAACTCGCTCATCAAAACAGCGGAAATTGTAAGTATTTAAAGAGTGAAACTCTTTTTTTAAAACTCTGAGAAATACTCATCGGTGAGAGTTTCCAAAAGGTTTTGTGGAAGTTTTTGAATTGCGCAAACCATTTGGTCCCGAAATTTAAGGAGCAAGTTCTAGCACTTTTGGTGATTCAATTCCTGAGAAACTCGCTCAGGAAAACAAGGAAATTTCTCATTATTTAAATGCTAAGACTCTTCCCTAAAAGGGCCCAAAAAAGTTCTCATTGTTGTGAGTTTCCAGAAAGTGTATTGAAAAGTTTTCAGTTGCGTAAACCACTTTAGTCAAGCGATTTAATTCAGAAATTTCTGAAACTTTTACTGGGAAAACTCGCTCAGGAAAACAGTAGAATTTGTCATTAATTAAAGGGTGAAACTCTTCTCTAAAAACCCTGAAAATTACCATTGGGTGAAAGTTTCCAAAAGGTTTTTAAAAAAGTTTTTAAATGCGCAATTTTTAGAACTTTTGCTTATTTAATTCTTGAGAAACCCGCAAAAAAATATGTGGAATTTATAATTTTTTAAAGGCAAAAAACTGTCATCTAAAAGCCCTAAAAGTTCTCTTGACTGAGAGTTTCTAAAAGGTTTGTTGGTAAGGTTAAATTGCGTAAATCACTTTAGCCACGCGGTTTAATTCAGAAATTTCGGAAACTTTACTGGTTTTATTCCTGAGAAACTCGATCAGTAAAACAGCAAAAATTGTAAATATTTACAGGGCGAAACTCTTCTTTAAAAACCCTGAGAAATACTTCTAGGCGAGAGTTTCCAAAAGGTTTTGTAAAAGTTTTTGAATTGCGCAAACTAATTTGGACCCGAAATTTAAGGAGCAAGTTCTAAAACTTTTGGTGATTCAATTCCTGAGGAACTCGCTCAAGAAAACAATGAAATTTTTCATTATTTAAATGCTAAGACTCTTCCCTAAAAGCCCCCAAAAAAGTTCTCATTGTAGTGAGTTTCCAGAAAGTATTTTGATAAGTTTTCAATTGCGTAAACCACTTTAGGCATGCGATTTAATTCAGAAATATCTGAAACTTTTACTGGTTTAATTCCTGAGAAATTCGCTCATGAAAACAGCTAAAATTGTAAGTATTTAAAGAGTGAAACTCTGTTTTAAAAACCCTGAGAAATACTCATAGGTGAGAGTTTCCAAAAGGTTTTGTGGAAGTTTTTCAATTGCGGAAACCACTTTGGTCCCGAAATTTAAGGAGCAAGTTCTAGAACTTTTGGTGATTCAATTCCTGAGAAACTCGCTCAAGAAAACAATGAAATTTCTCATTATTTAAATGCTAGGACTCTTCCCTAAAAGGGTCCAAAAAAGTTCTCATTTTTGTGAGTTTCCAGAAAGTGTATTGAAAAGTTTTCAATTGCGTATACCACTTTAGGCACGCGATTTAATTCAGAAATTTCTGAGCCTTTTACTGGTTTAATTCCTGAGAAACTCGCTCATGAAAACAGCGAAAATTGTAAGTATTTAAAGAGTGAAACTCTTTTTTAAAAACCCTGAGACATACTCATAGGTGAGAGTTTCCAAAAGGTTTTGTGGAAGTTTTTGAATTGCGCAGATCATTTTGGTCCCGAAATTTAAGTTGCAAGTTCTAGAACTTTTGGTGATTCAATTCCTGAGAAACTCCCTCAGGAAAGCAAGGATATTTCTCATTATTTAAATGCTAAGACTCTTCCCTAAAAGGGCCCAAAAAAGTTCTCATTGTTGTGAGTTTCCAGAAAGTGTATTGAAAAGTTTTCAATTGCGTAAACCATTTTAGTCACGCGATTTAATTCAGAAATTTCTGAACCTTTTACTCTGAGAAACTCGCTCAGGAAAACAGTAGAATTTGTAATTATTTAAAGGGGAAATTCTTCTCTAAAACTAGTTTCCAAAAGTTTCCAAGAGGTTTAAAAAAAGTTTTTAAATGAGCAGTTTCTAGAACTTTTGCTTATCTAATTATTGAGAAACTCGTAAAAGAATAAGTGAAATTTATCATTTTTTAAAGGCAAAAAACACTGATTTAAAAGCCCTAAAAAGTTCTCTTGACTGAGAGTTTCTAAAAAATTTTTTAGAAAACCACTTTAGAGACGGGATTTAATCAGCAATTTCTTGAAATGTTGCTGGTTTTATTCCTGAGAAACTCGCTCAGAAAAACAGCGAAAATTGTAATTATTTATAGAGTGAAACTCTTCTCTAAAAACCCTGAGATATACTCATAGGTGAGAGTTTCCAAGAGGTCTAGAACTTTTGCTGATTCAATTCCTGAGAAACTCGCTGAGGAAAACAATGAAATTTCTCATTATATAAATGCTAAGACTCTTCCCTAAAAGCCCTCCAAAAAAACGTCATTGGCGAGAGTTTCCAAAAGGTTTTGAGGACGTTTTTCAATTGCGCAAACCACTTTATTTCCAGAGCTTTTGCTGATTCATTTCTCGAGAAACTCGCTCAGGAAAACAATGTAATTTGCCTTTATTTAATTGGTAAGAATCTTCTCTGAAAATCACAAAAAATCGTCATTTTTGTGAGGACCTCAGGTTTGCTGATTTATTTTCTGAGAAACTCGATAAGCAGAACCGGGAAATTTATATCATTATTCAAAGGCAAAAACTCTCATCTAAAAGCCTTAAAAAGTTCTCTGGACTGAGAGTTTCTAAAAAATTTGTTGGGAAGTTTTGAATTGCGTAAACCACCTTAGTCACGGGATTTAATCAGAAATTTCTTGAACTTTTACTGGTTTTATTCCTGAGAAACTCGCCCAGAAAAACAGCGAAAATTGTAATTATTTAAAGGGTGAAACTCTTCTTTAAAAACCCTGAAAAATACCTACAGGTGAGAGTTTCCAACATGTTTTGCGGAAGTTTTTCAATTGCGCAAACCACTTTAATCCCGAAATTTGAGGAGGGAATTCTAGAACTTTTGCTGATTCATTTCCCGCGAGACTTGCTTAAGAAAACAATGAGATTTCTCATTATTTAAATGCTAAGACCCTAAAAGCGCGAAAAAACTCTCATCTAAACGCCCTAGAAACTTCTCTTGACTGAAAGTTTCTAAAAGGTTTGTTGGGAAGTTTTGAATTGCGTAAACCACTTTAGTCATGCGATTTAATTCAGAAATTTCTGAAACTTTTACTGGTTTATTCCTGAGAAACTCCCCCAGAAAATCAGCGAAAATTGTAATTATTGAAAGAGTGAAACTCTCTTTAAAAACTCTGAGAAATACTCATAGGTGAAAGTTGCCAAAACGTTTTAAGGGACTTTTAATTGTGTATACCACTTTTCTTAAGTGATTTAACCAGCAATTTCTACAACCTGAGCAGATTTAATTCCTGAAAACCACTTTAAAAAACAGTGGAATTTGTCATTATTTAAAGGGCAAAAGTCATTTTTACAAATCCTCAAAAGTACTACTGGGTGAAAGTTTCCAAAACGTTTTAAAACATTTTCTAATTGCGCAAACCACTTTCTCAAGTGATTTAACCGGCAATTTCTACAACTTGAGCTGATTTAATTCCTGAAAACCCCTTTAAAAAACAGTGGAATTTGTCATTATTTAAAGGGCGAAAAAGTCTTTTTACAAATCCTAAAAGTACTACTGGGTGAAAGTTTCCAAAACGTTTTAAAACATTTTCTAATTGCGCAAACCACTTTTCTCAAGTGATTTAACCAGCAATTTCTACAACTTTAGCTGATTTAATTCCTGAAAAACCCCTTAAAAAACAGTGGAATTTGTCATTATTTAAAGGGCAAAAGTCTTTTTACAAATCCTAAAAAGTACTACTGGGTGAAAGTTTCTAAAACGTTTTAAAACATTTTCTAATTGCGCAAACCACTTTTCTCAAGTGATTTATCCAGCAATTTCTACAACTTGAGCTGATTTAATTCCTGAAAAAATCCTTTAAAAACAGTGGAATTTGTCATTATTTAAAGGGCGAAAGACTTTTTTACAAATCCTAAAAAGTACTACTGGGTGAAAGTTTCCAAAAACGTTTTAAAACATTTTCTAATTGCGCAAACCACTTTTCTCAAGTGATTTAACCAGCAATTTCTACACTTTAGCTGATTTATTCCTGAAAACCCCTTTAAAAAAACCGTGGAATTTGTCATTATTTAAAGGGCGAAAGTCTTTTTTACAAGTCCTAAAAAGGACTACTGGGTTAAAGTTTCCAAAACGTTTTAAAACATTTTCTAATTGCGCAAACCACTTTTTTCAAGTGATTTATCCAGCAATTTCTACAACTTGAGCTGATTTAATTCCTGAAAAACCCTTAAAAAACAGTGGAATTTGTCATTATTTAAAGGGCAAAACTCTTTTTCACAAATCCTAAAAAGTACTACTGGGTTAAAGTTTCCAAAACGTTTTAAAACATTTTTTAATTGCGCAAACCACTTTTCTCAAGTGATTTACCCAGCAATTTCTACAACTTTAGCTGATTTAATTCCTGAAAACCCCTTAAAAAACAGTGGAATTTGTCATTATTTAAAGGGCGAAAGTCTTTTTTACAAATCCTAAAAAGTACTACTGGGTGAAAGTTTCCAAAACGTTTTAAAACATTTTCTAATTGCGTCAAACCACTTTTCTCAAGTGATTTAACCAGCAATTTCTACAACTTTAGCTGATTTAATTCCTGAAAAAAATCCTTAAAAAACAGTGGAATTTGTCATTTAAAGGGCGAAAGTCTTTTTTACAAATCCTAAAAAGTACTACTGGGTGAAAGTTTCCAAAACGTTTTAAAACATTTTCTAATTGCGGCAAACCACTTTTCTCAAGTGATTTATCCAGCAATTTCTACAATTTTAGCTGATTTAATTCCTGAAAAAATCCTTTAAAAAACAGTGGAATTTGTCATTATTTAAAGGGCGAAAGTCTTTTTTACAAATCCTAAAAAGTACTACTGGGTGAAAGTTTCTAAAACGTTTTAAAACATTTTCTAATTGCGTGCAAACCACTTTTCTCAAGTGATTTAACCAGCAATTTCTACAACTTTAGCTGATTTAATTCCTGAAAACCCCTTAAAAAACAGTGTAATTTGTCATTATTTAAAGGGCGAAAGGTCTTTTTTACAAAGTCCTAAAAAGTACTACTGGGTGAAAGTTTCTAAAACGTTTTAAAACATTTTCTAATTGCGTAAACCACTTTTCTCAAGTGATTTAACCAGCAATTTCTACAACTTTAGCTGATTTAATTCCTGAAAACCCCTTTAAAAAACAGTGGAATTTGTCATTATTTAAAGGGCGAAAGTCTTTTTTACAAATCCTAAAAAGTACTACTGGGTGAAAGTTTCCAAAACGTTTTAAAACATTTTCTAATTGCGCAAACCACTTTTCTCAAGTGATTTAACCAGCAATTTCTACAACTTGAGCTGATTTAATTCCTGAAAACCCCTATAAAAAACAGTGGAATTTGTCATTATTTAAAGGGCGAAAGTCTTTTTTACAAATCCTAAAAAGTACTACTGGGTGAAAGTTTCCAAAACGTTTTAAAACATTTTCTAATTGCGCAAACCACTTTTCTCAAGTGATTTAACCAGCAATTTCTACAACTTGAGCTGATTTAATTCCTGAAAAACCCTATAAAAACAGTGGAATTTGTCATTATTTAAAGGGCGAAAGTCTTTTTTACAAATCCTAAAAAGTACTACTGGGTGAAAGTTTCCAAAACGTTTTAAAACATTTTCTAATTGCGCAAACCACTTTTCTCAAGTGATTTATCCAGCAATTTCTACAACTTGAGCTGATTTAATTCCTGAAAAAACCCCTATAAAAACAGTGGATTTTGTCATTATTTAAAGGGCGAAAGTCTTTTTTACAAATCCTAAAAAGTACTACTGGGTGAAAGTTTCTAAAACGTTTTAAAACATTTTCTCATTGCGTGAACCACTTTTCTCAAGTGATTTAACCAGCACTTTCTACAACTTGAGCTGATTTAATTCCTGAAAACCCCTTAAAAAAACAGTGGAATTTGTCATTATTTAAAGGGCGAAAGTCTGTTTTACAAATCCTAAAATGTACTGCTGGTTGAAAGTTTCTAAAACGTTTTAAAACATTTTCTAATTGCGCAAACCACTTTTCTCAAGTGATTTATCCAGCAATTTCTACAACTTTAGCTGATTTAATTCCTGAAAATCCCTTTAAAAAACAGTGGAATTTGTCATTATTTAAAGGGCAAAAGTCTTTTTTACAAATCCTAAAAAGTACTACTGGGTGAAAGTTTCTAAAACGTTTTAAAACATTTTCTAATTGCGTGAACCACTTTTCTCAAGTGATTTAACCAGCAATTTCTACAACTTTAGCTGATTTAATTCCTGAAAACCCCTTAAAAAAACAGTGGAATTTGTCATTATTTAAAGGGCGAAAGTCTTTTTTACAAATCCTAAAAAGTACTACTGGGTGAAAGTTTCCAAAACGTTTTAAAACATTTTCTAATTGCGCAAACCACTTTTCTCAAGTGATTTAACCAGCAATTTCTACAACTTGAGCTGATTTAATTCCTGAAAAACCACTTAAAAAACAGTGGAATTTGTCATTATTTAAAGGGCAAAACTCTTTTTCACAAATCCTAAAAAGTACTACTGGGTTAAAGTTTCCAAAACGTTTTAAAACATTTTTTAATTGCGCAAACCACTTTTCTCAAGTGATTTACCCAGCAATTTCTACAACTTTAGCTGATTTAATTCCTGAAAACCCCTTAAAAAAACAGTGGAATTTGTCATTATTTAAAGGGCGAAAGTCTTTTTTACAAATCCTAAAAAGTACTACTGGGTGAAAGTTTCTAAAACGTTTTAAAACATTTTCTAATTGCGTGAACCACTTTTCTCAAGTGATTTAACCAGCAATTTCTACAACTTTCGCTGATTTAATTGCTGAAAAACCCTTTAAAAAACAGTGGAATTTGTCATTATTTAAAGGGCGAAAGTCTTTTTTACAAATCCTAAAAAGTACTACTGGGTGAAAGTTTTTAAACCTTTTAAACATTAACATTTTCTTATTGCGTAAACCACTTTTCTCAAGTGATTTAACCAGCAATTTCAACAACTTTAGCTGATTTAATTCCTGAAAACCCCTTTAAAAAACAGTGGAATTTGTCATTATTTAAAGGGCGAAAGTCTTTTTTACAAATCCTAAAAAGTACTACTGGGTGAAAATTTCTAAAACGTTTTAAAACATTTTCTAATTGCGTGAACCACTTTGCTCAAGTGATTTAACCAGCAATTTCTACAACTTTAGCTGATTTAATTCCTGAAAACCCCTTTAAAAAACAGAGGAATTTGTCAGCATTTAAGGGGTAAAACTCTCCTCTAAAAGTCTTGAAAAGACCTCATTGGTCAACGTTTCCAAAAGGTGTCTAAACTCCTCACTTCTGAGAGTATCTAAATGACTTTGACGAAATTATCTTAAACCCCTATTTCCAGAACTTTTGCGGACGTAATTCTTGACGCACCTGCAAAAATTGTTTGGTTTTGAACCGGAAAAATCACGAGCAACAGCCGTACTGTGTACAAATTCCTACGAGGCTTCAAACATTTTTCAAACAATCCAATGGAAAAAAAATCCCATACAATCCAGTAAAGCAGTACGTTGAAGAATGTTTCCATCGATCCCTCGTAGATAGCAAATCTACCAAAAAAACTCGTTCTAGTCAAAATAAACTGCAAAATTTTAGCCATATTCTTAAGAGATCAGCAGGTGACTGGCACTACTTGATCAGTAATTCATCACAAACAATGTGATACGTTTTATCTGGCTTTACTGTATAAATGTGTAAATAAGTACCACACGAGACTGTACATATAAAACTGAAATTGCTGATAAAATCGACTATTTATATGTTAATCTTTGATTTCGGACTGGTAAAGTCATAGTGCACGCCGCGATTTTAATTTGTTTGTTAGTGTCTTTTTAGTGTTGTGCGTGGACATGTTCGGGGTAAAACTACTACTCCAAAGTCCACTTAACCAATTTATTGTCTCTTTTATGGTCAATTTCAGCCGATTACTATGCTGGACATATTCACCTGCCTGTTGGGCGCCCTATTCTTCATGTTCATCGGCTTCAGACCGCCGTGGCAACCAAAAAAGCTTCAAGATTTCCGCCACAAAGAAGTGCAAGACATTCCAGGCCCTCTATCGCTGCCATGGATCGGAACCAGGTGGCTCTTCACCATCGGACGGTACCAAATGTCGAAAATTCCGGAATTTTACCAAGACATGGTGCGCAAATACGGTCTCATCTTTAAAGAGGAGGCCGTCTGGAATGTGCCCATTATTAGTGTGGTGGAGCGCAGCGACATCGAAACGGTGCTCAAAAGCACCGGAAAATGGCCTGTGCGGCCTCCAACAGCCGCAGTTGCACAATACCGCAAAGCTCATCCGGAGCGATACGCCAGTGCTGGACTAGTGAATGAACAAGGTACTTACCTCAGAATTCCAATGGATTTAGATCGGGATTGTAAGGAGGCTTTTTAGGGGAAAAATGGCAGTTTCTAAGAACCTCCTTGACCACTGTGCTGACCAGCCCCAAGACCATCAACGACTTTCTGCCTCAGATGGACGAAATTGCAGACGACTGGTGCCACTTGATCAAGCAGAGGAGGACCGCCGATGGGCGCATTGATCATCTGGAAGAATTGGCAGGCCGATTGGGACTGGAAGCCACTTGCGCTTTGGTGTTGGGTAAGATCAACAGTATTGTTATTGCCAGAACAGAGAAACCCACATCTGAATATTGAAAAATTCAACCTTAAAAAATCTCGTATTTAAGAATACTTCAGATGAATAATTTGAAGATTTTTTTTAGCCACTCTGTATACAGGGTGGTTCACTGTTGATAGCAAGTTAGACGTAAACGGAAAGCGCAACTTTGGCTACTTTTATAATCGTTCGTGATCTAAAGATCTATCTCAAACATATTTTCTGCAATGCAGCCTTGCTGCTACTTCAACTGAGACACCCTGTATATAATACTGTTTTTGGATTCGCAACTAGTTTCCTAATTTTTTTTCGGATACTTTCCCGAATTTTTTTTTTCAAAAAATCGACCTCGACCCTTAAAATTTTTCGATAAAAAATCAAAATTTCACAAGCGCGTTTTTTGAGCTCAATCGACCCCTTCAGACGTAAGGAGCTCACAAATGTGCATTTATAAAGCGTTTGGGTAAATATAAGGAAGAAATCGTGAGTTAACGATCGTGAACGCTCAAAAAAAGATAAAAATTTGCCGAAAATATCGATTATTTCGGAAGTGAAATTTCTAGCTGTTTTCACATGGAGTTCGTTGCATTTCTCGTTTCCTTAAGATAAAACTTTTTTTTTCAAATATTTCAAGGCATTTTGAGCAAATTTATATTTTTTCCACCCCTAAAAAATTTTCGGTATAAAAATCAAAATTTCTCATGCATTTTTTTTAAGCTCAATCGACTCCTTTCGATATAAGAAGCTCACAAATGCGCATTTATAAATTGTTTGAGTCAATAATAAGGAAGAAATAGTCGGTTAAAGATCGTAAACGTTCAAAAAACACTTAAAATGTGCTGAAAATATCGATTATTTCGGAACTGAAACTTCAAGCGTGTTTTTCAATGAGTTCGTTGCATTCCTCGCTTTCTTGAGAAGAAAATGATTTTTTTAGGCATTTTGAGCAAATATATAGTTTTTTAAATAATCGACCTCCACCCTTAATAAACGTCCTATAAAAAATCAAAATTTGACATGTGCGTTTTTTGGAGCTCAATCGACTTCTTTCCACATAAGAAGCTCACAAATGTGCATTTATAAAGTGTTTGGGTCAATAATAAGGAAGAAATCGTCGGTTAAAGATCGTGGAGGTTCAAAAAACGCTTAAAATATTCCGAAAATATTGATTATTTGAGAACTGAAACTTCTAGCGTGTTTTTCCATGGGTTGAAAATTGAAAGTGATCTAGATTTCAAGGCGTTTTAAGCAAATTTATATTTTTTGAAATAACCGACCTCCACCCCTAAAAAATTTTCGGTACAAAAATCAAAATTTTACATGCGTGATTTTTGAGCTCAAAGCGACTCCTTTCGATGTAAGAAATGTGCCAAAAATATCGATTATTTTGGAACTGAAACTTCAAGCGTGTTTTTCCATGAGTTGAAATTTGATAGTGATCTAGATTTCAAGGCGTTTTAAGCAAATTTATATTTTTTGAAATAACCGACCTCCACCCCTAAAAAATTTTCGGTACAAAAATCAGAATTTTACAAACGTGTTTTTTGAACTCAAAGCGACCCCTTTCGATCTAAGAAATGTGCCAAAAATATTGATTATTTGGGAACTGAAACTTCAAGCGTGTTTTTCCATGAGTTGAAAATTGAAAGTGATCTAGATTTCAAGGCGTTTTGAGCAAATTTATATTTTTTGAAATAACCGACCTCCACCCCTAAAAAATTTTCGGTACAAAAATCAAAATTTTACATGCGTGATTTTTGAGCTCAAAGCGACTCCTTTCGATGTAAGAAATGTGCCAAAAATATCGATTATTTTGGAACTGAAACTTCAAGCGTGTTTTTCCATGAGTTGAAAATTGATAGTGATCTAGATTTCAAGGCGTTTTAAGCAAATTTATATTTTTTGAAATAACCGACCTCCACCCCTAAAAAATTTTCGGTACAAAAATCAAAATTTTACATGCGTGATTTTTGAGCTCAAAGCGACTCTTTCGATCTAAGAAATGTGTCAAAAATAACGATTATTTTGGAACTGAAACTTCAAGCGTGTTTTTCCATGAGTTGAAAATTGATAGTGATCTAGATTTCAAGGCGTTTTAAGCAAATTTATATTTTTTGAAATAACCGACCTCCACCCCTAAAAAATTTTCGGTACAAAATTCAAAATTTTACACACGTGATTTTTGAGCTCAAAGCGACTCCTTTCGATGTAAGAAATGTGCCAAAAATATCGATTATTTTGGAACTGAAACTTCAAGCGTGTTTTTCCATGAGTTGAAAATTGATAGTGATCTAGATTTCAAGGCGTTTTAAGCAAATTTATATTTTTTGAAATAACCGACCTCCACCCCTAAAAAATTTTCGGTACAAAATTCTAAATTTTACACACGTGATTTTTGAGCTCAAAGCGACTCCTTTCGATGTAAGAAATGTGCCAAAAATAACGATTATTTTGGAACTGAAACTTCAAGCCTGTTTTTCAATGAGTTCGTTGTATTCCTCGCTTTCTTGAGGTGAAAATTATGCAGATTTCAATGCATTTTGAGTAAATTTTTATTTTTTCAAATAATCGACCTCCAGCCTTAAAAATATTATTTTTTGAGCTCAGTCGACTCCTTTCGACATAAGAAGCTCACAAATGTGCATTTATAAAGTGTTTGGGTCAATAATAAGGAAGAAATCGTCGGTTAAAGATCGTGGACGTTCAAAAAACCCGTAAAATATTCCGAAAATATCGATTATTTAGGAACTGAAACTTCAAGCTTGTTTTTCCATGAGTTGAAAATTGAAAGTGATCTAGATTTCAAGCCATTTTGAGCAAATTTATATTTTTTGAAATAACCGACCTCCAGCCCTAAAAAATTTTCGGTACAAAATTCAAAATTTTACACACGTGATTTTTGAGCTCAAAGCGACTCCTTTCGATGTAAGAAATGTGCCAAAAATATCGATTATTTCGAAACTGAAACTTCAAGCCTGTTTTTCAATGAGTTCGTTGTATTCCTCGCTTCCTTGAGGTGAAAATGATGCCGATTTCAATGCATTTTGAGTAAATTTTTATTTTTTCAAATAATCGACCTCCACCCTTAAAAATATATTTTTTGAGCTCAATCGACTCCTTTCGACATAAGAAGCTCACACATGTGCATTTATAAAGTGTTTGGGTCAATAATAAGCACGAAATCGTCGATTAAAGATCGTGGAGGTTCAACAAACCCGAAATTCCGAAAATATTGATTATTTGGGAACTGAAACTTCTAGCGTGTTTTTCCATGAGTTGAAAATTGAAAATGATCTAGATTTCAAGGCATTTTGAGCAAATTTATATTTTTTGAAATAACCGACCTCCACCCCTAAAAAATTTTCGGTACAAAAATCAAAATTTTACATGCGTATTTTTTGAGCTCAAAGCGACTCCTTTCGATGTAAGAAATGTGCCAAAAATATCGATTATTTCGAAACTGAAACTTCAAGCCTGTTTTTCAATGAGTTCGTTGTATTCCTCGCTTTCTTGAGGTGAAAATTATGCAGATTTCAATGCATTTTGAGTAAATTTTTATTTTTTCAAATAATCGACCTCCACCCTTAAAATAAATCTTTTTTGAGCTCAATCGACTCCTTTCGACATAAGAAGCTCACAAATGTGCATTTATAAAGTGTTTGGGTCAATAATAAGGAAGAAATCGTCGGTTAAAGATCGTGGAGGTTCAAAAAACGCTTAAAATATTCCAAAAATATCGATTATTTGGGAACTGAAACTTCAAATGTGTTTTTCCATGAGTTGAAAATTGAAAATGATCTAGATGTCAAGGCATTTTGAGTAAATTTATATTTTTTGATTTAATCGACCTCCACCCTTAAAAAATTTTCGGTACAAAAATCAAAAATTTTATATGCGTGATTTTTGAGCCCTAAGCGACTCCTTTCGATGTAAGAAATGTGCCAAAAATATCGATTATTTCGAAACTGAAACTTCAAGCCTGTTTTTCAATGAGTTCGTTGTATTCCTCGCTTTCTTGAGGTGAAAATGATGCAGATTTCAATGCATTTTGAGTAAATTTTAATTTTTTCAAATAATCGACCTCCACCCTTAAAATAAATCTTTTTTGGGCTCAATCGACTCCTTTCGACATAAGAAGCTCACAAATGTGCATTTATAAAGTGTTTGGGTCAATAATAAGAAAGAAATCGTCGGTTAAAGATCGTGGAGGTTCAAAAAACCCGTAAAATATTCCGAAAATATCGATTATTTAGGAACTGAAACTTCAAGCGTGTTTTTCCATGAGTTGAAAATTGATAGTGATCTAGATTTCAAGGCGTTTTAAGCAAATTTATATTTTTTGAAATAACCGACCTCCACCCCTAAAAAATTTTCGGTACAAAAATCAAAATTTTACATGCGTGATTTTCAAGCTCAAAGCGACTCCTTTCGATGTAAGAAATGTGCCAAAAATATCGATTATTTCGAAACTGAAACTTCAAGCCTGTTTTTCAATGAGTTCGTTGTATTCCTCGCTTTCTTGAGGTGAAAATGATGCAGATTTCAATGCATTTTGAGTCAATTTTAATTTTTTCAAATAATCGACCTCCACCTTTAAAATAAATCTTTTTTGGGCCCAATCGACTCCTTTCGACATAAGAAGCTCACAAATGTGTATTTATAAAGTGTTTGGGTCAATAATAAGGAAGAAATCGTCGGTTAAAGATCGTGGAGGTTCAAAAAACGCTTAAAATATTCCAAAAATATTGATTATTTTGGAACTGAAACTTCTAGCGAGTTTTTCCATGAGTTGAAAATTGAAAGTCGTTTAGATTTCAAGGCGTTTTAAGCAAATTTATATTTTTTGAAATAACCGATCTCCACCCCTAAAAAATTTTCGGTACAAAAATCAAAAGTTTAAATGTGCGATTTTTGAGCTCAAAGCGACTCCTTTCGATGTAAGAAATGTGCCAAAAATGTCGATTATTTCGGAATTGAAACTTCAAGCGTGTTTTTCAATGAGTTCGTTGCATTTCTCGCTTTCTTGAGGTGAAAATTATGCAGATTTAAATGCATTTTGAGTAAATTTTAATTTTTTTAAGTAATCGACCTCCACCCTTAAAAAAATCTTTTTTGTGCTCAATCGACTCCTTTCGACATAAGAAGTTCACAAATGTGCATTTATAAAGTGTTTGGGTCAATAATAAGGAAGAAATCGTCGGTTAAAGATCGTGGAGGTTCAAAAAACCCGTAAAATATTCCGAAAATATCGATTATTTAGGAACTGAAACTTCAAGCTTGTTTTTCCATGAGTTGAAAATTGAAAGTGATCTAGATTTCAAGCCATTTTGAGCAAATTTATATTTTTTGAAATAACCGACCTCCAGCCCTAAAAATTTTCGGTACAAAAATTAAAATTTTACATGCGTGATTTTCGAGCTCAAAGCGACTCCTTTCGATGTAAGAAATGTGCCAAAAATATCGATTATTTTGGAACTGAAACTTCAAGCGTGTTTTCCATGAGTTGAAAATTAATAGTGATCTAGATTTCAAGGCGTTTTAAGCAAATTTATATTTTTTGAAATAACCGACCTCCAGCCCTAAAAAATTTTCGGTACAAAAATCAAAAGTTTAAATGTGCGGTTTTTGAGCTCAAAGCGATTCCTTTCGATGTAAGAAATGTGCCAAAAATATCGATTATTTCGGAATTGAAACTTCAAGCGTGTTTTTCAATGGGTTCGTTGCATTCCTCGCTTCCTTGAGATGAAAATGATGTAGATTTCGATGCATTTTGACTAAATTTATATTTTTTCAAATAATCGACCTCCACCCTTAAAAAATTCTTGTTTGGGCTCAATCGACTACTTTTGACGTAAGGAGCTCACAAATGTGCATTTATAAAGTGTTTGGGTCAATAATAAGGAAGAAATCGTCGGTTAAATATCGTGGAGGTTCAAAAAACGCTTTAAATTTTCCGAAAATATCGATTATTTCGGAACAGGAACTTCTACCGTGTTTTTCCATGAGTTGAAAATTCAAAATGATCTAGATTTCCACCCTTAGTAATTTTCGCTGAAAAATCAAAATTTCACATGCATGTTTTTTGAGCTCAATCGGCTCCTTTCGCTATAAGACGCTCACAAATGTACATTTATAAAGCGTTTGGGTCAATAATAAGGATTTTTGATGAGTTCGTTGCATTCCTCGTTTCCTTGAGATGAAAATGATCTAGATTTCAAGGCATTTTGAGCAAATTTATATTTTTTCAAATAATCGACCTCCACCCTTAAGTAAATTCCCGCTAAAAATCAAAATTTGACATGCATGTTTTTTGAGCCCAATCGACTCCTTTAGACGCAAGAAGCTCACAAAAGAACTAAATTTTGAAGAAAAAAATTTAAAATTATGAACTACTCGAACACTTGTTACCCCCCATTAGAGATGGGTCTCGGAAAGTAATGGAGAAAAAAGTTTAGAAAGCAATTGCGAATTCAAAAACGGTAGGTATTATATATGGGGTGTCTCACTAAGAGCCTGATTCTGGGCCTAATTAAAAAAGAGTATTTTTTTTCGAAAAATTAACTTTTTATGTATAATCATCCTGCTTTTGAATCGTAAAAATCTGCTCAAACCGCTCAAGTTGCCATCAATTCGGTCACCGCACAAACCGGAATATTCATTAAACTTGTCCTTTAAACTTAATCAAATTCATAAACCACAATTAGGAACGTGTTTGTATGTTAATCAGTGTGGGAGCAGACGGTTTTTATTGCCGGGGCCAAATATTAAACTTGACTTTGAAGTTCCTGCGTATGTCGCCTCTGTATCCGGCCCGATAAACCGACAAAAAAAATCGTTTTTCAGGTCGCAGGATGGGTTTTTTGATTGAGGATCAGCGATGTGAAGTGGCTGAGAAGTTGGCGCAGTCGGTGCACGATCATTTCATTGCCTGTAGGGATACGTACTTTGGGTTGCCCTTTTGGTCAGCCTTTCCCACGCCCAACTATAGGAAGCTGTGTGAAAGCGAAAGGAACATGTACGAGTTTGCATCCGAGCTGATCAAAACAGCCGATGACTCGACAAAAGACAGCGCAGTTTTTCAGGTGCGATTTTCGCTTTTTTCTTTGAACTTTACTTGATGCGATTGTGACATTGCAGTCGGTTTTGGGAGCCCACATAGACGAGCGAGAAAAGAAATCTGCAATTGTGGACTTTCTGGCAGCAGGAATTTACACTTTGAAGAACAGCCTGCTGTTCCTGCTGTACCAAATCGCCATGAACCCGGAATGCCAGAAGAAAATCCTCGAGGATACCACCAATACTTACTTGAAGGTATTTAAAAGATTTTCGTTTTCGATTTTTTCTTTCATTTCATTTCTATATCAGAAATCGAGCTCCAATTTTAAATTTTCCACAAATTCTAATCCAGGAGAAACTTTTCAGTTTCCATGCATTTTCCAGATTCCAGAAGTTTCTGCTCTTAGCGAAACTGCGAGCGTATTAATCCGGAAAACATTGATTTGTAAAACTCAACAATTTCTTTTCCTCACAACTCGCTAAGCTATTTGATGATTTCAAACGAATTTTGAAGGAGTCGAAACATTTCTGAAAATAATGGTAAAAATAATAAAATAACTATAAACTTTTTCACTCTAAACTAGCTCAATTTTCCGTCGATTTAAATTTTCTCAGTAAATGGAGGCACAAAACTACTGTGGGTTTTCAAATGCATTTTAAAGAGCTGCAAAATGCCGGAAAGTAACGGAATTACAACCGGATATATTTGGAAAAGGTTAAAAAAATGTAATCAGAAGACGCTTTTTCTTAAAACTGGTTCGGTTTTTCGTCGAATTTAATGGTTTTAAAAATGGAAGCACGAGAGGATTTTTGTCTTTCAAATGAATTTTAAAAAGTCGCAAAATGCCGGAAAGTAACGGAACTACAACCGAACATATTCGGAAAAGGTTAAAAAAATCTAATCAGAAGACGCTTTTACTCAAATCTAGTTCGGTTTTCCGTCGATCTTAATGTTTTTAAAAAATGGAAGCACGAGAAGATTTTTGTTTTTCAAATGCATTTTAAAGAGCTGCAAAATGCCGGAAGGTAACGGAATTACAACCGGATATATTCGGAAAAAGTTAAAAAAATGGAATCAGAAGACGATTTTTCTCAAAACTAGTTCGATTTTTCGTCGATTTTAATGGTTTCAAAAAATGGAAGCACGAGAAGATTTTTGTTTTCAAATGCATTTTAAAGAGCTGCAAAATGCCGGAAGGTAACGGAATTACAACCGGATATATTTGGAAAAGGTTAAAAAAAATGTAGCCAGAAGCATTTTTTCTCAAAATTAGTTCGGTTTTTCGTCGATTTTAATGTTTTCAAAAAATGGAAACACGAGAAGATTTTTGTGTTTCAAATGCATGTTAAAGAGCTGCAAAATGCCGGGAAGAAGCGGAATTACAACCGGATATATTCGGAAAAGTTTTAAAAAAATGTAGCTAGAAGCATCTTTTTCTCAAAATTCTTTCGTTTTTTCATCGATTTTAATGTTTTCAAAAAATGGAAGCACGAGAGGATTTTTGTCTTTCAAATGAATTTTAAAAAGTCGCAAAATACCGGAAAGTAACGGAACTGCAACCGAATATATTCGGAAAACGTTAAAAAAATCTAAGCAGAAGACGCTTTTTCTCAAAACTAGTTCGTTTTTTCGTCGATTTTAATGGTTTCAAAAAATGGAAGCACGAGATTATTTTTTATTTGCAAATGCATTTTAAAGAGCTGCAAACTGCCGGAAAGTAACGGAATTACAACCGGATATATTCGGAAAAGGTGTAAAAAAATGTAGCCAAAAGCCTCTTTTTTCCAAAACTAGTTCGGCTTTTCGTCGATTTTAATGTTTTTAAAAATGGAAGCACAAGAGGATTTTTGTGTTTCAAATTAATTTTAAAAAGTAGCAAAATGCCGAAAAGTAACGGAACTACAACCGAATATATGTGGAAATGTTTTTAAAAATGTAATCAGAAGACGCTTTTCTCAAAATTAGTTCGACTTTTCGTCGATTTTAATGGTTTCAAAAATGGAAGCACGCGATTATTTTTTATTTGCAAATGCATTTTAAAGAGCTGCAAACTGCCGGAAAGTAACGGAATTACAACCGGATATATTCGGAAAAGGTGAAAAAAAATGTAGCCAAAAGCCTCTTTTTTCCAAAACTAGTTCGGCTTTTCGTCGATTTTAATGTTTTTAAAAAATGGAAGCACAAGAGGATTTTTGTGTTTCAAATTAATTTTAAAAAGTAGCAAAATGCCGAAAAGTAACGGAACTACAACCGAATATATGCGGAAAAGTTTTTGAAAATGTATTCAGAATACGCTTTTTCTCAAAACTAGTTCGATTTTTCGTTGATTTTAATGGTTTCAAAAAATGGAAGCCCGAGAGGATTTTTGCCTTTCAAATGCATTTTGAAAAGTCGCAAAATGCCGGAAAGTAACGGATCTACAACCGAATATATTCGGAAAAGGTGTAAAAAAAATTAGCCAAAAGCCTCTTTTTTCCAAAACTAGTTCGACTTTTCGTCGATTTTAATGTTTTTAAAAAATGGAAGCACAAGAGGATTTTTGTGTTTCAAATTAATTTTAAAAAGTAGCAAAATGCCGAAAAGTAACGGAACTACAACCGAATATATGTGGAAATGTTTTTAAAAATGTAATCAGAAGACGCTTTTCTCAAAATTAGTTCGATTTTTCGTCGATTTTAATGGTTTCAAAAAATGGAAGCACGAGAAGATTTTTGTTTTCAAATGCATGTTAAAGAGCTGCAAAATGCCGGAAAGTAGCGGGATTACAACCGGATATATTCGGAAAAGATTTAAAAAATGTAGCCTGAAGCATCTTTTTCTCAAAATTGGTTGGGTTTTTCCTCGATTTTAATGTTTTCAAAAAATGGAAACAGGAGAGAATTTTTGTCTTTCAAATGAATTTTAAAAAGTCGCAAAATGCCTTAAAGTAACGGACCCACAGCCGAATATATTCGGAATAGGATTAAAAAATGTAATCAGAACACGCTTTTTCTCAAAACTAGTTCGGTTTTTCGTCGATGTTAATGTTTTCAAATAATGGAAGTACGAAAGGATTTTTGTCTCTCAAAAGCATTTTGCTGCAAAATGCCGGGAAGTACCGAAATTACAACCGGATATATTCGGAAAAGGTTAGAAAAATGTAGCCAGAAGCATCTTTTTCTCAAAATTAGTTCGGTTTTTGTCGATTTTAATGTTTTCAAATAATGGAAGCACGAGAGGATTTTTGTCTTTCAAATAAATTTTAACAAGTCGCAAAATGCCGGAAAGTAACGGAACTACAACCGAATATATTCGGAATAGGATAAAATAATGTAATCAGAAGACGCTTTTTCTCAAAACTAGTTCGGTTTTTCGTCGAATTTAATGTTTTCAAAAAATGGAAGCACGAGAGGATTTTTGTGTTTCAAATTAATTTTAAAAAGTAGCAAAATGCCGAAAAGTAACGGAAATACAACCGAATATATGCGGAAAAGTTTAAAAAAATGTAATCAGAAGACGCTTTTTCTCAAAACTAGTTCGATTTTTCGTTGATTTTAATGGTTTCAAAAAATGGAAGCCCGAGAGGATTTTTGCCTTTCAAATGCATTTTGAAAAGTCGCAAAATGCCGGAAAATAACGGATCTACAACCGGATATATTCGGAAAAGGTTTAAAAAAATGTATCCAGAAGCATCTTTTTCTCAAAATTAGTTCGGTTTTTCGTCGATTTTAATGTTTTCAGAAAATGGACGTACGAGAGGATTTTTGTCTTTCAAATGAATTTTAAAAAGTTGCAAAATACCGAAAAGTAACGGAACTACAACCGAATATATGCGGAAAAGTTTTTAAAAATGCAATCGGAAGACGCTTTTTCTCAAAACTAGTTCGGTTGTTCGTCGATCTTAATGTTTTCAAAAAACGGAAACAGGAGAGAATTTTTGTCTTTCAAATGAATTTTAAAAAGTTGCAAAATACCGGAAAGTAACGGAACTACAACCGAATTTGTTCGGACAAGGTTGAAAAAATGTAACCAGAAGACGCTTTTTCTCAAAACTAGTTCGGTTTTTCGTCGAATTTAATGGTTTTAAAAAATAGAAGCACGAGAGGAATTTTGTCTTTCAAATGAATTTTAAAAAGTCGCAAATACCGGAAAGTAACGGGACTACAACCAAATATATTCGGAAAAGGTTAAAAAAATGTAATCAGAAAACGTTTTTTCTCAAATCTAGTTCGGTTTTTCGTCGATTTTAATGTTTTCAGAAAATGGACGTACGAGAGGATTTTTGTCTTTCAAATGAATTTTAAAAAGTCACAAAATGCCGTAAAGTAACGGACCTACAACCGAATATATTCGGAGTAGGATAAAAAAATGTAATCAGAAGACGCTTTTTCTCAAAACTAGTTCGGTTTTTCGTCGATGTTAATGTTTTCAAATAATGGAAGCACGAAAGGATTTTTGTCTCTCAAATGCATTTTAAAAAGTCGCAAAATGCCGGAAAGTAACGGAAATATAACCGGATATATTCGGAAAAAGTTTAAAAAAATGTAACCCAAAAACTTTTTTCTCAAAACTAGCTTGGTTTTTGACGATTTTAATGTTTTCAAAAAATGAAAGCATGTAGAAATTTTGATTTTTCAAATGAATTTTAAAGAGCTGCAAAATGCCGGAAAGAAACGGAACTATAATCGGATATATTCGGAAAAGATTAACAAAATCTAGCCAAAAGTCTCTTTTTTCAAAACTAGCCCGGCTTTTTGGTCTATATAGTTTTTTTTATGTTGCTCTTCGAAACGTATTTTTTTAATTTGTAAACTCCTGAAAGTAACGGAACTACAGGCCGACATACCCCAAAGACATTAAAATATATAACATGAAAACTAGTTCAATTTTTTGGGCTTTTTATGATTTTATTTCCTTCAAAATTGACTAAGTTTTTCCCCAATTTTAAATCTGTTGCAAGATAGAGGAACGGGAAGATTTTGAGATTTAAAGTGCATTTTGAAGAAATCGGGAATTCCTGAAGATAACGGAACTGCAGACAGAGACATCCGACAAACGTTAAAATGTGGAACTCAAAATACTGTCACGCTCAAATATAACTCAGTTTTTTGGCCGATTTGCAGTTTTCAAACACTGAAAGCACCAGAATTTTTTCAGCTTCAAATGTTTTCGAAAGGGTTGAAAAAAAATATTTTGCAGAAAATCGCCCTAAATTTTTAGCATTTTTAAATTATCAACTAACGGAAGATCGGAAAGATTTTTCTCTTTTAAGTCCGTTAAAACTCAAAAATTCTAGAAGATAAGACAACTATGCGCGGTTATATCCGGAAAGCGAAAAAATGTGGCACTTGAAACACTCTTTCGCTCAAAACTAGTGGAGTTTTTCTGCCGATTTCAAGTCGTAATAAAGTTAAAGAATGGGAAGGTGCAAAGCCTTGAAATATATATGGAAGATCACGGATAATCCTGAAGATAACAGAACTACAGACGGCAAACGTTAAAATGTGAATTCCAAAGCGCTCTTTCGCTCAAACTTAGCTCAATTTTTTGTCTGGCAGCAAAAACTGGCAGAACAAAGGGTTTTTTTTTAAATTTTAAATCTTTTTAAAAGTGCTCACAAATTGCCGAAAATAACTAATAATAAATAAAATAAGTTACAGGCGAATATATAAAGGATAGGCGAAAAGGATATTATGCGCAAAATTGGCCCCAAATTTTTGCCACTATCAAATTTTCCAACAGTGGAAGAACCGGAAGCCTTTTCTCTTTTAAATTCATTTTAAAGAGCTAGGAAATTCTGGAAGATAACGGGGCTACGCGCAGTTATATCCGGAATGCGTAAAAATGTGACTCCCAAAACACTCTTTCGCTCAAAACGATTTTTTTGGTTGAGTTCTTTTGCCGATTTCAAGTTTGCAAACTCTGACGATAAAGCAATATTTGCAGCTTTAAAATGTATTCGGAAAATTGCAGATACGTTTCAATATAACGGAACTACAGGCGCACATATCCGGAAAATGTAAAAATGTGGGATCCAAATCTTTCTTTCGGTCAAATCTAGCTCAATTTTTCGTCAATTTAAACTAAAAAACTGGAAGAATGAGAAGTTTTCCAATCAGAAATTTCTAAAGATTACAGATCTATAAGCGGATCTATTCGAAAACTGCCCCAAATTGAGAGAATGAGTTTTGAAGAACTGGGAAATTATCGAATGCAACGGATCTACACGCGGATATATCCAAAAAAAAACGTAAAAATGTGACACCCAAAACACTCTTTGGCTCCAAATTAGGGCAGTTTTTCGCCGATTTTTCGCACGGAAGAATTGGAAGATCTTGATCTTTGAAATGCATGTTGAAGAACTTGAAAATTTCTGACCGCAACCGAACTACAATCCCATATATCTGGACAACAACAAAATGTAAAACCTAAAACACTCTTTCGGCCAAAACCCGTTCCCGAACAAGCGCAGTTTTTTGCCGATTTGAACACCTCAAGGTGTGCAAGAACCGGAAGATTTTGGGCTTTGAAAGCCATTCGAAAGAGTTTTAAAATTCCCCAACAAATCGGAACTTTACCGACTAATCAGGTGAACGTAAAAATGTAAAACCCAAAGCACTTTTTCCATGAAATCTACCTCAATTAACCGTCGATTTCAAATATTGAAAATGTGAAAGATCATGAAGATTTTCAGCTACTGCATGTATTTTGAAAAACGCCGCAATTTCTGACGATAGCGAAACGATCGGCTCAAAAGCGTCAAATTGTGAAACGTTTAGGAGCTTGTCCACCGGATCTCACCTTTCAAAATTTTCCTCTAAAACTAGGCTTCCTATAAAAAAAAATTCTTTATTAAATGTTCGAACTATTAAAAGATTTTTCCAAAACCCTCATGTACATTTTTTTCAAAAAATTGTCCACAACGTTGTTAGATTTCGTGCAAAATCTGGGGGAAAAATTACCGAAACTTAACCAATTTTCACATCACACATTGAGTTCGTTGATACCAGACATACGTTTCACACGTTGCAAAACCAGGCCATCCTCAGGAATTGCTCAAATTTAATTTACAATTTATTGTTTCCATTCACTTTTGTCTACTGCGTGAACATACACATTCCAGTGAGACCAAATGAAAGAAAATACCCATACATTTTCTAGGCATGTTCAATGGAAACCTTTCGATTATCGCCAACGGTTCATGCGCTAGCTCGGGTGACCGATAGGGATTTGGTGCTATCCGGGTACAAAGTCAGCGCTGGAACTGTGTTGCTGTGCCAATCAGCGCTAGCTTGCCAAAGTGAGCGAAACTTCCCCGAAGCCAAAACTTTTAAGCCAGAAAGGTAAGTTGCTGATTCTTTGCAAGTATACGTAAAACACCTTCCTTGTCACCAGATGGTTAAACGAAGAGAAAAACCGGACATCGGCAACAGCAGCTTACCTGGTCACCCCTTTTGGTTACGGAAAGAGGATTTGTCCAGGGAAGCGTTTCATCGAGAACGCATTGCCAATTATTCTGGAGCAAATGGTCCAGAAGTTCGTCATTACAACCGAACGTCCTTTGGAAGTGGTTTTTGAGTTTTTAGTATCGCCGAAGGCACCCATTTCCATGACTTTCCAAGACCGAACGTAGCTGACCTTTCGCTAAACGTGTATATATCGGTTTTAATCAAACCAAAGTAAAGTAAACGAAATAATAATTTATTATTATGGACAATGTTCTATGGTGTCTAGTGCAGTTTCTGTGATAAAAACCAACCTGAGCGAAATTATTCAACTTTTATAGACAAACCGCTAAGTTTGCAATGAAATATACAATATTTTACAGTTGGTTAAGTGTGTTTTTTCCACCGAATTTAGGGGGTATTAACGGAACTATCCGGCCTGAGTTGGCTGGTATGCATGTCGTTGTAAGCGATCGTGAAAACGCTCTTCTTCAGCGCCATTTCCGGCTTGGTCAGCACTATTCCACTATCGGCGTCTTCTTCGGCTCGCTTTTTCGGGTATTGCATCTCGAATCTGCGACATAAAATGACAAAACCTATACCTTCAATAAGATGTTTACTTTACTAAAATATCAGCAAGTTCCGCCACTGCTTGAAGTCATGCACGCAGTGGCGGGCCTTCGAGTTTCCTCCCGAGTCCCGAATACTATTGATCCTCGGTGGAAACTAGCCGGGAAAAGTATAAGGTTTTGAAAAAAAGGGCTTTGAAAATGTTGTCAAAACGTCCGCAACGATTTATCTACGAAATTCGCCGTTGCTAGTTACCGAGTCAGAAAGGTGCGTGGCGAAAGCTATTGTAAGGGGTAAAAGTGATGCTTTTGCCATCGAAAACAGTGGCGGAAGTACGTGCTTTCTACCTGGGTATCAAGGAAAAATATTTATACGGGTCAATTTGAAAACTTCCCACCCTTAATATCTTTCTTGCAGTTAAAAATCTGAAAAATCCGAAAGACACACACTTTAAATAAATATTTTTGGCCTTCTTGTTTCAACCCTCTAGGAGGGGTAAATGTCACCCTTCGAATCTTTAAGGGCCCAAAATGCAAATTCAATAGCGCTCTTTCTTTCAAATTTCTCTTGATTTACTGCCTATTCCAATTATTCAAAAAATAGAAGATTGGGCAGATTTGCAGCTTTTAAATATAGTTTGAAGAATGCGGTAAAATTTAAAAATAACAGAGTCATAGACGAATTAGTCAGGAAAACCAAAAAGGCAAGAATCAACGCGCTTTCGCTTTAAAATTGTTCTTAATTTACCGCCCATTTGAAAAATTCAGAATATGGAAGATCGGGAAGATTTTGAGCTTTCAAATGTACCTTGAAGAAGGCGACCATTTTTGAAGACAACGGAACCAAATGCGAATTAATCAGGAAAACGTAAAAATGAAAACCCCAAAACATTCTTTCTTTCAAATCTCTCTTAATTTACCGCCGATTTGAAGAATTCGAAATACAGAAGATCGAGACGATTTTGAGCTTCTAAATGTGTTTTGAAGAATGCGGCTATTTTAAAAATTTTCTGAATAATAGGCGCATTAATCAGGAAAAACAGTAAATGCAAACCCCTAAGCGCCTTTTCTTTCCAATCTCTCTTAATTTTGCGCCAATTTGAAAAATTCAGAAGATGAAAGATCGGAAAATATTGATATTGAGATGTATTTAAAAAAATGCATTAATTTTTGAAGATAACGGAACCATAGGCCAATTAATCAGAAAAGCATATTTAAAAGAGAACGCGTTTTCATTCAAATCTCTATTAATTTCCCGCCGATCTAGAAGAATCGGAAAATGAGAGTTTGAGAAGATTTTCAGCATTTAAATCTATTACGAAGAACGCGCCTATTTAAAAAATTAATGGAATTATAGGCGCATTAATCAGGAAAAACAGTAAATGCAAACCCCCAAGCGCCTTTTCTTTCCAATCTCTCTTAATTTAGCGTCGATTGGAAAAATTCAATAAAAGAAGATCGTGAAGATATTGAGCTTTTAGATGTGTTTTAAAAAATGCGTCAACTTTCGAAGACAACGGAACCATAGGCAAATTAATCAGAAAAAACGTTTTTGAAAAAGAACGAATTCAAATCTCTCTTAATTTCCCGCCGATTTAGAAGATTCGGAAAATTAGAGTTTGAGAAGATTTTGAGCATTTAAATCTATTTTGAAGAACGCGACTATTTAAAAAAACAACGGAATTCTAGGTGCATTAATCAGGAATAACAGTAAAATGCAATCCCTAAGCACCTTTTCTAACCAATCTCTCTTAATTTTGCGCCGATTGGAAAAATGCAATAAATAGAAGATCGTGAAGATATTGAGCTTTTAGATGTATTTTAAAAAATTCGTCAATTTTCGAAGACAACGGAACCGTAGGCAAATTAATCAGAAAAGCGGATTTGAAAGAGAACGCGTTTTCATTCAAATCTCTCTTAATTTCCCGCCGATTTAGAAGATTCGGAAAATGAGAGTTTGAGAAGATTTTGAGCGTTTAAATGTATTTTGAAGAACGAGACTATTTAAAGAAATAGCGGGAATATAGGCGCATTAATCAAGAAAAACAGTAAATGCAAACCCTAAACGCCTTTTCTTTCCAAACTCTCTTAATTTTGCGTCGATTGGAAAAATTCAATGAATAGAAGATCGTGAAGATATTGAGCTTTTAGATGTGTTTTAAAAAATGCATCAACTTCCGAAAACAACGGATCCATAGGCAAATTAATCAGATGAGCGTATTTGAAAGAGAACGCGTTTTCATTCAAATCTCTCTTAATTTTCGCCGATTTAGAAGAATCGGAAAATGAGAGTTTGAGAAGATTTTGAGCATTTAAATGTATTTTGAAAAACGAGACTATTTAAAAAAATAACGGGAATATAGGCGCATTAATCAAGAAAATCAGTACATGCAAACCCTAAGCGCCTTTTCTTTCCAAACTCTCTTAATTTTGCGCCGATTGGAAAAATTCAATAAATAGAAGCTCGTGAAGATATTAAGCTTTAAGATATATTTAAAAAAATGCGTTAACTTTCGAAGACAAAGGAACCATAGGCAAATTAATCAGAAAAGCGGATTTGAAATAGAACGCGTTTTCAATCAAATCTCTCTTAATTTCCCGCCGATTTAGAAGATTCGGAAAATGAGAGTTTGACAAGGTTTTGAGCATTTAACTCTATTTTGAAGAACGCGACTATTTAAAAAAAATAACGGAATTATAGGAGCATTAATCAGGAAAAACAATAAATGCAATCCCTAAGCACCTTTTCTTTCCAATCTCTCTTAATTTTTCGCCTATTGGAAAAATGCAATAAATAGAAGATCGTGAAGATATTGAGCTTTTAGATGTATTTAAAAAATGCGTCAACTTTCGAAGACAACGGAACCGTAGGCAAATTAATCAGAAAAGCGGATTTGAAAGAGAACGCCTTTTCATTCAAATCTCTCTTAATTTCCCGCCGATTTAGAAGATTCTGAAAATGAGAGTTTGAGAATATTTTGAGCATTTAAATGTATTTTGAAGAACGAGACTATTTAAAAAAACAACGGGAATATAGGCGCATTAATCAAGAAAAAACAGTAAATGCAAACCCTAAGCGCCTTTCCTTTCCAATCTCTCTTAATTTTGCGCCGATTGGAAAAATTCAATAAACAAAAGATCGTGAAGATATTGAGCCTTTTGATGTATTTTAAAAATGCATCAACATTAATCAGAAGAGCGTATTTGAAAGAGAACGCGTTTTCATTCAAATCTCTCTTAATTTTCCGCCGATTTAGAAGAATCGGAAAATGAGAGTTTGAGAAGATTTTGAGCATTTAAATGTATTTTGAAGAACGCGACTATTTAAAGAAATAGCGGGAATATAGGCGCATTAATCAAGAAAAACAGTAAATGCAAACCTTAAGCGCCTTTTCTTTCCAAACTCTCTTAATTTTGCGCCGATTGGAAAAATTCAATAAATAGAAGCTCGTGAAGATATTAAGCTTTAAGATATATTTTAAAAAATGCGTTAACTTTCGAAGACAGAGGAACCATTGGCAATTAATTCGAAAAGCGGATTTGAAAGAGAACGCGTTTTCATTCAAATCTCTCTTAATTTCCCGCCGATTTAGAAGATTTGGAAAATCAGTGTTTGAGAATATTTTGAGCATTTAAATGTATTTTGAAGAACGCGACTATTTAAAAAAATAACGGAATTATAGGCGCATTCATCAGGAGAAACAGTAAATGCAAACCCTAAGCGCCTTTTCTTTCCCATCTCTCTTAATTTTGCGTCGATTGGAAAAATTCAATGAATAGAAGATCGTGAAGATATTGAGCTTTACGATGTATTTTAAAAAATATGTCAACTTTCGAAGACAACGGAACCATAGGCAAATTAATCAGAAAAGCGGATTTGAAAGAGAACGCGTTTTCATTCAAATCTCTCTTAATTTCCCGCCGATTTAGAAGATTCGGAAAATGAGAGTTTGAGAATATTTTGAGCATTTAAATGTATTTGAAGAACGCGACTATTTAAAGAAATAGCGGGAATATAGGCGCATTAATCAAGAAAAACAGTAAATGCAAACCCTAAGCGCCTTTTCTTTCCAAACTCTCTTAATTTTGCGCCGATTGGAAAAATTCAATAAATAGAAGCTCGTGAAGATATTAAGCTTTAAGATGTATTTTAAAAAATGCGTTAACTTTCGAAGTCAAAGGGACCATAGGCAAATTAATCAGGAAAGCGGATTTGAAAGAGAACGCGTTTTCATTCAAATATCTCTTAATTTCCCGCCGATTTAGAAGATTCGGAAAATGAGAGTTTGAGAATATTTTGAGCATTTAAATGTATTTTGGAGAACGAGACTATTTAAAAAAATAACCGAATTAAAGGCGCATTAATCAGGAGAAACAGTAAATGCAAACCCCCAAGCGCCTTTTCTTTCCAATCTCTCTTAATTTTGTGCCGATTGGAAAAATTCACTAAATAGAAGATCGTGAAGATATTGGGCTTTAAGATGTATTTAAAAAAATGCGTCAACTTTCGAAGACAACGGATCCATAGGCAAATTAATCAGAGAAGCGTATTTGAAAGAGCACGCGTTTTCATTCAAATCTCTCTTAATTTTCCACCCATTTATAAGATTCGGAAAATGAGAGTTAGAGAAGATTTTGAGCATTTAAATGAATTTTGAAAAACGCGACTATTTAAAAAAATAACGGAATTAAAAGCGTATTTATCAGGAAAAACAGTAAATGCAAACCCCTAAGCACCTTTTCTTTCCATTCTCTCTTAATTTTGGGCCTATTGGAAAAATTCAATAAATTGAAGATCGTGAATATATTGAGAGTTTAAAGATGTATTTTAAAAAATGCGTCAGCTTGCGAAGACAACGGCACCATAGGCAAATTAATCAGAAAAGCGGATTTGAAAGAGAACGCGTTTTCATTCAAACCTCTCTTAATTTCCCGCCGATTTAGAAGATTCGGAAAATGAGAGTTTGACAAGGTTTTGATCATTTAAATGTATTTCGAAGAACGCGACTATTTAAAAAAATAACGGAATTATAGGCGCATTAATAAGGAAAAACAGTAAATGCAACTCCCAAAGCGCCTTTTCTTTCCCATCTCTCTTAATTTTGCGTCGATTGGAAAAATTCAATGAATAGAGGATCGTCAAGATATTGAGCTTTACGATGTATTTTAAAAAATATGTAAACTTTCGAAGACAACGGAACCATAGGCAAATTAATCAGAAATGCGGATTTGAAAGAGAACGCGTTTTCATTCAAATCTCTCTTAATTTTCCGCCAATTTAGAAGATTTGGAAAATGAGAGTTTGAGAATATTTTGAGCATTTAAATGTATTTTGAAGAACGAGACTATTTAAAAAAATTACGGAATTATAGGCGCATTAATAAGGAAAAACAGTAAATGCAACTTCCTACCGGCTTTTCTTTCCAATCTCTCTTAATTTTGTGTCGATTGGAAAAATTCAATAAATAGAAGCTCGTGAAGATATTAAGCTTAAGATATATTTTAAAAAATGCGTTAACTTTCGAAGTCAAAGGAACCATAGGCAAATTAATCCGAAAAGCGGATTTGAAAGAGAACGCGTTTTCATTCAAATCTCTCTTAATTTCCCGTCGATTTAGAAGATTCGGAAAATGAGAGTTTGAGAATATTTTGAGCATTTAAATGTATTTTGAAGAACGCGACTATTTAAAGAAATAGCGGAATTATAAGCGCATTAATCAGGAAAAACAGTAAATGCAAACCCTAAGCGCCTTTTCTTTCCCATCTCTCTTAATTTTGCGTCGATTGGAAAAATTCAATGAATAGAAGATCGTGAAGATATTGAGCTTTACGATGTATTTTAAAAAATATGTCAACTTTCGAAGACAACGGAACCATAGGCAAATTAATCAGAAAAGCGGATTTGAAAGAGAACGCGTTTTCATTCAAATCTCTCTTAATTTCCCGCCGATTTAGAAGATTTGGAAAATCAGTGTTTGAGAATATTTTGAGCATTTAAATGTATTTTGAAGAACGAGACTATTTAAAAAAATTACGGAATTATAGGCGCATTAATAAGGAAAAACAGTAAATGCAACTTCCTACCGGCTTTTCTTTCCAATCTCTCTTAATTTTGTGTCGATTGGAAAAATTCAATAAATACAAGCTCGTGAAGATATTAAGCTTTAAGATATATTTTAAAAAATGCGTTAACCTTCGAAGTCAAAGGAACCATAGGCAAATTAATCCGAAAAGCGGATTTGAAAGAGAACGCGTTTTCATTCAAATCTCTCTTAATTTCCCGCCGATTTAGAAGATTCGGAAAATGAGAGTTTGACAAGGTTTTGAGCATTTAAATGTATTTTGAAGAACGCGACTATTTAAAGAAATAGCGGAATTATAAGCGCATTAATTAGGAAAAACAGTAAATGCAAACCCTAAGCGCCTTTTCTTTCCCATCTCTCTTAATTTTGCGTCGATTGGAAAAATTCAATGAATAGAAGATCGTGAAGATATTGAGCTTTACGATGTATTTTAAAAAATATGTCAACTTTCGAAGACAACGGACCCATAGGCAAATTAATCAGGAAACCGGATTGAAAGAGAACGCGTTTTCATTCAAATCTCTCTTAATTTCCCGCCGATTTAGAGATTCGGAAAATGATAGTTTGAGAATATTTTGAACATTTAAATATATTTTGAAGAACGCGACTATTTAAAAAAATAACGGAATTATATGCGAAATAATCAGGAAAAACAGTAAATGCAAACCCCTAAGCGCCTTTTCTTTCCAATCTCTCTTAACTTTGAGCCCATTGGAAAAATTCTACCAATAGAAGATCGTGAAGATATTGAGCTTTAAGATGTATTTTAAAAATGCGTCAACTTTCGAAGACAACGGAACCATAGGCAAATTAATCAGATTAACGTATTTGAAAGAGAACGTGTTTTCATTCAAATCTCTCTTAATTTCCCACCGATTTAGAAGATTCGGAAAATGAGAATTTCAGAAGATTTTGAGCCTTTAAATCTATTTTGAAGTACGCGATTATTTAAAAAATAACGAAATTATAGGCGCATTAATCAGGAAAACCAGTAAATGCAAACCCCTAAGTGCCTTTTCTTGCCAATCTCTCTTAATTTTGCGTCCATTGGAAAAATTTAATAAACAGAAGATTGTCAAAATGCTTTCAGATGTATTTTAAAAATGCGTCAACTTTCGAAGACAACAGATCCATAGGCAAATTAATCAGAAGAGCGTATTTGAAAGAGAACACGTTTTCATTCAAATCTCTCTTAATTTCCCGCGGATTTAGAAGATTCGGAAAAAGAGAGTTTGCGAATATTTTGAGCATTTAAATGTATTTTGAAGAACGCGACTATTTAAAAAAATAACGGAATTATATGCGCAATAATCAGGAAAAACAGTAAATGCAAGCACTAAGCGCCTTTTCTTTCCAATCTCTCTTAATTTTGGGCAGATTGGAAAAATTCAATAAATTAAAATCGTGAAGATATTGAGCTTTTAGATGTGTTTTAAAAAATGCATCAACTTCCGAAGACAACGGATCCATAGGCAAATTAATCAGAAGAGCGTATTTGAAAGAGAACGCGTTTTCATTCAAATCTCTCTTAATTTTCTGCCGATTTAGAAGATTCGGAAAACGAGAGTTTGAGAATATTTTGAGCATTTTAATGTCTTTTGAAGAGAGCGACTATTTAAAAAAATAACGGAATTATGGGCGCATTAATCAGGAAAACCAGTAAATGCAAACCCCTAAGTGCCTTTTCTTTCCAATCTCTCTTAATTTTGGGCAGATTGGAAAAATTCAATAAATTAAAGATCGTGAAGATATTGAGCTTTTAGGTGTATTTTAAAAAATGCGTCAACTTTCGAAGAAAACGGATCCATAGGCAAATTAATCAGAGAAGCGTATTTGAAAGAGAACGCGTTTTCATTCAAATCTCTCTTAAATTCCCGCCGATTTAGAACATTCGGAAAATGGAGTTTGAGAAGATTTTGAGCATTTAAATGTATTATGAAGAACGCGCCTATTTAAAAAAATAACGAAATTATAGTCGCATTACTCAGGAAAAACAGTAAATGGAAACCCCTAAGCGCCTTTTCGTTCCAATCTCTCTTAATTTTGCGCCAATTGGAAAAATTCAATAAACAGAAGATTGTGAAAATTCTTTTAGATGCATTTTAAAAAATGCGTCAACTTTCGAAGACAACGGATCCATAGGCAAATTAATCAGAGAAGCGTATTTGAAAGAGAACGCGTTTTCATTCAAATCTCTCTTCATTTCCCGCCGATTAAGAAGATTGGGAAAATGAGAGTTTGAGAAGATTTTGAGCAATTAAATGTATTTTGAAGAACGCGACTATTTAAAAAATAACCGAATTATGGTCCCATTAATCAGCAAAAACAGTAAATGCAAACCTCTGAGCGCCTTTTTCTTTCCAATCCTCGCTTAATTTTGGGCAGATTGCAAAAATTCAATAAATTGAAGATCGTGAATATATTGAGCTTAAAGATGTATTTTAAAAAATGAGTCAACTTGCGAAGACATCGGAACCATAGGGGAAATTAATCAGAGAAGTGTATTTGACAGAGAACGCATTTCGTTCAAATCTTTCTTAATTTCCCGCCGATCTAGAAGAATCGGAAAAAGAGAGTTTGCGAAGATTTTGAGGCATTTAAATGTATTTTGAAGAACGCGTCCTATTTAAAAAAATAACGGAATTATATGCGCATAATCAGGAAAAACAGTAAATGCAAGCCCTAAGCGTCTTTTCTTTCCAATCTCTCTAATTTTGCGCCAATTGGAAAATTTCAATAAACAGAAGATTGTGAAAATTCTTTTAGATGCATTTTAAAAAATGCGTCAACTTTCGAAGACAACGGATCCATAGGCAAATTAATCAGAGAAGCGTATTTGAAAGAGAACGCGTTTTCATTCAAATCTCTCTTCATTTCCCGCCGATTAAGAAGATTGGGAAAATGAGAGTTTGAGAAGATTTTGAGCAATTAAATGTATTTTGAAGAACGCGACTATTTAAAAAAATAACTGAATTATGGTCCCATTAATCAGCAAAAACAGTAAATGCAAACCTCTGAGCGCCTTTTCTTTCCAATCTCTCTTAATTTTGGGCAGATTGGAAAAATTCAATAAATAAAAGATCGTGAATATATTGAGCTTAAAGATGTATTTAAAAAATGAGTCAACTTGCGAAGACATCGGAACCATAGGGAAATTAATCAGAGAAGCGTATTTGAAAGAGAACGCATTTTCATTCAAATCTCTCTTAATTTCCGCCGATCTAGAAGAATCGGAAAAAGAGAGTTTGCGAAGATTTTGAGCATTTAAATGTATTTTGAAGAACGCGTCCATTTAAAAAAATAACGGAATTATATGCGCAATAATCAGCAAAAACAGTAAATGCAAACCTCTGAGCGCCTTTTCTTTCCAATCTCTCTTAATTTTGGGCAGATTGGAAAAATTCAATAAATTAAAGATCGTGAATATATTGAGCTTAAAGATGTATTTTAAAAAATGAGTCAACTTGCGAAGACATCGGAACCATAGGGAAATTAATCAGAGAAGCGTATTTGAAAGAGAACGCATTTTCATCCAAATCTCTCTTAATTTCCCGCCGATCTAGAAGAATCGGATAAAGAGAGTTTGCGAAGATTTTGAGCATTTAAATATATTTTGAAGAACGCGTCCATTTAAAAAAATAACGGAATTATATGCGCAATAATCAGGAAAAACAGTAAATGCAAGCCCTAAGCGTCTTTTCTTTCCAATCTCTCTAAATTTTGCGCTAATTGGAAAAATTCAATAAACAAAAGATTGTGAAAATTCTTTTAGATGTATTTTAAAAATGCGTCAACTTTCGAAGACAACAGATCCATAGGCAAATTAATCAGAGAAGCGTATTTGAAAGAGAACGCGTTTTCATTCAAATCTCTCTTAATTTCCTGCCGATTTGAAAGAATCGGAAAATGAGAGTTTGAGAAGATTTTGAGCCTTAAAATGTATTTTGAAGAACGAGATAACTTAAAACCATAACGGAATTATAGGTCCATTAATCAGGAAAAACAGTAAATGCAAACCCTAAGCGTCTTTTCTTTCCAAACTCTCTTAATTTTGCGCCGATTGGAAAAATCCATTTAACAGAAGATCGTGAGCTTTCAGGTGTATTTTAAAAATTGCGTCAACTTTCGAAGGCAACGGAACCAAAGGCAAATTAATCAGAAAAAATGTTTTTGAAAAAGAACGCGTTTTCATTCAAATCTCTCATAATTTCCCGCCGATTTAGAAGATTCGGCAAGATCGCGAAGATATTGAGCTTTCAGATGTATTTTAAAAAATGCGTCAACTTTTGAAGACAACGGAACCATTGGCAAATTAATCAGAAAAGCGTATTTGAAAGAGAACGCCTTTTCATTCAAATCTCTCTTAATTTCCTGCGGATTTGAAATATTTACAAAAGGGAAGATCGGGAAGGTTTCGAGCTTTTAATGTATTTTGCAGAACGCGGCAGTTTTTAAAAACAACCAAACCATAGACAAATTAATCAGAAGAACATAAAACTGCAAAATCAAAAGCACGCTTTCTTTCAAATCTCTCTTAATTTACAGCCGATTTGAAATATTCACAAAAGGGAAGATCCGGAAGGTTTAAAGCTTTTAATGTATTTTGCGGAACACGGCAGTTTTTAAAAACAACAAAACGACAGACAAATTAATCAGGAGAACATAAAACTGCAAAATCAAAAGCACGCTTTCTTTTGAATCTCTCTTAATTTGCAGCCGATTTGAACTATTCACAAAAGGGAATATCGCGAAGTTTTCGAATTTTTAATGTATTTTGCAGAACGCGGCAATTTTTAAAAACGACAAAACAATAGACAAATTACTCAGAAGAACATAAAACTGCAAAATCAAAAGCACGCTTTCTTTCAAATCTCTCTTAATTTATAGCCGATTTGAAATATTCACAAAAGGGAAGATCCGGAAGGTTTAAAGCTTTTAATATATTTTGCAGAACGCGGCAGTTTTTAAAAACAACAAAACCATAGACAAGTTAATCAGGAGAACATAAAACTGCATAATCCAAAGCACGCTTTATTTCAAATCTCTCTTAATTTACAGCCGATTTGAAATATTCACAAAAGGGAAGATCGGGAAGTTTTCGAGTTTTTAATGTATTTTGCAGAACGCGGCAGTTTTTAAAAACAACAAAACCATAGACAAATTAATCAGAAGAACATAAAACTGCAGAATCCAAAGCACGCTTTCTTTCAAATCTCTCTTAATTTACAGCCGATTTGAAATATTCACAAAAGGGAAGATCCGGAAGGTTTAAAGCTTTTAATATATTTTGCAGAACGCGGCAGTTTTTAAAAACAACAAAACCATAGACAAGTTAATCAGGAGAACATAAAACTGCATAATCCAAAGCACGCTTTATTTCAAATCTCTCTTAATTTACAGCCGATTTGAAATATTCACAAAAGGGAAGATCGGGAAGTTTTCGAGTTTTTAATGTATTTTGCAGAACGCGGCAGTTTTTAAAAACAACAAAACCATAGACAAATTAATCAGAAGAACATAAAACTGCAGAATCCAAAGCACGCTTTCTTTCAAATCTCTCTTAATTTACAGCCGATTTGAAATATTCACAAAAGGGAAGATCCGGAAGGTTTAAAGCTTTTAATATATTTTGCAGAACGCGGCAGTTTTTAAAAGCAACAAAACCATAGACAAATTAATCAGGAGAACATAAAACTGCATAATCCAAAGCACGCTTTATTTCAAATCTCTCTTAATTTACAGCCGATTTGAAATATTCACAAAAGGGAAGATCGGGAAGTTTTCGAGTTTTTAATGTATTTTGCAGAACGCGGCAGTTTTTAAAAACAACAAAACCATAGACAAATTAATCAGAAGAACATAAAACTGCAGAATCCAAAGCACGCTTTCTTTCAAATCTCTCTTAATTTACAGCCGATTTGAAATATTCACAAAAGGGAAGATCCGGAAGGTTTAGAGCTTTTAATGTATTTTGCGGAACACGGCAGTTTTTAAAAACAACAAAACTACAGACAAATTAATCAGGAGAACATAAAACTGCAAAATCAAAAGCACGCTTTCTTTCAAATCTCTCTTAATTTACAGCCGATTTGAAATATTCACAAAAGGGAATATCGCGAAGTTTTCGAGTTTTTAATGTATTTTGCAGAACGCGGCAGTTTTTAAAACAACAAAACCGTAGACAAATTAATCAGAAGAACATAAAATTGCAAAATCCAAAGCACGCTTTCTTTCAAATCTCTCTTAATTTCCAGCCGATTTGAAATATTCACAAAAGGGAAGATCCGGAAGGTTTAGAGCTTTTAATGTATTTTGCGGAACGCGGCAGTTTTTAAAAACAACAAAACCATAGACAAATTAAGCAGGAAAACATAAAACTGCAAAATCCAAAGCACGCTTTCTTTCAAATCTCTCTTAATTTACAGCCGATTTGAAATATTCACAAAAGGGAATATCGGGAAGGTTTCGAGCTTTTAATGTATTTTGCAGAACGCGGCAGTTTTTAAAAACAACAAAACCATAGACAAATTAATCAGAAGAACATAAAACTGCAGAATCCAAAGCACTTATTCTCTCAAATCTCTCTTATTTTATCGGCGAATTGAAATATTCACAATATGGAAATCGGAAAATTGTGACCTTTCAAGTCTATGGGGAAAACCGCAGCTATTTTTAAAGGCGAACAAAAAATTCAAACCCGAAAGCGGTATATCTTTCAAATTCTCTCTTATTTTACCACTGATTGGAAATTTTCAGAAAATTATAAAAATTTCGAACCTTTAAATTTATTTCAAAAGACATGGCAATTTTTGAAGAGAGCGAAACCATAAACTCATTAATCAGAAGAACGTAAAACTGCAAAACCCAAAGCTCTCTTTACTCGCTAGATAATTCCTGTTGCTCTCCTACTGTATCTACAGCTAAATACCTATGTTCGGAGTGTTGCAGCAACGGATGGTCTGGACCCATGTTCGGCTTCTTGGCGCTTTCAACTTTCTTGTTCGAGCTGGATACTGTTTCCTTGAACAATCTGGATTCTACCGCAGGCTTGGCTCCTTTCTCCACCTCAACGTCTTGCTTAGAAGCATCGGACTTTCTGCGCTCCTCTTTGTTGCCACTGGGCTTGCTTTTCGTATACCATTCCATGTATCTAAGGAAGACACATAAAGTTCTACACTGTGGTAAAATGCATCTTTGTATATAAAAAAGCAGTAGCTAAAAGATCCCCAGTATGGATCCCTTTTTCGAAGTAAATCCCTTGAAATTGATGATGTTATTACTCACCGCGAAGTTCGTTTGCCTGTAGGCTTTTTCTCCCTTTTCTCTTCTTTTTGTCTTGAACTGCTCAGCTCCGCCTGACTCTGGCTCTTCTTCACAATCCGCTTGCGGCTCTGCTCAGATACATTGCCAACTGCCCTGAGGTCAGTTTCTGATCGGAATTGAGGCCTCGATTTCGGATAATCTGAGCCGCGACGCCTCAACTGTCTATCAGATGATTCTGAAGCCCTGCGCTGGCTGGAAGATTCTGAGCGATGGCGCCGTTTGGATTTTACTGGACCTTCTGAGCTTCGCCTAAAAAACTCCAGTTAACTAGGTCTTATTTGGAAGCTTTTAGGGGGTTTACCTCAGTTTGTCTGAGTCAGTAGTTCTATCCGAGCGAGGGCTGATGTCGTCCAAACTATCCTGCGAGTAGCTGTTTTCAGGATAGGCTTGATTCTGCTCGTAGTAGCTGTTATCGCTGTCCTCGCTGTGGTTTAAGGATGCGGATATTTCCTTCAGAACGTCCCTTCTGAGGCCAGATCTGTAAGTACTTTTTGGTAGTTGTATTGTGGGGTTTCAAACATTTGGACTCACTTGTTAACCGACTTGGATCGTCTATCAGATCCAGTATCAGTGCTTGCCATCCTTTGCCTCAGTTCACTCGTACGAGTCTGCTTGATCCTCGGCCTGGTTTCCGTGCTGGCTTCAACACTCGCCTGCCTAAAGGGCTTTTCGTACTTTTCCACTAGTTCTGCCTCACTTTCCTCTACAATAATCTCCTTTAATTTACGAAAAAATGCGATTAACCTTCGGCACTTACCTTGGATTGGAGTCTTGATTTTTCTAGGCTTCATTATGCGATGTCGCCGCTTGGCTCTGGCCTTAATAATGGCGATTTCCTCATCAGAACCTTCGTCGCTGAGCTCCAAGTCCGATTGAACGCGCCTACGTGGAGGCCGCAGGTTTTGAGGCTCCGTTTGAGTGGCGATTTCCTGGTCGGTCTGGGTGCCTGTCGTGAAAATATGCGCACCTACTCAACATTAATCAGCTTGATTATTGAGCCTCTAAAGTACCTGCAGGCAAAGATTGGGTTTCCAAACGCAAGTCTCTTTCTCTATCCATAATGAGCTGGCGCAGCAGGGCGTTTTGTTGTCTCAAGGATGCTTCTAGAAATTCCTGCTCGGTTTGCAGCTTGTTTACAGCGTTTGGCAGCAGAACTTGCGCCCTGAAAAACGTCACGAAGTATGGCATAGTTAGCAAGCAAAGATTGGTGCTATTTTCAAAAAACTTCTTCAAACTCCTGGTTTCATAGAGTTAGAAGTTGTGCTGAGCCCTACGGGCACGACACTGTTCTAAATGCAACCAAACGCTGTCCATCCACGAATTCCTAAGTTGTTCTTGCTCAAAAGTTCGTTGGTGAAGGACTCATCACAACTTTTACTTAAAGGCGACTTCAAGCTGCTTAGTTTTGATGAATTAGAAATTGTGCCGGGCCTTACGGGCACAACACTGTTCTAAATGTAACAAATGTAACTAAATGTTTACATATAGGCGCCTTCAAGATGCTTAGTTTCGGTGAGTTAGAAGTTGTGCCGAGCCCTACGGGCACGACACTGTCCTAAATGCTACCGTGCTAAGTTGTTCTTCTTCTGAGGTCCGTCCCTGAAGCATTTGGGGCAACTTTTACATAAAAGCGCCTTCAAGCGGCTTCGTTTTGTTGAGTTAGAAGTTGTGCCAAGCCCTACGGGACACGACACTGTTCTAAATGCAACCAAACAATGTCCATCCACGAATTTCTAAGTTGTTCTTGCTCAAAAGTTTGTTGGTAAAGGACTCGTCACAACTTTTACTTAAAGGCGACTTCAAGAGGCTTCGTTTTGTTGAGTTGGAAGTTGTGCCGAGCCCTACGGAGCACGACACTGTTCTAAATGCAACCAAACACTGTCCATCCACGAATTTCCAAGTTGTTCTTGCTCAAAAGTTCGTTGGTGAAGAACTCGTCACACATTTTATCTAAAAGCGCCTTCAAGCTGCTTAGTTTCGGTGAGTTAGAAGTTGTGCCAAGCCCTACGGGCACGACACTGTCCTAAATGCTACGAAACACTGTCCATCATGGAATTTGCAAGTTGTTCTTGCTCAAAAGGCGTTTGGTGAAGAAATCGTAAACATTTTACCTAAAAGCGCCTTCAAGCTGCTTCGTTTCGTGGAGTTAGAAGTTGGGCCGAGCCCTACGAGCACGACAATGTCCTAAAAGCTATGAAATACTGTCCATCAACGAATTTCCAAGTTGTTCTTCTTCTGAAGTCCGTCCCTGAAGCATTTGGCGCAACTTTTACATATAAGCGCCTTCAAGCTGCTTCGTTTCGTTAAGTTAGAAGTTGGGCTGAGCCCTACGGGCACAACACTGTTCCAAATGCAACCAAACACTGTCATTTCACGAATTTCCAAGTTGTTCTTCTTCTGAAGTCCGTCCGTGGAGCATTTGGCGCAACTTTTACATATAAGTGCCTTCAAGCTGCTTAGTTTCGGTGAGTTAGTAGTTGTGCCGAGCCCTACGGGCACGACACTGTTCTAAATACAACCAAGCACTGCCATCAACGAAATTCGAAATTGTCCTTGCTCAAAAGTCCATTGGTGAAGAACTCGTAACACCTTTTACCTAAAAGCACCTTCAAGCTGCTTAGTTTCGGTGAGTTAGAAGTTGTGCCGAGCCCGACGGGCACGACACTGTCCGAAATGCTACCAAACACTGTCCATCAAGGAATTTTCAAGTTGTTCTTGCTCAAAAGTCCGTTGGTCAAGAACTAGTCACAACTTTTATCCTAAAAGCGCCTTCAAGCTGCTTCGTTTCGTGGAGTTAGAAGTTGTGCCGAGCCCTACGGGCACGACACTGTTCGAAACACAGCCTAATACTGTCCATCAACGAAATTCCAAGTTGTTCTTGCTCAAAAGTCCGTTGGATAAGAACTTGTCACAACTTATACCTAAGAACTCATTCAGAAGGATTCGTTTCTGTGAGTTAGAAGTTGTGCCGAACTCTACGAGCCCGACACTATTCGAAATGCAACCAAACACTGTCCATCAACAAATTTCGAAGTTGTTCATGCTCCAAACTTCCCCCTTGAAGGATTTGGCACAGCTTTTACCTAAAGGCGCCTTCAAGCTGCTTGGTTTTGTTGATTTAGAAGTTGTGCCGGGCCCTACGGACACGACACTGTTTGAAATGAAACCAAATAGTGTCCGTCAACAAACTTCCCAGTTGCTCTTCTTCTGCAAAACTGTGCCCAAAGAATCTAGCACAACTTATACATCATATCGTCTTCAAATTGCTGAATTTTTAACCTAACAATTACCTGGCAGCTTCAGCTTGCTGCTGGTCAATAAACCTCCTCATCAGGATATCTTTACCGCTGTCCACCAGATAATGTTGCTGATGATGATCAACAAATGGAGCGCTGTTCCGAAGAGGTTCTGCCCCCGCTCTGCAATTGGTAAGATTCCATATTGACCCATTCATTCTTCTGTTAGCTTACCTAGTGATCAGCCTCAAAATATCCGTATTGCCTTCCCTAATGTAAAACTGCTCCTCTACTAGTGTCATGTTGCTGATTTAAATGCTGCATGCTTTGGCTCTGGTGTAGCTGTTGCTGCCTGTTTCAATGAGGTTCAGTTGCCACAGCTTTAGAGGACGTTTTGACGGTTTTACCTGATACCAGCTTGTCGCACTCCTCCTCTTTCAGAGCCTCTTTCCATCTCGTGTCTTCGCAGCGACTCGCTCTCAGCTACATCGGCAACAGCGACCGCAACGGGTTCCTTTTCAGCACTCCACGCTTCTTTGCGCCCGAACCATTCAGCTACTTGAACCGACTTACTTTCCCTGCCTTGACCTGAACCTATGGATTTTTATGGTAATTTGAACCATTGTAGGTGCTTAATTCACCTTTAATAATAAGTTTCTCCACAAAATCGGCGCTTCGCACTTTCCGCCGCTTTGGCGGAATGTAGAATGGACATGGACTGCAGATGCAGCATAAAATTAGGATAATCGCCGTAATGATGGCCAGCACAATCAGCAAAATGATCAACCAGAGCAAGTCGCCGCTTGAGCTTTGTCTGATTTGCGTTTCCTCACGTTCTTTTATAATTGTTTGCTGATTATTCTGCACTTTCTCCTGCTGCCTGTTCTGGTCGTCTAGAAGCTGCTGGATTCTGTTCACGTCCACTATGGAGTCTTTGTTGTAGTGCACTGTAGCTACCACCACGCTTCTGAAAAGGATTTTTAAGAATAATCAAGGAAAGTAGTTGGGCACTGACTTTTCCCCATCTTTTTCCCTTGGAAATATACGCGGCCCCAGGCTCAAAGCCTGTGTAGGGCCGGATCTCCTCTACCTCCACTCTACCTCCAGTGAGGGCGCTCAGAGTCTTCTCAGTGGCTAGTTTATCCGGGTATTTTTCTGGTACTATAAAGAGGATTTTACGCGTTTTGGACTCCGGAGGGTAGATCCTCACCTGGTTAAAGCAAAATATCACTAAATGAGTTTCACTTCCCACCTCACTCACCTCTGAGTCTGAGGATAGTCTAGGCACGCCCTCATCGTAGGCCCGCACTTTCACACTGACTAATTCATCCTGTTCCCATATCCGCTTCACCAAAAGCTCCCCGGTTTTCTCATTGAGGAATAAATCCTCATTGGGAGTGAGCAGCTGGTACCGAACCTCATTATTGGGCGGGGAAATGTCGCTATCAAAGGCCTTAACAAAGGCTTGAGTGGTGAAAGTACTGCGATCTGTGTTGAGGATGAACTCGTAAACGTCCTTTTCAAAATGAGGAGGATTGTCGTTGATGTCCAAAAGAGTGATGGTCACTTTGGATGTGGCCTTTAGGCCTTTGCCATTCTCGTCGGCTGCATGCACTTCCAAAGAAACTACTGGGAACGTTTCTGCGTCCAAAGCTTGAGGAGATGCTGCCACTGTAATTACTCCGGTCTCTTGGTCCAGACTAAAAGGAATTAGATCGGACGAATTATGAAAGAGACCTGGAGAACGGCAGCTGCTTACCTGAAGAGCTCACTTCCAGCTCCAGTTAACTCCAAATATCGAATCTTACTGCCAGGTTCCCGGTCGACATCAGTGGCTTCCACAACTAGCACAGTGGTGCCGATATTGGCATGTTCTGGAAAGTGACCTTAAAGTCTTCCAGCCAAAAGCCTTTGGAGGCTTACCTGGAACATTCCCCTTGAATTCAGCCTGGACAAACTGCGGAGGGTTATCGTTGACGTCATTTAGAACCACCGTTAGTTTGGCCCTGGCTGTATAGTTGCCTTTTCCCAGCTCCTTGGCCACCACGTAACATTCCACATAGTGTCTTTGCTCGTAGTCCAGAAGACGATTGTCATGAACCTGCACAAGGAAGCAGCAAAACGCTTTCAGAAGATTAAGCATAGGAGTTGTCCTCACTACGTGCACAAGCAGATTCAATGTTTCTTCTAGATTCTGCACGCCCACAGAATCAAACCTGGAAAACTTACATTAATTTGGAACTGGGCATAGCCTTCGACCACACTAGGGGATATTTCAAAGGTTCCATTATTCTTCTCCAGCTCCAAAGTGACCACATCGCCCGGTTCTGTGGTGATTTCGGCCTGCGGCAGATCCAAAATGGTACCGACTGGGGCGTTTTCGTCCAAGAGGGCGTGATATTCGATTGCGCCAAAAGTAGGCGATCCTAAGGTGATACCTGGAAACCCAGGGAGAAAATTCTGTTTAGAAGTTAGTTTGGGTTAGGCCAAAGGAATCGTGAATCCTGGAAACCTACCTGGAAAGACACTGAAGAGGAAACTGGGGATCAAAAAAAGAAACCTCATGGAGAATAGAGGGGAGGAAAAGAGAATTTAAACACGTGGAAGAATCATTGGAAGTCGTCTAGCTTTAAACCCAACCGGGGATAAAAAAAATCTCTCGAACGGGTGAAGAAACCTGAAAACCTGCGGTTAGACCTAAAGAAGAAATATGAAGGAAGAGAGAAATTAAAAGGTGGATGAAAAATGTGAATTGCTCTTGAACGGTTGAAGAAACCTGGAAGGCTGCCTGGAAGCAACTGGAAGAAATATAAGAGACGGAGATGACAAGGAAGAGTAAGCTCTTGAACGACTGTAGAACTCTGAGGACCTGCTCAAAAACAACCTGCCTTTAAACCTAAAGAAGAAATGTAGGGGACCGAGAAGAAGACAAGCAAATGGGTGAAGAAACATTGAAATGACCTGCCTTTAGACCTAAAGAAAAGCAATGATTCTTTAGATTTTTTGGATGGAAGCTTTAAAAGCTCTCAAGCTCTCAAAGCGATTTTTTGAAAAATTAACTTAAATCAGAGCTTATGTGGACTTTTCGAATTTCAAATGAAATCAAAAATGTATTTCAGTCCAGCAAATTTTGGAGCTTTGGAAGCTTTGGAGGCTTTGGCAGCTGCTACCTTTGTGTAACTGGGAAAAACCGTAGTTTTTGCTTTTGTTGGTAGGTTTTGCGTTGTCTTGTAGAGTGAGGTTTTCGAAGGAAGAAAGCTTTTGAACGGCTGAAGAAACCTGGAAAGCTACCTAGAAACAACCTGCATTTAGACCTGAAGAAATAATATGGGGAACAAGAAAGTTAAAAGGTGGAAGAAATATAAAAATCACTTGCCTTTAGACCTACTGAAGAAACCTTAACGAAGGATAAAAAAGGAAGAAAGCTTTTGAACGGTTGAAGAAACCTGGGAACCTGCCTGGAAACAACCTGCCTTTAGACCTAAAGAAATAAAATGGGGACCAAAAAAGGAATAGAGAAATTAAAAGATGGAAGAAACATAAAAATTATTTGCTTTTAAACCTAATGAAAAAACCTTAACGAAGGATAAAAAAGGAAGAATGCTTCTGAACGGTTGAAGACACCTGGAAACCTGCCTAGAAATGACCTTCCTTTAGACCTAAAGAAGAAACCTCATCAGGGAAGGAGGAGTGAATCTAAGATATGGAAGAATCATGGAAATCACCTGCCTGAAGGCCCAATGAAAAACCTCAGCAAGGGATAAAAAACGACGCCTGGAAACAACCTGCCTTTAGACCTAACGAAATAAAATGGGGACCAAAGAAGGAAGACGGAAATTAAAAGGTGGTAGAAACATAAAAATTATTTGCTTTTAAACCTAATGAAAAAACCTTAACGAAGGATAAAAAAGGAAGAATGCTTCTGAACGGTTGAAGACACCTGGAAACCTGCCTAGAAATGACCTCCCTTTAGACCTAAAGAAGAAACCTCATCAGGGAAGGAGGAGTGAATCTAAGATATGGAAGAATCATGGAAATCACCTGCCTGTAGACCCAATGAAAAACCTCAGCAAGGGATAAAAAACGACGCCTGGAAACAGCCTGTCTTTAGACCCAAAAAGGAAACTACCGGAATCTCTTGAACGTTTGAAGAAACCTGGAAACCTGCCTGGAAACACCCTGGTGTTAAACCTACCAACTTTTTTTTAATAACTTACCAGGTGGTATTAAAGCCAGTTGAATTGTAGTGGACTGAGAAGGTGGCTCCTGCGAGTTCACCCGGACTTCTTCGGCAGTTACCTTGAGCAGAATTGGTAGGCCCTGGGTGGGAAAAGTGAGCACCTGAGCAACCGGAAGAGCAAGAGTGAGTTCGCCTGCAATAAATCCACGCAAAGCCTTAAACGGCATTTTCTCTCGGCAAACAAAGAAAGTTTTAATTGCAAGACCAAAGTGCTTTGCCCGGAATAGTTCGCGTGCGGGTTATGAAAATGGGGCATTTTAAAATGGAAAGTTATGCGTGCTTTTGCCGCCACAGAATTAATACGGCTCTCGATTAGATTCATTAAAATTTTTCCGGTTCGCACGGTTGGCCGACATTTCCAGAAAAATCGATTCCAGCTTTCCAGAAGGCTGTTCAGCAGCTATTCTTGATGCTGACCTACAGCAAATGGCTCGTTTATTACCGTTCTTTGGCTAATTTGCTGTTAAAATGGGAAATTCAGCTTTTGGCATCGATCCAGACGGCCAGCTTCGTGCCAGATAAGCTGGCACAGCTTCCGGTCTTGCATTTATTATTTAAATGGAAAGTGCTGCATATTTTTCAAGGCGTTCTTTTGTTGCCAAATTCGTTGCAGTCTATACAGAGCGACCTGAGAGAGAGAGTTTTTATGGCTTCTTTGGCTTCTTGGAGCTCTTTTCTCTTAGGTAATTGGTGCTTTCTTTGAGCACATCTGGCCAATGTTCTAACTCAACTGCTGCTTTAGAGGAAACACCTTCAGACTCAAAAGGCCGGTTTCATACTCACTGAACCTCGTAGAGGTTTGAGGGCCAAAAAGTGGCAACTCATTATCCCAAAGCACGAGTTCGTGCTTTCGGGCATTTAAAACTTCAGCGCTGATTGCGGTGTTTGCCAGACATCAACTTGAAACCCGAAGTTTCAGTCGGAATTAAGAGTGGAAAACAAATCGGCCGTCATGACACGGCATTCCTCAACTGTTCAAGCGGCTTAAACGACGAAACATTTACCTGTTTTGTCGGAAATGTGGAACAACGCACTGGCTGGATCGTCTGGATCCAACGAGTAGCGAATGGGACGTGGCTGACCTCTGTCCCCATCTTCTGCATGAACTCTAAAAATGTTTAAAAATTGGCATAATATTTGCAATCCAGGCAATATACTCGATGGAGCACTAGCAAATACCTGAGGATTAAATCCCCGGTCTTCAAAGTGGGACTTAAAGTAGTAGTGGGCGGAGCTATGGTGAAAATTGGGGGCGTGTCCTGCTCGTCTATTACAGCCACTAGTAACGGCCATCCTGCGATGTTTCTGGTGTCTTCCTTCATATTTGTCCAGGGATCCTGTGGAGGATTTTATTCAACTGCTGCCGGGCAAAATTCGGTTTTATTACATTGGCCAAAATGGTTAAATGATGGACAGTCTTCGTTTCATAATCGAGGGGACTCAGCAAAACAATGGTGCCTTCAGCGTCTCTATCTGAGATCAATTTCTGATGGATTCCGAATTGAACAGTTCCATACAGTTCCATGTAGACCGCTTTTATTCGGTTTGGGTTTCCTCGAGCAGTCAGAGTGCCTGGATATTAAATACAATTTAATTTTCTGTTAAAGATGCTATCACAAAAGGGTCTTTGAATAAATAAACGAAACAGAAAAAATTATTAAAGATGTACGTAATTTTCATCAAGCAAATTTTAAATAACCAAAATAAACAAGTTTCCAGTGTTTTTTTTAAAGCTGCAGCTTTAAACCAACGAAATTTGAATCAATTTCAAGCTCTGGAAGCTTTTAGGGAAATTTTAAGGGAAAAACATTGTAAGTTTCAAATGAGTGAAACTTCCATTCTCGAAACTGCAAGCTGTAAATCAGCTGAAATGCAATAATTTTCAAGTGCATTGAGATTTTTGAGAAACGTTGCAACATTAGTTCTCTCTAGAAAGTCGTAAATCTCAAACCAGCGAAAGAAACAACTTGAAGAAATTTCACTATATTCTCGAACCATCAAGAAATAATGTGGCCGAAGTTGTGCGAAGTTGTGTGAAGCCGAAGAAACAGCTGTGCGAGAAACAGCCAAACTTTAGCTTGAAATTATGACCATTCAGTGCTGCACCCATAAAAAAATTGTAACTTGTAAATGCGTAAATGCATCAAGCTAAAATTTTTCTTATATATTCTCCAAACATTAAGCTAAATATTCGTTGAAATTCATTGAAATCCAAAAGCAGGAAAGTTTTTCAGAAATCTCTAAACTCTAGATTGAAAATTTTACCAATAAAAACAGCATCACGTAAAACAATCGCAGCTTTTAAACTAATATGGAAAAACAATTTCTAAATTTTCGGATGTTTTTTTAAATTCGTGAGCTATCAATTGACCGAAAGTTCAACTAATTCTGCATAAAAAGGAATTTTTGAGAAGTTTGAGAAGCTTGAAATGAAAATTGTACTATTGCCAGCTGCTCCACCCCGACGAAAAACGTCATAACTCTTAAAAGAATCATCAGGAGAACGTCCAAATTTTACATCGAACTACCGCGATATCAGGCTATAATTTGAGTAAAACTGATTCAATTCTAGATGCTTTAGTAATTTTTTTACCAACCCATAAACCTAATATTCAAAATATTACCATGCAAAATTGCATCAAATTTTCAAAACTTTACAACTCGCAAACAAATAATAATATAATAGATAAAAATATAATGGAATAGAATAATAGAATAATAAACAAATAATAAGATAACTTCCAAATTTTCGGGTGTTTTTATAAGTCATTGAGCCATCAGTGCACAAAAGATGACTTCACTAAAAGCAAAAACGATTTTTCAAAACTTCCACACATAACTTGAAAATTACAGATACTGTTGTCATCTGCCTCGCTCCCAAGAAAAACATACCTCGCAAACTAAGATGAGAACAGACTTGAAAATTATACAACAACCAAAAAATACATTTTATTAAAAAGCCTATAAACCGTGGCTTGAAATGGTTACAATTGAAATCTGCACCAAAACTTTTAAAAAATTACAACTCTGAAGAAAATTAAAAAAACAACTTTAAATTTTTACGGTGTTATTTTGAAACATCGATCTATAAATTGGCCGAAGTTCAATCAACTCCAAGTGGAACCAAATTTTTGAAAGCTTCCATCCGTACTTGAAAAATTTAGACCAGTGTCACTTGCACCTGCCGAACCAAAAATCCAGACAACAACTCTCAAAACGAAGAAGAACAAACATTTACTTCTACCAAAAGACTGAGTTTTCTTTAGAACAGAAGAAAAGAATTAACAACAAGAAAAAACATTTATTAAAAAGCCTACAAACCGTGGCTTGAAATTGTTACAATTGAAATCTGCACCAAAACTTTTAAAAAAATTACAACTCTGAAGAAAATTAAAAAAACAACTTTAAATTTTTACGGTGTTATTTTGAAACATCGATCTATAAATTGGCCGAAGTTCAATCAACTCCAAGTGGAACCAAATTTTTGAGAAGCTTCCAATCCGTAGCTTGAAAATTATACCAGTGTCACTTGCACCTGCCTGAACCAAAAATTCCAAACTCTCAAACGAAGAAGAAAACTTCACAAATTTTTCTTTAAAACAAGTAACTTAAAAAGAGGGCTATAAAACAGAAGAAAAGTCAATTATTTCCAAGAGAGAGACATTTAATTAAAAAGCCTACAAACCGTGGCTTGAAATTGTTACGATTGAAATCTGCACCAAAACTTTTAAAAAAATCACAATTATGAAGAAAATTAAAAAAACAACTTAAAATTTTTACGGTGTTATTTTGAAACATCGGTCTATAAATTGGCCGAAGTTCAATCAACTCTAAGTGAAACGAAATTTTTGAGAAACTTCCAATCCGTAGCTTGAAAATTACGCCATTGTCACTTGTCCCTGCCTGAACAAAAAATTCAAAGCTCTCAAACGAAGAAGAACACAAACTTCAAATTTTTAACAGCAAACTTTAAAAAGATGGGGCTATAAATAGAAGAAAACCCAATTAATTCTAAGTATCAGGCATTTTATTAAAAACCTACAAACCGTGGCTTGAAATTGTCACGATTGAAAGCTGCACCAAAACTTTTAAAAAATCACAACTCTGAAGGAAATTCAAAAAAACAACTTTAAATTTTTAGGGTGTTATTTTGAAACATACGTCTATAAATTGATCGAAGTTCAATCAACTCCAAGTGAAACGAAATTTTTGAGAAACTTGCAATCTAGAGCTTGAAATTTATACCATTGTCACTTGCACCTGCCTGAACAAAAAATTCAAAGCTCTCAAACGAAGAAGAAGACAAACTTCAAATTTTTAACAGTAAACTTTAAGAAGATGGGGCTATAAACAGAAGAATACCCAATTAATTCTAAGTATCAGGTATTTTATTAAAAAACCTACAAACCGTGGCTTGAAATTGTCACGATTGAAATTTGTACCAAAACTTTTAAAAAATCTCAACTCCGAACAAGATTAAAAAACCAACTTTAAATTTTTACGGTGTTATTTTGAAACATCGAGTCTATAAATTGGCCGAAGTTCAATCAACTCCAAGTGAAACGAAATTTTTGAGAAACTTCCAATCCGTAGCTTGAAAATTATACCATTGTCAGTAGCACCTTCCTGAACAAAAAATTCAAAGCTCTCAAACGAAGAAGAACAAACTTCAAATTTTCAACAGCAAACTTTAAAAAGATGAGGCTATAAATGGAAGAAAACTCAATTAATTCTAAGTATCAGGTAATTTTATTAAAAAAACTACAAACCGGTAGCTGAAATTGTCAATTGAAAGCTCAAAAACTTTAAAAAAATCAACAAACTCTGAAGAAAATTCAAAAAAACAAAATAAATTTTACGGTTGTTATTTTGACATCGGTCTAAAACTTGTCAGAAAGTTCAATCAACTCCAAGTGAAAACGAAATTTTGAGAGAAGCTTCCATCCGTAGGCTTGACAATTATACCATTGTCACTTGCACCTTCTGAACAAAAAATCCAAAGTCTCAAACGACAAGAAGAAGAAACTCAAAATTTTTAACAACAAACTTTAAAAATATGAGGCTATAAATAGAAGAAAACCCAATAAATTCTAGGAGTAAGGCATTTATTAAAAAACCTACAAACCGTAGCTTGAAATTGTTACTATTGAAAGCTGCACCAAAATTTTTAAAAAAAATCGTAACTCTGAAATAAATGAAAGAAACAACTCCAAAGTTTTACCCTGTTGTTCCGATTGATCAATTTATAAAGTGGCCAAACTTCAATTAATTCCAGTGAAACCAACATTTTGAGAAACTTGCAAGTTATACTGTTGTCATCTGCACAGCCCTGAGCAAAAAAACTCATAGCTCTCAAACGAAGAAGCGCCCGAACTTCAAAACTTTACAACGAATTTTCCAAACTTCATGCTATAAATCGAAGAAAACTTAGTCAATTCCATCGGCTAGAAACTTCCAAACCGCAGCTTGACTTTGTTACATTCAAAATTAAACCACATTAAAACAAATTCACTATTATCAAAAAAAATTATTGAAGCTAATTCTAAATTGTGCGTATTTTTGAGAAATCATTTGGCTATCAATCTACAAAAGTTTGAGAAATTCCACGCAAAAACGAATTTTTGAGAAACGCTCAAACCTCAGGTTCCAGTTATACTATGGTCGACTGCTCCACCCTGAAGAAAAAAATCATAGCTCTAAAATGGACAGCAGGACGAACCTCAAGGTTCAGTTGTTCAATTAAACAAGGGGCAGAAAGACCGATAGGTCGATAGCCTTTTTTAGAAATAAAGATGTTTACTACTACTGATTAACTCAAACCTAATATTAAAGGTAAATCATTTTTCAAACTTGTGCTCTGCGACGTTTTGCTGGAAACTCATGTTAAAGCGCAGAGCGATTATAAAATTATACAAAAAAAAGGAACAATCCTGGAAAAATCCTCAAACCAAGACAAGTAAAAGAGCGTAAAGCCAGCCAGAGAATCTAAATTAGTTAAAAAAACCGCTAAAATTATTCTTTAATTGAAACAATAAATTGTGCATTAACTGAAAAATCAAGCAACAAATGCTTCCTACCTAACTCTGTGTTTCTTCTGGCATTTTCCGAGATTGCCAGTAAAGTGGGGGCGCCAGGAAAAATGCGCTCAATAGGCGTGGTCGCATTGGTGGCTTGAAAAGAACAATTCATCGCTGCTAATTGTCCTCTTTGGTTCCTCACCTCCACTCGAAAATCGTAAATTCGGCCAGGTTCCAGTTTCTTCTTCAGAATTAGGTTCGCTTGGCACACCTATGAGGTAATGCGTTCGATTATTGAGACGAGAAGTGCAAAAACCACATAAAGTGCCTAATATAAAGCTTCTAAAAGAAAAGACAAGACAAATTTGCGAATTTCGTTGTTAAACACTTAGAGGTTTTCACCCCGCGCGTATCAATTTGTGTCCTACTTTTTTTTGTTTTTGCTCAGGAGGCAACCAAAGCAGTCCAGGTGAGTGAGATCTGGGTCTTTAGGAGGCCAAAGACGCTTTAAGCCTTTGTCTGTTTGAAATGTCCAAATTTTCACCGTGTGAACGATGTTTCCAATTGATAATCATTTGGAAGCACATACAATAATCCCTCAATTATTTAAGGTATAAAATTGGAACACGTAAGTTTAAAATATTGTTTTTAACATTTTGATGAAAAAATGGGGTTTGAAGAACTTTTTGTGGGGGTAATTTTTGTTGTTGAAACTTTGCAAAAGGTAATTGCAATTTACAGACGTTTTTTGAACAATTAATTACGACCGAGGGTCCTCGAGACTTTTTGCTGAAATTTGAGGTTTCTTCTAACATGAATTAGTAAAAAATTCAAAGAAACCAGAGGATGAGTTTTAGTACAATTTTGCCCCGAAAACTGGAGTTTGAAAATCTCCAAAATCCCATTTCCTTTCAATTTTTTATTGAAATGTGACAACTTCCCAAATAAAGAGCGCATTTTGCCGGTTGAATGTTGGCCCAATTTGGAGAATTTTCTTCAACAAGTAATCATTTCTAAACGATCTAAGTTAAAGGGTTCATTTTTGCACTATTTCACAGGGAAAATATCACTTCAAACACCTTTTTAGTGTTTTCTATCCGAAAGTTTTTGAGAAATTTAACAGAATTTTTTTAAATTGGCGCTCAGACTTTTTGCAGAAATTTTCTGTTTTTTCTTAGGTGAATCAGGAAAAATATAAGACAAACAGAGGATGACTTTTAGTACAATTTAGGCCTGAAAACTCGAGTTCACAAATCCCAAAAATCCCGTTTTCGCCCAATTTTTTATTTAACTTTGACAATTTCCCAAATAAAGAGCGCATTTTGCCGGTTGAATGTTCGCCCAATTTAGAGACTTTTCTTCAACAATTAATTATTTACAAACTATGTAAGTTGAAGGGTTAATTTTTGCACTATTTTACGGAAAAAATATCGCTTCAAGCACCTTTATAGTGCTTTTAAGCCGAACGTTTTTGCGAAATTTTGGAGGTTTTTTTTTAAATTGGCGCTCAGACTTTTTGCAGAAATTTGTCGTTTATTTTAAGATGAATTACTAAAAAACTAAGACGAACCAGAGGATGAGTTTTATCGTAATTGGGCGCAGCATACTTCAGTTCACAAATCGCAAAAATCCCATTTTTGCGCAATTTTTTCTAGAATTTGACAACTTTCCAAATAGAGAACGCACTTTGCCGGATGAATTTTCACACAATTTGCACACTTTCCTTCAACAATTAATTATTTTCAAACTATGTAAGTTGGAGAGTTAATTTTTGCACTATTTTACAGAGAAAATATCACGCGAAACAATTTTATAATTTTTTTGAGCCGCAAAATGTTGATCATTAATACAAAATTTTTAAAAACTGGAGGTCAGATTTTGCATTCCAATTTCAGCAAATTTTTCAATAATTTCTAAGATGAATTACCATCAACTGAACATCTTATTGAATTTTAACAACTTCCCAAATAAAAAGCGCACTTTGCCTGTTGAATGTTGGCCCATTTTGGAGAATTTTTTTCAACAAGTAATTACTTCTAAACTTTGTAAGTTAAAGGGTTAATTTTTGCACCTATTTCACAAGGAAAATATCACTTCAAGCACCTTTTTAGTGTTTTGCAGCCGAAAGTTTTGAGAAATTTAAGAGAATTTTTTAAATTTGGCGCTCTGAATTTTTGCAGAAATTTGCAGTTTTTTCCAAGATGAATTTGTAAGAAATGAAGACTAACCAGAGGGTGAGTTGTAGTACAATTTAGCACAGAAAACTGGAGTTTGCAAATCCCAAAAACCTATTTTCGACAATTTTTTTATTGAATTGTGACAACTTACCAAATAAAGAGCGCATTTTGCCGGTTGAATATTGGCCCAATTTGGAGAATTTTCTTCAACAAGTAATCACTTCTAAACGATCTAAGCTAAAAGGTTAATTTTTGCACTATTTCACAAGGAAAATATCGCTTCAAACACCTTTTTATTGTTATCTAGCCGAAAGTTTTTGAGAAATTTAACAGAATTTTTTAAAATTGGCGCTCGCTCTTTTTGCAGAAATTTGCAGTTTTTCTAAAATGAATTTGTAAAAAATGAAGACAAACGAGAGGGTGCGTTTTAGTCCAATTTATCACAGAAAACTGGAGTTTGCATATCGCAAAAATACCATTTTCGCCCAATTTTTTATTGAATTGTGACAACTTCCCAAATAAAGAGCGCATTTTGCCGGTTGAATGTTGGCCCAATTTGGAGAATTTTCTTCAACAAGTAATCATTTCTAAACGATCTAAGTTAAAGGGTTCATTTTTGCACTATTTCACAGGGAAAATATCACTTCAAACACCTTTTTAGTGTTTTCTATCCGAAAGTTTTTGAGAAATTTAACAGAATTTTTTTAAATTGGCGCTCAGACTTTTTGCAGAAATTTTCTGTTTTTTCTTAGGTGAATCAGGAAAAAATATAAGACAAACAGAGGATGACTTTTAGTACAATTTAGGCCTGAAAACTCGAGTTCACAAATCCCAAAAATCCCGTTTTCGCCCAATTTTTTATTTAACTTTGACAATTTCCCAAATAAAGAGCGCATTTTGCCGGTTGAATGTTCGCCCAATTTAGAGACTTTTCTTCAACAATTAATTATTTACAAACTATGTAAGTTGAAGGGTTAATTTTTGCACTATTTTACGGAAAAAATATCGCTTCAAGCACCTTTATAGTGCTTTTAAGCCGAACGTTTTTGCGAAATTTTGGAGGTTTTTTTTTAAATTGGCGCTCAGACTTTTTGCAGAAATTTGTCGTTTATTTTAAGATGAATTACTAAAAAACTAAGACGAACCAGAGGATGAGTTTTATCGTAATTGGGCGCAGCATACTTCAGTTCACAAATCGCAAAAATCCCATTTTTGCGCAATTTTTTCTAGAATTTGACAACTTTCCAAATAGAGAACGCACTTTGCCGGATGAATTTTCACACAATTTGCACACTTTCCTTCAACAATTAATTATTTTCAAACTATGTAAGTTGGAGAGTTAATTTTTGCACTATTTTACAGAGAAAATATCACGCGAAACAATTTTATAATTTTTTTGAGCCGCAAAATGTTGATCATTAATACAAAATTTTTAAAAACTGGAGGTCAGATTTTGCATTCCAATTTCAGCAAATTTTTCAATAATTTCTAAGATGAATTACCATCAACTGAACATCTTATTGAATTTTAACAACTTCCCAAATAAAAAGCGCACTTTGCCTGTTGAATGTTGGCCCATTTTGGAGAATTTTTTTCAACAAGTAATTACTTCTAAACTTTGTAAGTTAAAGGGTTAATTTTTGCACCTATTTCACAAGGAAAATATCACTTCAAGCACCTTTTTAGTGTTTTGCAGCCGAAAGTTTTGAGAAATTTAAGAGAATTTTTTAAATTTGGCGCTCTGAATTTTTGCAGAAATTTGCAGTTTTTTCCAAGATGAATTTGTAAGAAATGAAGACTAACCAGAGGGTGAGTTGTAGTACAATTTAGCACAGAAAACTGGAGTTTGCAAATCCCAAAAACCTATTTTCGACAATTTTTTTATTGAATTGTGACAACTTACCAAATAAAGAGCGCATTTTGCCGGTTGAATATTGGCCCAATTTGGAGAATTTTCTTCAACAAGTAATCACTTCTAAACGATCTAAGCTAAAAGGTTAATTTTTGCACTATTTCACAAGGAAAATATCGCTTCAAACACCTTTTTATTGTTATCTAGCCGAAAGTTTTTGAGAAATTTAACAGAATTTTTTAAAATTGGCGCTCGCTCTTTTTGCAGAAATTTGCAGTTTTTCTAAAATGAATTTGTAAAAAATCAAGACAAACGAGAGGGTGAATTTTAGTCCAATTTATCACAGAAAACTGGAGTTTGCATATCGCAAAAATCCCATTTTCGCCCAATTTTTTATTGAATTGTGACAACTTCCCAAATAAAGAGCGCATTTTGCCGGTTGAATGTTGGCCCAATTTGGATAATTTTCTTCAACAAGTAATTACTTCTAAACTTTCTAAGTTAAAGGGTTAATTTTTGCACTATTTCACAAGGAAAATATCGGTTCAAGCACCCTTTTAGCGTTTTCTAGCCGAAAGGTTTTGAGAAATTTAAGAGAATTTTTTTAAATTGGCGCTCAGACTTATTGCAGAAATTTGCAGTTTTTTCTAAAATGAATTTGTAAAAAATGAAGACAAACCAGAGGATAAGTTTTAGTACAATTTAGCACAGAAAACTGGAGTTTGTAAATCCCAAAAATCCCATTTTCGCCCAATTTTTATTGAATTTTGACAACTTCCCAAATAAAGAGCGCATTTTGCGGGTTGAATGTTGATCCAATTTGGAGAATTTTCTTCAACAAGTAATTACTTCTAAACTTTGTACGTTGAAGGGTTAATTTTTGCACTATTTCACAAGGAAAATATCAGTTCAAGCACCCTTCTATCGTTTTCTAGCCGAAAGGTTTTGAGAAATTTAAGAGAATTATTTTAAATTGGCTCTCAGACTTATTGCAGAAATTTGCAGTTTTTTCTAATATGGATTTGTAAGAAATGAAGACAAACTAGAGGGTGAGTTTTAGTCCAATTTATCACAGAAAACTAGAGTTTGCAAATCGGAAAAATCCCATTTTCGCCCATTTTTTCATGGAATTTTGACAATTTCCCAAATAAAGAGCGCATTTTGACAGTTGAATGTTGGCCCAATTTGGAAAATTTTCTTCAACAAATAATTATTTCTAAACGATGTAAGTTGTAGGGTTAATTTTTGCACTATTTCACAGGAAATATGTCACTTCAAACACCTTTTTAGTGTTTTCTAGCCGAAAGTTTTTGAGAAATTTAAGAGAATTTTTTTTAATTTGGGGCTCAGACTTTTTGCAGAAATTTGCAGTTTTGTCTAAGATGAAGTTGTAAAAAATGAAGACAAACCAGAGGATGAGTTTTAGTACAATTTAGCACAGAAAACTCGAGTTTGCAAATTCCAAAAATCCCATTTTCGCCCAATTTTTATTGAATTTTGACAACTTCCCCAATAAAGAGCGCACTTTGCCTATTGGATGTTGCCCCAATTTGGAGAATTTTCTTCAACAAGTAATTACTTCTAAACTTTGTAAGTTGAAGGGTTAATTTTTGCACTATTTCACAAGGAAAATATCACTTCAAACGCCTTTTTAGTGTTTTCTAGTAGAAAGTTTTTGAGAAATTTAAGAGAATTTTTTTAAATTGGCGCTCAGACTTTTTGCAGAAATTTGCAGTTTTTTCTAAAATGGATTTGTAAGAAATGAAGACAAACCACAAGGTGAGTTTTAGTCCAATTTATCATAGAAAACTGGAGTTTGCAAATCGCAAAAATCCCATTTTCGCCCATTTTTTATAGAATTTTGACAACTTCCCAAATAAAGAGCGAATTTTGCCGGTTGAATGTTGTCCAATTTGGAGAATTTTCTTCAACAAGTAATTACTTCTAAACTTTGTAAGTTGAAGGGTTAATTTTTGCACTATTTCACAACGAAAATATCACTTCTAACACCTTTTTAGTGTTTTTTAACCGAATTTTTTGCCAAATTTTAGAGATTTTTTTTAATTGGCGCTCAGAAATTTGCAGTTTTTTTAAGATGAATTTGTAAAAAAATGAAGACAAACCAGATTATGAGTTTTAGTCCAATTTAGCGTAGAAAACTGGAATTTACAAATTCCAAAAATTCCATTTTCGCCCATTTTTTTATTGGATTTTGACAACTTCCCAAATAAAGAGCGCATTTTGCATTTTTCATTGGCGCTCAGACTTTTTGCAGAAATTTGTCGTTTTTTCCAAGATGAATTACTAAAAAACTAAGACGAACCAGAGAATAAGTTTTACCGTAGTTGGGCACAGGATACTGCAGTTCACAAATCACAAAAATCCCATTTTTGTGCAATTTTTTATAGAATTTGACAACTTTCCAAATAGAGATCGCAGTTTGCCGAATGAATTTTCACACAATTTGCAGACTTTCCTTCAACAATTAATTATTTTCAAACTATGTAAGTTGGAGAGTTAACTCTTGCACTCTTTTATAGGGAAAATATCACGCCAAACAATTTTATAATTTTTTTAAGCCCCAAAATGTTGATCAATGTTAGAGAATTTTTGAAAACTGGCGGTCAGATTTTGTCTTCCAATTTCAGTAAAATTTGCAGTAATTTCTAAGATGAATTACCGTCAGAAGAAGACATATCAAAGCGTGAGTTTTAGTGCAATTTAGCGCAAAATACTGTAGTTGACAAATCCCAAAAATCCCATTTTTGAGTCATTTTTTATTGAATTTTAACAACTTCACAAGGAAAAAGCGCACTTTCCGTTGAATATTGGCCCAATTTGGAGAATTTTCTTCAACAACTAAGTACTTCTAAACGATGTAAGTTGAAGGGTTAATTTTTGCACTATTTCACAAGGAAAATATCACTTCAAGCACCTTTTTAGTGTTTCCTAGATGAAAGTTTTTGAGAAATTTAAGAAATTTTTTTAAAATTGGCGCTCAGACTTTTTGTAGAAACTTGCAGTTTTTTCTAAAATGAATTTGTAAAAAATGAAGACAAACCAGAGGATGAGTTTAGGTACAACTTAGACCAGAAAACTGGACTTTACGAATCCCAAAAATCCCATTTTCGCCCAATTTTTATTGAATTTTGACAACTTCCCCAATAAAGAGCGCATTTTGCCGGTTGAATGTTGGCCCGATTTGGAGAATTTACTTCAACAAGTAATTACTTCTAAACTATGTACGTTGAAGGGTTAATTTTTACACCATTTCACAAGGAAAATATCACTTCAAACACCCTTTTAGTGTTTTTCCACCCGAAAGGTTTTGAGAAATTTAAAGAATTCTTTTACAATTGGCGCTCAGACTTATTTGCAGAAATTTGCAGTTTTTTTCTAAAATAGATTTGTAAAAAATGAAGACAAACGAGAGGGGATAAGTTTTAGTACAATTTAGCACAGAAACTGGAGTTTGCAAATCCCAAAAACCCATTTTCGCCCAAATTTTTATTGAATTGTGACAACTTCCCAAATAAAGAAGCGCACTTTTGCCGGTTGAATGTTGTCCCATTTGGAGAATTTCCTTCAACAAGTAATTACTTCTAAACGATCTAAGTTAAAAGGTTAATTTTTGCACTATTTTACAAGGAAAATATCGTCTCAAACATCTTTTATCTGTTTTCTGGACGAAAGTTTTTGAGAAATTTTACAGATTTTTTTAAAATTGGCGCTCAGACCTTTTGCAGAAATTTGCAGTTATTTCTAAAATAAATTTGTAAAAAATCAAGACAAACCAGAGGTTGAGTTTTAGTCCAATTTATCACAGAAAACTGGAGTTTGCAAATCGTAAAAATCCCATTTTCGCCCATTTTTTCATAGAATTTTGACAACTTCCCAAATAAAGAGCGCATTTTGCCGGTTGAATGTTAGCCCAATTTGAAGAACTTTCTTCAACAAGTAATTACTTCTAAACGATGTAAGTTGAAGGGTTAATTTTTGCACTATTTCACCAGCAAAATATCACTTTAAACACCTTTTTAGTTTTTTCTAGCCGAAGGTTTTTGAGAATTTAAGAGATTTTTTAAAATTGGCGCTCAGACTTTTTGCAGAAATTTGCAGTTTTTTCTAAGATGAATCAGGAAAAAATGAAGACAAACCAGAGGATGAGTTTTAATACAATTTAGCCCAGAAAACTGGAGTTTGCAAATCCCAAAAATCCCATTTTCGCCCAATTTTTTATTGAATTGTGACAACTTCCCAAATAAAGAGCGGATTTTGCCGGTTGAATGTTCGCCCAATTTGGAGACTTTTCTTCAACAATTAATTATTTACAAACTATGTAAGTTGAAGGGTTAATTTTTGCACCATTTTACGGAAAAAATATCGCTTCAAGCACCTTTATAGTGTTTTTAAGCCGAAAGTTTTGCGAAATTTTAGAGGTTTTTTTTTTAAATTGGCGCTCAGACTTTTTGCAGAAATTTGTCGTTTATTCTAAGAGGAATTACTAAAAACTAAGGCGAACCAGAGGATAAGTTTTACTGTAGTTGGGCACAGGATACTGCAGTTCACCAATCACAAAAATCCCATTTTTGCGCAATTTTTTCTAGAATTTGACAACTTTCCAAATAGAGAACGCACTTTGCCGGATGAATTTTCACACAATTTGCATACTTTCCTTCAACAATTAATTATTTTCAAACTATGTAAATTGGAGAGTTAATTTTTGCACTCTTTTACAGGGAAAATATTACGCCAAACAATTTTATAATTTTTTTAAGCCCCAAACTGTTGATCAATGTTAGAGAATTTTTGAAAACTGGCGGTCAGATTCTGTCTTCCAATTTCAGTAAAATTTGCAGTAATTTCTAAGATGAATTACCGTCAGAAGAAGAGATATCAAAGCGTGAGTTTTAGTACAATTTAGCGCAAAATACTGTAGTTTACAAATCCCAAAAATCTCATTTGTGGGCCATTTTTTATTGAATTTTAACAACTTGACAAGGAAAAAGCGCACTTTCCGTTGAATATTGGCCCAATTTGGAGAATTTTCTTCAACAACTAAGTACTTCTAAACGATGTAAGTTGAAGGGTTAATTTTTGCACTATTTCACAAGGAAAATATCACTTCAAGCACCTTTTTAGTGTTTTCTAGCTGAAAGTTTTTGAGAAATTTAAGAAATTTTTTTAAAATTGGCGCTCAGACTTTTTGTAGAAATTTGCAGTTTTTTCTAAAATGAATTCGTATAAAAATGAAGACAAACCAGAGGATGAGTTTAGGTACAACTTAGACCAGAAAATTGGACTTTACAACTCCCAAAAATCCCGTTTTCGCCCAATTTTTATTGAATTTTGACAACTTCCCAAAGAAAGAGCGCATTTTGCCGGTTGAATGTTGGCCCGATTTGGAGAATTTACTTCAACAAGTAATTACTTCTAAACTATGTAAGTTGAAGGGTTAATTTTTACACTATTTCACAAGGAAAATATCACTTCAAACACCCTTTTAGTCCACCCGAAAGGTTTTGAGAAATTTAAGAGAATTCTTTAAAATTGGCGCTCAGACTTTTTGCAGAAATTTGCAGTTTTTTCTAAAATGGATTTGTAAAAAATGAAGACAAACGAGAGGGTGAGTTTTAGTACAATTTAGCACAGAAAACTGGAGTTTGCAAATCCCAAAAACCCATTTTCCCCAAATTTTTTATTGAATTGTGACTACTTCCCAAATAAAGAACGCACTTTGCCGGTTGAATGTTGGCCCAATTTGGAGAATTTCCTTCAACAAGTAATCACTTCTAAACGATCTAAGTTAAAAGGTTAATTTTTGCACTATTTTACAAGGAAAATATCGCTTCAAACATCTTTTTACTGTTTTCTAGACGAAAGTTTTTGAGAAATTTTACAGAATTTTTTAAAATTGGCGCTCAGACCTTTTGCAGAAATTTGCAGTTATTTCTAAAATAAATTTGTAAAAAATGAAGACAAACCAGAGATTGAGTTTTAGTCCAATTTATCACAGAAAACTGGAGTTTGCAAATCCCAAAAACCCATTTTCCCCAAATTTTTTATTGAATTGTGACTACTTCCCAAATAAAGAACGCACTTTGCCGGTTGAATGTTGGCCCAATTTGGAGAATTTCCTTCAACAAGTAATCACTTCTAAACGATCTAAGTTAAAAGGTTAATTTTTGCACTATTTTACAAGGAAAATATCGCTTCAAACATCTTTTTACTGTTTTCTAGACGAAAGTTTTTGAGAAATTTTACAGAATTTTTTAAAATTGGCGCTCAGACCTTTTGCAGAAATTTGCAGTTATTTCTAAAATAAATTTGTAAAAAATGAAGACAAACCAGAGATTGAGTTTTAGTCCAATTTATCACAGAAAACTGGAGTTTGCAAATCCCAAAAATCCCGTTTTCTCCCAATTTTTAATTGGATTTTGACAACTTCCCAAAGAAAGAGCGCATTTTGCCGGTTGAATGTTGGCCCGATTTGGAGAATTTCCTTCAACAAGTAATTACTTCTAAACTATGTAAGTTGAAGGGTTACTTTTTGCATTATTTCACAAGGAAAATATCGCTTCAAACATCTTTTTACTGTTTTCTAGACGAAAGTTTTTGAGAAATTTTACAGAATTTTACAAAAACTGGATTTGTAAGAAATGAAGACAAACCAGAGAATGAGTTTTAGTCCAATTTATCATAGAAAACTGGAATTTGCAAATCCCAAAAACTCTTTTTCGCCCATTTTTTAATTAAATTTTGACAACTTCCCAAATAAAGACCGCATTTTGCCGGTTGATTGTTTATTCTATTTTGTAATCACTTCTAAACGATCTAAGTTAAAGGGTTAATTTTTACACTATTTGACAAGGAAAATATCACTTCAAACACCTTTTTAGTGTTTTCTAGCCGCAAGTTTTTGAAAAATTTAAAAGAATTTTTAAAAATTGGCGCAATTACTCTTAGGTTTTTGCAGAAATTTGATGTTTTTATAAGATGAGGTTGTAAAAAATGAAGACAAACCAGAGGATGAGTTATAGTCCAATTTATCACAGAAAACTGAAGTTTGCAAATCCCAAAAATCCCTTTTGCCCATTTTTTATTGAATTTTCACAACTTTCCAAATAAAGAGCGCATTTTGCCGGTTGAATGTTGGCCCAAATTGGAGAATTTTCTTCAACAAGTAATTACTTCTAAATGATGTAAGTTGAACGGTTAATTTGTGCACTATTTCACCAGGAAAATATCAATTTAAACACCTTTTTAGTGTTTTCTAGCCGAATTTTAGGGTTTTTGCCAAATTTTAGAGGTTCTTTTATAAACTGGCGCTCAGACTTTTGGCAGAAATTTGCAGTTTTTTCTAAAATGAATTTGTAAAAAATGAAGACACACCAGAGGATGAGTTTTAGTACAATTTAGCCCAGAAAACTGGAGCTTACAAATCCCAAAAATCCCGTTTTAGAGCAATTTTTTCTTGAATTTTGGCAATTATCCAAATTGAGAACGCATCTTGCCGGTTGCATGTTGGCCAAATTGCAGACTTTTGCTTAACACTTAATAATCAAACTGGGAATGTCGGACAACCAATTTTGGCTCAATTTAACAGGGAAAACGATACTCTAAACACCTTAATAGTTTTTTCAAACCATAAATTTTAGAGAATTTTTCAAAATTGGCGCTTAGTCTTCCAATTTTAGCAAAATTTGCAGTCACTTCTAAGATGAATTACTTGCAGATGAAGACAAATCTGGGCGTGAAATTCAGTAGAATTTAGCACAAAATACTGAAGTTTACAAATCCCGAAAATGCCATTTTTGGGCAATTTTTCTTCAATTTCTACAACTTTCCAAATTGAGAGCGCACTTTGCAACTTCGGTTGAATTTTGGCCTAATTTACAGACTTTTATTCAACTATTAATTACCATTGCGCCAGGCGAGTTGGGGGCCTATTTTTTGCACCGTTTAACAGAGAAAACACCACTCTAAATACCTTTTACTGATTTTTATTTGAGGGGTTTTTGAGCGAGTTTGAAAATTTTTCCAAAAATGCCGCTCTAATTTTGTAATAAAACTTTAACAAAATTTGCGGTTTTCTTCTTAGCTGAATTACTAAGAAATAAAGCAAAGCAGGGACTAAATTTTACTTTAATTTAGCACAGAATAGTGAAGTTTACAAATCTAGAAAAACAATGTTTTTGGAATTTTTTGCTTGATGTTTGCCGAATGATTGGTATCGCAATTTGCAGACTTTATTCAACAATAAATTTCCACCAAACTGTCTATGGTAGATGGTTAATTTTTGCACCATTTCACAGACAAAAACTCACTTTAAATACCGACATGGTGTCTTTCAGCAAGCAATTTTTGCCTAATTTTAGAGAGTTTTTCAATTTTCAGACTTGCTGCTCAGACTTTGTCATCCAATTTCAACAGAATTTAACGGTAATTATCTAAAATTACTTACGTAGCTATTGAGAACAGAACACTGGAGCTTCAAAAAATACTCCAAATCTAATTTTTGGCAGTTTTTTGCTTGATTTTTGGCGGTTTTCCAAATTCAGATCTCGCCCTGCACGCTTGAATATTGGCTCAATTTGCAGGCCCTTTTTCAAAAATTAAGTGCCCCCAAAGCGTATGTGCTAGGGGCTGATTTTAACACCCTTTTATAGATAAAACCTGCCGCTAAATAACTTCAAAGCGAATTCCAAGAAATTATAAAAAGGTTTGGAGAAAATTTCAAAAATGCTGCATAAACTTTGTCATCCCATTTTAACCAAATTTGCAGTCGGTTTTCTGAAATTGACCCCACGAAAATATGGGGACAAGCCAGAGAGTGTATTTTATCGCCAAACAGTACAGATGAATTAAGCTTAAAAATACAGAATAGTTCATTTCTAGGGAACTTTTTCTTAATATTTCAAAAATCAAGATCCCACAGTTGTCTGTACTAGCAGACACCCATTCAACAATTAATTCCCCCCAAACCTTGTAAGCCCAAAGGTTCATTTTTGCCCCATTTTTTAGAAAAATCCTCCACTCTTAACACGTTGAATCCCTGTCAAGGTGCTTCAGCAGAAAATCGCGTTAATCTTCACCTCAAACCACTAGAAAAAAAATCTCTTACCGAATTAAACCTGGTACAGTTCAGACTCTCCAAAGCCACAGTAATCGAGTCTTTCAGCTGAAAAAACAAAGGATAGTCAAACAGAGTATCAGAAGCTCTGAGCCGGTAGATCACTGAGCCGACGGCAGCGTCTGCAGGCACCAAAACTTCGTTGAGCAGAGCAGAGGAATCGAAGACCAAAATAGCTGAAACTGCAGACAAAAAACTCGTTTTCTGCTGTGGAAAAACCCAGTCAACGCACCTGTAATGGGGCCGCAACACCAACACACTACAACTAGAAGGCCCATTGCAGACTGAAACTTTACGGGTGGATCGCATGTTCTCTTAGCTGAAGGGATGCACAACTTAACGCGAGTTTCACCTAAGAGAACATTCAAGCGGGGTTGAAAAAGCTCGCTTAATTTTGGGCCATAAGTTCAATAAACCACTTTTTTGTGATTACCTGCTAAAGTCCGTTTTTTAGTCATGTTGAATCATCCAGATTAGGACACTGGTTAACTGCATGGCACCACAATAATTGAAGAAAAATTCAAATTGCCTCTGAAATCACCCGAAATCCCAGTAAAATACACAAAGCCGGTAATGGAAGTTAAAAGGGCCCGGGGGATCGCGTGCTTCTTCCCTATGGAAATGTGTGTAAAAGTACGTGGGGGTTCAGAGTGGTCAGATATGGTCAGTTTGGTCGCTAAGAAACTTAAGAACGCTGAATACATATTCCTGGGATCGATTTCTGGAATAAGTGGTTAATCACCAAATGATGGCGGTTTTTTGGACGGAACTCCAGGAGCTGGAAAGGATTAAGTGCTGAAAACTGGCTGGAATTGTGAAGCAACTCTTTGACTAGCAGAGTTTGAAAACTGGCGTTATTTTTTCAACCCTCAAAATGTCCTCTTAGTGCGGCTCAGAATGGCATTCTGAGCGCCGCAACTCCAAAGGAAACCAATCAAAATGCACACTTCTTCAGTCAAGTTTTATTTATTTACAAATAATCTGGAATGTTATATCTTTAGCAACAAGTAGCTCCTGACTAAATTTACAATTAAGTAATTGACCGCACTTACAACAAAACAGATCTTAAAGCACTACATCCAATGGAAAAACATTAAACTGTAAAAGAAGTGGTAAAAACTACACAAGAAAAATATCCGTCTATTGGCCTCCTTAGCTCTTAACACCTCGATCTTGATCGAAAATATTGATTTTTTACTAATATCTTTAAATTAAAATTAAGCAACTATTTGCAGTTGATTTGGACTGACAATCACCTCTAAATAAATAAATAAATCACGTTCTCACTTAAGTAAATGCGCACATTAGGCCTGGGTAACACTGTGTCGTATGACTCTTTTGCGCTGATGCCGCTGTGTGGCGAGGTGTTGGGGCACACACACGCACAGAGCGCCATCATCGCAAAAGTGTCACACGACACAGACCCAGGCCTAGCGCACATCGATAACATTAAACCTCCTGGGACTTCTTAACGAAGAAAATCCAACAAATCGCTTTTACTCAACTGATTGTTGTTACTGCTACTGGAAGGTTGAGGCATCAAAGGAACATGCGAGGTGCCTTTCATTTGATTCATCGGACTTTTCGTACTGCTTACTTTGGAAGGCAGCAGATTATCCAAAGCCGACCAATCCTGGTTGTTCTGCGGCTTTGCTACGGTGTTTTGCGTGCCCAACCATGGGCTTAGAGGAGCCGGGTTTCCATTGAAGCTTGTGTTGAAATTCGCCATTCCCAGATAAGGACTAGAATTGATATGTCCGCCGGTTGTTTGGCTCAAAGCTAACATGCTGTTGTTGTTGGGCGTCAAGCTGCCCGCAAAATCGCTCAATAAACTCGACGTTAAGTCCTTGGGCTGGCTTCTAGGAGGGCTGGTGATTCTTTGGGGCTCAATCGCCCCATTTCCCATGAATTTCACACTTTCCTGCTGCCTGGCCATTGCCTGCTTCTGCTCCATAGTCAGCTTGGGCTCTGCTGCACTTTCGCTACCATTCCGCAAGTCTAAAGCACTGAAAGCTTCATCAAGCTCCACAGGTTTCGCAATGGGTACCGAAGCCATTGAGGACTTCAACAACTTTTGCTCATCTTTTACCGAATTCAACTGCTTGCAGTTTCGTGCGATGCTCGCTTTCGACAGCTTGGAACATTTCCTTCACCAGCGATGTGATCGCTCCAAATTGCGCCAAACTCAGGCCGTTTTCTATGCAAAGCGGGATCAAAAATGGCAATATTCTGGTCGCCAGAATTTCCTTGCTGATTCCCAGTTTTTTGTGGTTCATTGCGATCTTGTAGATGCCCAAAATGCCCATTAGGACTGCGGGTTCTCTGGAGGGAATCTGGGGCAAGAAGGGCAGGATTTCGTCCACTACTAGCCACTTGTCCAGATGCTCCAGCAGCTTTCCGACACATAAGAGGCAATTGACGCGCACACTTAACGTCGAGGTGCTGAGGCACAGCTTCTTGATTCTAGGCAGCAAACTGTTCTTCACATTGGAGTGATCCAGCAATCCCGCAAATGTTGGCAGCACCGACAAGCACAATTCGTGAATTTGTGGAGAATCCGAATCCAGGCCGCGATACAACATCGGGAGAACATGTTGCTGCACATCCTCAGCAGGAGTGAGCTTCAACAGAAGCTGCATTTGCTGCAGCATTATCAGGAGAATCTGCTGCAACAAACGCAAGAGATCAAAACCAGCCTAAAAGGCAACAAACCTGCAAAAGCTACCTGAATGGGGTCGATGAGTTTCATCAAAGGCTTCAAGTGCGGAAGCACATGCTCGGTATACTCCTCCTTTGAGCAGCCCTTTGCAATGTCAAAGATGCTGGGGAGAATGAAAGGAACCATGGTGGGCTGCCCTAAATCCCTAACCAAGCAGGCCAGAACCCTTTGGAGTTTAACGCGATGGGGAAGCTGCGAAAGAGCGGCTGGCAGCCCTTTGTAGAACTGGGATTTTTGCAAATTGTCCCATTGGAGCAGCGAGTCCAGGTAGGTGAGGGTTTTCACGCCCACATCGTCGAAGTAAGGAATCTAGAAAACAAAAAGAACGTAGGACGATTTAAAGACGCTTTAATGGACAATGCTGTGTTGAAAAATACCTTGATAAACTGGTGGGCATCCGGTCGAATCTCCGGAGTAACATTGAGGAGGAGTTTAACAAACTCTCTCAGCTCCTCTGGAATGGCTTGCAGTTTACCAGTGCTCAAACTCTTCAGTTGCTGGGCCCGCAATTTGAACTGCTGCAAATCCCTAACGGGAGACAGGCATTGTTTCCCAGGGGAATGTAAAGCGTAGACCAACATCCCTAAGGAAAACATGTCGCTGGCAGTAGAATGGCTTTGCCTCAAAACACACTCAGGCGCCAAGTAATTCAAGCCAGGCTGACAAACACTAGGAAGAGTAGGAGAATAGTCCTCAAAAGGAAAATTAGTAGCTTGATTCGGGGGGTTGATGTTATGGACGCAAAAGTCCAGGCCAAAAATCTTCCACACCCCCGAGGCGTTAATGACAATACTCTCCGGAGTCATGTTTTTGTGCAGCAGCTTGACATCGTTGTGCAAAAACTGCAGGCCTTCAGATATCTGCAGCAGCCCATACTTGATCTCTATATCAAAGAACTGGTAGTCGGACATGTTGGCTGGTTGGGGCATGTTGGTCGTTTCACCCAAAATGTTTGCCAGACTGGCAAAAACCGGCTCAGTGGCAAAAGCGAGGCTTTCCCTGCTTTCTTCGAGCGGATGCTGCACGGTTAAAACTTGCGGGTGTACGGATTTTCGTCAATTGCTGCACTCCGTGCTTTAAGCTCTCCAGCACCAATTCTCGATCGTTTTTGTTAAATTTCTCCAACTGCCGCTTTTCGAACACAAAAATTGAGGCATCCTGCTTGGTTGATCGCTTCGTGCCTTTGTAGATTTTCCACAGAAGGCCTGCAAATGACCAAAGTAATTAAAAATTGTACAGTAGAAGACCACAGAAAGTAGTCACTGGAAAACGAACACATTCCCAAAGAAGAAACCGAATCTATTAAGGTCTGGAGAGCTTTTCGCTCAGTCTTGGCGACTGGAACTCCAATAAAATGCTGGCAGAAGTAAGCATGTTAAGTGAAATAGAGAGCATGTACATTGAAGATTAGGAGCTTCTTGATCACTTCCCAAGTCCCCCCAAGTGGGTCAATCTAGGAAACGTCCAGAAAAGGCAGGAACTCATTAGATTGCACTTACCAGGACCAGCTGAAGCGATGTGGGCTGAGGACTCATATTCCCTGGTTACGGGATTACCTGGCAAGACTCCTGATAGTTGCGACACTGTCTGGCTTACCGAGCTGCTCACCTGGTACAAATACTTGTTAAACTTGTCCATTATTTCCCACTTTAATGGAAAGTATCCAGGAAGTTTGTTGTTGTGATGTCAAACTATCAAAACAAATGTCACTGACCACTGACGTTTTGACACTATTATCTACTGTCTTTGTCTATTGTGTTATCCTAAGGGAGCGCGATATAGAGGTAAAATTTGTAAGATTTATGCAATTTAATTAGGCTTGTGGTGGACATGGAGTAAAAATGAGTTAATGGAAACTGTTCTAGGCTCTGTGCTCGAATTAAAGAAATTTTTTTGAGGCCAGGAACACTTTCCAGAAACAGCAAATAACTCGATTTAACATCTTTGAATGATTAATGGCTTTAGCCTCCAGCTCTGTTTGAAAACGGGGTAATTTCCATCGGAGATTTTCTACTTTTATGGATGACTTAATATTTCATTGAATTCTGTTGACTTTGATTGTTATTTATGGGGATTTTCCATTAGGCATGCCTTGAGCGTGAGCGTCCTAGCCTGCGCGGCTGCTTTCAAACTGTGAAACTTCCGGCCCCATGTCAATCTGCTTTACTGTCTGGCTAAGGTTTATTAATAGAAAATTTTGATTTTTTCTGCAAATTTTTGGCAGGGGGGCCTTCAGTATTGCACAAGCAGTTAAAAACTCGTGAGTGTAGCACCTTTTTTTTGCTGGCTGGGGTTTAAGTCGCGGAAAATATTTGGAAAATCCCCACATTGACCCACGCAGTACTTCCGATAAAATGGCCCTCGTCGCTCTCTCTCGCCGCGCCGCCGTTTCTCTCCAAAGCCCATTCTCAGGTCAGTGCTCGCGTTCGCACTTTGGTTTTGCTACTTCAGTTTTAAGGAATTTCTGCTCGAAAATGGCCCTCCCAAAGGTTTTCTTCGACATGACCGCTGACGGTCAGCCCCAGGGGCGTATTGTTATCGAGGTGAGTGGAGCACGTGCAGATTTTCCGCGATTTTTACTCGATTTTGCAATCACACTCGGCCAACCACCATGCTTAGTGCAAGTCACCGGCTGCCCACAATGGAAAATTGCCTCAAACGCAACTTCCGACTGCTTTTTCCTCATTATCGGCCTCAAATCCTTGCAAGCTTGGTGGTTTGGACATTCAGCCGGCAAAAATCCGGTCAGCTAGTTCCGCTTCAATGGATCCCACCCATGATTCATATGAGGAACCGGTGTTCTTTCAAGGCTGCCCCCTAACCTTATATGGAATTATCCGCGATTATTGTATGTTTTCTTTTACAGCTCCGTCCCGATGTGGTGCCCAAAACCGCTGAGAACTTCCGCGCCCTATGCACTGGCGAAAAAGGGTTCGGCTACAAGGGCTCCACTTTCCACCGAGTTATCCCCAATTTCATGTGCCAAGGGGGCGACTTCACTGCCCACAATGGCACTGGCGGGAAGTCCATTTTCGGCAACAAGTTCGAGGATGAGAACTTCACCCTGAAGCACACTGGACCTGGAGTGATGTCCATGGCTAATGCCGGTCCTGATACCAATGGATCCCAGTTCTTCATCACCACAGTTAAAACGTCCTGGTTAGACAATAGGTAAGAATCAAACGTCGTGGTTTAGCCTATTGAAAGCTTGACTGATTGATCTTTTGTCCACAGGCATGTGGTGTTTGGTACAGTGGTGGAAGGCATGGATGTAGTGAAGAAAATTGAAGCCATGGGCTCCCAATCGGGCAAAGCCAACAAGAAAATCGTTGTTGCTGACTGCGGCCAATTGTAAATGTCCAATTTGTATACTATGAAAGAATGCACCTATTGAGTACCTTTCCACTTTTCAAGTTCAAGTAACACCGACTTTAACCATTCAGTTTACCGAGATAATCTCTAGATCTAATTGGGTGCATAGTAAGTACGGTTTTCCCTTAGTTTAACATCAGTCAAGGTGACCTGATTCACGCTGTTTGCGTTTTTTTCTAGTGATAAATGTTTGCATTTAATTCTTTTTTACCATTGGTTCGCGTCAAGGTGTTAATAAATACAACATTAAATAAATTAACCGACTTGTTCAACGATCCTCCTGGTAGGTAGTTCCTTGTCCTGGTTCTCCTTGATCGATTAGGCAAACAGCTGCTTGATTTATTCATTCGTTGCTCGCGTGTCCCAAAAATTCATTAGGCTGAAGCGCTTTAGGCGACCAATTCAATAGAACACTCTTGACTATTTTATGAATCATTTATTAACATTCAAGATAAAGATATAACATAGATAAACAAATCATATGTACATCAAGGTAGGTACGGTTAAAACACTGATTGTTTAGTCGTGAAATAGGTTGCTCTTGTTAAACATTTAATAAGTAGTAACACGTAATATGCTCTAAAAATACAACATCCAGATATATTTTAATTATTCTATATCCAAGAAAATATACATCGTTTAGAATTGCAGCTTTTAAGATTCAATTTTACAATACTTTTTCTATTGCCAGTGTATTGGCAAGTATGCAAACAGGAAATGTTGACTAATACATTTGCGTAATACACCAGAATAGCTCCTCTCGTATTCTACCTATATATTGACTAAAATACTATCTCTAGAACTACGGGGGATTGTCTATTATACAGTAACACTAATAAAACATGGTCCAAATATAAATTCTGACTGAAAATTCGTCTAAACAGTTTACTTCGACCTGCGAAGTTGATTATAAGATCACAATAATTACTGTACAAATATTTTAAAGTAAACAAACAAAAACAATTTTAAAATAGATCGGTACAGGGCGTCGCATCGCATAATTAAATAGTTTTATACCCTGCAGCACCCTGTACATAAGGAAACAGCTCCTTTTGATTTCCTGATGTTTCTACCGCAAATCCGGTCCTGACTCTTTAAGAAAGTTTGATTCAGGTTCGGCAGGTAAATTTTCACTGTTTGAATTTCTACTCTTTATAGTTTGTTTTGTGCGAATGTGGTTTATTATGCTAAAACCGCCAGTCTTTTTGGACGCTTTAGCTAACCCAAACTCCAATATGGTACTGATTGATTAGGTTTTTTTTTAAACTATTCAGTCCAATCTACAAAATAATTTCTATGTATTTTACACATCAGTTTCTCAGCTCTTAGCTTAACACCCTGTATAATCTCCGATATGAAAAGCAAATTTACATTTTTTAATTTACACAAAATTTCAATCAAGCCTAATGATCCATTGGTGTGATATGCATGAAAATAACTCAAAACTGCTCAATTTTTGGGCTGAGTGAAGAAAAATTCGTCTTAGTTTATAGATATGCATCACGAATTGTTCTCAATTGCATACTGGAGAGTAAAACAAACGTTTGTTGTTGTATGAGCAGGACAAAGAAAAGCTGCAAGTGTGCATATTAGAAAGAGATGAAAATCGACCAAGCGGTTTTTGCTTCTCTTTCCATCACATGTAATTGGCGCACTGCCTTGTTTCACTCATTGACAAAAGTCGTTTACCACATCGGTAAAATTACATGCGCCAAGTTCTACTATTCAAACTTTGCTTTAACCGCATTTAAAGCAGTATTTTTGAATTGATTTTGTAAAAGACATTTTTATGAATTGAATTCTGTTGTCTGTATGGGTTTCTGCGACTAAACGCGAGTCCCGAGTAATATTCGGACTGGGCTGTACAGTTAAAGCAAGTCGAGATTTACGATGTTCATATTTCACAGTCTTGGATAAAACCTGGATTAGGATAAGCGGGATTGCAGCGCTGAAGCCAGAAAGTCGTCCTAGTTTCTAGTAAATTACGTATTTTAACATTTGCTTTTGCTTCCGCCAGTATTTGGGGCAATGGTGAGTTTTAGTAAAGAATGGGGCTAGATAATTCAGATTTACCCAATGGCACTTTCATGGAGTTCTTTATTTATTAATTTATTAGTTTTCAGGGTAAAGAAATGTTAGAAGAATATAAATTAAGATTAAAAAATAACATCAAATGCAATGGAAAAAGAGATAATTGAAGTGGAAATAGCGACAAGACAAAGCGGAATTAACGTATGTTGTGCCAAGTCCTTTGGGCACGGCACTGGATTGAATTCAAGCGAACCTTTGAAACTGGCTGCTCTCTCGTATGTTGTTTTACAACTTTTCCAACAAACGAGTCTAATGTAATTGTTGTGCCAAGCCCTTTGGGACGACACTGGATTAAATGCAAGAAACCTTCTAAACTGGAAGATTTCTGGAATGTTGTTCCTCAACCAGTCGTGCCCGGGGGGCTCGGCATACCAATTACATTAGACTCGTTTGATGGCAAAGTTGTGCCGAGCCCTTTGGGCACCACACTGGATTGAATGCAAAAAACCTTCCAAACTAGTTGATTTCTCGTATGTTGTTCCTCAACCAGTGTCGTGCCCGAAGGGCTCGGCACAACTTTGCCATCAATCGAGTCTAGTGTAATTGTTGTGCCGAGCCCTTTGGGGATGACACTGGATTAAATGTAAAAACCTTCTAAACTGAATTATTTCTGAAATTTTGTACCTCAACCAGTGTCGTGCCCAAAGGGTTCGGCACAAATTTGCCATCAATCTGGTCTAATGTAATTGTTGTGCCGAGCTCTTTGGGACGACACTGGACTAAATGCCAGAAACCTTCTAAACTGGATGATTTCTGGAATGTTATTCCTCAACCAGTCGTGTCCAGGGGACTCGGCGCACCAATTACATTAGACTCGTTTGATGGCAAAGATGTGCCGAGCTCTTTGGGCACGACACTGGATTGAATGCAAAAAACCTTCCATACTAGTTGATTTCTCGTATGTTGTTCCTCAACCAGTGTCGTGCCCAAAGGGCTCGGCACAACTTTGCCATCATCGAGTCTAGTGTAATTGTTGTGCCGAGCCCGTTGGGGATGACACTGGATTAAATGTAAAAACCTTCTAAACTGAATTATTTCTGAAATTTTGTTCCTCAACCAGTGTCGTGCCCAAAGGGCTCGGCACAACTTGGCCATCAATCGAGTCTAATGTAATTGTTGTGCCGAGCCCTTTGGGACGACAATGGACTAAATGCAAGAAACCTTCTAAACTGGATGATTTCTGGAATGTTGTTCCTCAACCAGTCGTGTCCAGGGGACTCGGCACACCAATTACATTAGACTCGTCTGATGGTAAAGTTGTGCCGAGCCCGTTGAGCACGACACTGGATTGAATGCAAAAAACCTTCCAAACTAGTTGAGTTGTCGTATGTTATCCCTCAACCAGTGTCGTGCCCAAAGGGCTCGGCACAACTTTGCCATCAATCGAGTCTAGTGTAATTGTTGTGCCGAGCCCTTTGGGGATGACACTGGATTAAATGTAAAAACCTTCTTAACTGAATTATTTCTGAAATTTTGTTCCTCAACCAGTGTCGTGCCCAAAGGGCTCCGCACAACTTTGCCATCATCGAGTCTAGTGTAATTGTTGTGCCGAACCCTTTGGGACGACACTGGATTAAATGCAAAAAACCTTCTAAACTGGATGATTTCTGGAGTGTTGTGCCTCAACCAGTGTCGTGCCCAGGGGGCTCGGCATAACAATTACATTAGACTCGTTTGATGACAAAGTTGTGCCGAGCCCTTTGTGCACCACACTGTATTGAATGTAAAAAACCTTCCAAACTAGTTGATTTGTCGTATGTTATCCCTCAATCAGTGTCGTGACCAAAGGGCTCGGCATAACTTTGCCATCAATCGAGTCTAATGTAATTGTTGTGCCGAGACGACACTTGGCTGAATGCAAAAAATCTTCTAAACTGGATGGCTTTTGGAATGTTGTTCCTCAGCCAGTGTCGTGCCCGGAGGGCTCGGCACAACTTTTTCGACTTCGATAGTCTAACAGTCACAGATGGATATAGGTATTTGAGAAAAAAAGATCCAATTTGATCTGAATTTTTTAGAAAGAAAGTCGTTTGTTTGTACAAGGTCTCGCCAACATTTCGTCCATAATTTAGCCATCATCAGGCCGCTGAAAGGAATATAGAATATTATAAGTCTATGGCGTGTTACAATCGTGTTAAGTTACATTTTAATTTGTTTACTCTATTTATTTTTATTTTCTGAGTTGCCCTTTTATTCGACTAATACACACCATTGGCTAAGATACTCTCTTAACTTCCAGAGGACTGATGATTGCTAAAATATAGCCGAAACGTTGGTCCTGGACAGCTATCATTAATGATTGATGAATGATTTCGAACTTTTGGCGTACGATTGGGTTCTTTTCGAAGGCTTTCGACTGAGTCCAAATATTCAACACCACGAAATTCTGAATTATCTAGCGCATCCGAAGGAAAATTATTATTTAAGGAACGTTATAAAAACCTCTGAGAAAATTCAATCTGGGATCCATTTCACAAATTCCCAACTCACTTCCCTCCAAGCGCTTGGCGTTAAGTCGTTCCTTTTCCACATGTCTTCATCCACATCGCGTTGTTATCAAACGTAAAACTTCCAGTTACTTAACGAAAAGATCCTTGAGGGTGGCGCAAATGGACGAATCGCACTGCTCTGAGTCGTCTTCGCCCTTGGAGAACCAATTCGCTCTATTAGCGACGCTCAGCACTCTATTAGCAGCCCCCATCACTCGCTCAGTTAGTTTGCTGCCCCTAATAGGAGAAGGGGCTTCTTTGGGGCCTGGAGAGTCTGGAGAGGATTTCTTCAGGAATCCTTCTATAGCAGTGCCTAAAGCCTGTGCGTCCACCAAGGAGCCGCTTCTTTCATCCCAGAGGACTTTGCCTGGTTCCTTCCTCACAACCTTCTTGGTCAGGTTCTCCAAGAGCAACGTCTTCTCGTTTAAGCGCCCGGTTCTGGGTTGGTGTCTTTTGGCGAACCAATTTGAAGGGGTTTGAGGCTGAGGTTTGGTGATGTTGGTGTTGGTGGTGGTGTCCAGTTTTCTAATCGGCAATGAGTTATCCAACTTCTGCAGCACTGATACATCGAAGCTATTGGATCTGCTGCTTTTCAGCTGGGGGCGTTTGCCCTTTGTTCTAGCTGTCCTCAGTTGCGTTGGAGGAGTCGGGCTCTGCACTTCCCTCTCCCACTGATTGATTTCCATAGCGGACGTGGAAAGAGAAGACAAAATAGATATCAGATCAGTATTAGTGCAAACAATGCCGGACTTAATCTTACTTGCGCTTGGTAGGGGTGGCAGTTCCGAAGCTCTGCGCTTACTCGAGCTTGGAATAGGCGGAAGCGTGGTTCCAATGAAATCCGAAAATCTTCGTCCGGAATTTGTATATCGTTGCACACTGCCAGACGCCTCATCCATTGGCTGGACTTCGCACAGTTTTTCGCTGCTCGTGTTCCACACTTTCATTCGTACTTTCCTCGCCTGTACAATATCGTCCATTATATCCAGCTGTAGATTATGGACGCTGCCACGAGGCTCAGTCGATGGGGGGCATGCAATGGATTCCCTACGATTCGGTAAGATCCGGGGCGGAAAACTTGTGGGGAAAGCGGCTACCGATTCTCGGCGATTTCTTCCGCCTCCAAAAAATGCGGGAGGTACTTTGGAGATGGTGACCACTGAATGTCGCCGACCTCCAGGGGATACTTGAGGAGCCTGTGACAGTGTTGCCAGGAACTCGGCTTGCCTGGGGCCTGGGGAGGCGTCCCCCCGATCGGAAAGCCTTCGGATTTGGCTCGCGGTTATTCCGCTACATTGGGGAGTTGGAAGGGAGTGCTTTCTAATGTCGCGCGCATATGGGGAGAGCAGGTAGGGATTCATGGTGGGCGATTCATCTTCGGAACTGTGCTGGGAGCTGCTGGTTTTCTGGGCCTCTTCTTCATTTTCCTGATCTTCGATTACGATCTGTGGCTCTGAGGTTTGCGACTGCAGGCGGGCCACTGATGATCTACGCATGCTTGGGCGGCTGAAATTGAAGAGAAATTTTATAAGTGACGATCTTCTCTAGTGATGCAAAGACATAGAAGACTAAACACAAGAATTGATAACTCTGAAGAAGGAAGGAATGGAGAGGTCAAAATAAGTAGACGAATTACAAACAGGAAGGACTGAAAAAGACTAGAAATTGAAGTGAACTGTTGTAAGTAATCATCTTTTTAAGCGATGCAAAGACATAAAAGGCTAAACACAACAGTTAAAAGCTGTGAAGAAGAGAAAAATGGAGAGCGCAAAAAAGTAAACGAATGACAAACAGGAAGCACTGAAAAAGACAGAAAATTGAAGAAAACTGTTAAAAGTGACAATCTTTTTCAGCGATGTAAAGACATAAAAGGCTAAACACAACAATTAAAAGCTCTGAAGAAGAGAAAAATGGAGAATGCAAAAAAGTAAACGAATGACAAACAGGAAGGACCGAAAAAGACAAAAATTTGAAGAAAACTGTTAAAAGTGACGATCTTTTTCAGCGATGCAAAGACATAAACGGCTAAACCCAACAGTTAAAAGCTCTGAAGAAGAGAAAAATGGAGAATACATAAAAAGTAAACGAATAACAAACAGGAAGGACTGAAAAAGACAAAAAATTGAAGAAAACTGTTAAAAGTGAGGATCTTTTTCAGCTATGCAAAGACATAAAAGGCTAAGCACAACAATTAGAAGTTCTGAAGAAGAGAAAAATGGAGAGTACAAAACAAGTAAACGAATGACAAACAGGAAAGACTGAAGAAGACAAGAAATTGAAGAAAACTGTTAAAAGTGACGATCTTTTCCCGCGATGCAAAGATATAAAAGACTAATCAACAATTGATATTGATTGATTGATAGCTCTGAAGAAGAGAAGAATGGAGAGTACAAAAAAAGTAAACGAATGACAAACAGAAAGGACTGAAAAGACATGAAATTGAAAAGAACCGTTAAAAGTGACGACCTTTTTTAGAGATGCAAACACATAAAAGACTAAACACAACAATTGGTAGCTCTGAAGACGAGAAGAATGGAGAGTTCAAACAAAATAGACGAATTACAAACAGGAAAGACTGAAAAAGACAAGAACTTGAAGACAACTGTTAAAAGTGGGGATGTCTTTTCCAGCGATGCAAAGACATAAAATACTAAACACAACAATTGATAGCTCTGAAGACGAGAAGAATGGAGAGTTCAAACAAAATAGACGAATTACAAACAGGAAGGACTGAAGAAGACAAGAAATTGTAGAGAACTGTTGTAAGTGACGATCTTTTTCAGCGACGAAAAGACATAAAAGGCTAAACCCAACAGTTAAAAGCTCTGAAGAAAAGAAAAATGGAGAGAACATAAAAAGTAAACGAATGACAAACAGGAAGGACTGAATAAGACAAAAAATTGAAGAAAACTGCTAAAAGTGAGGATCTTTTTCAGCGATGCAAAGACATAAAAGCCTAAGTACAACAATTAGAAGTTCTGAAGAAGAGAAAAATGGAGAGCACAAAAAAAGTAAACGAAAGACAAACAGGAAGGACTGAAAAAGGCAGGAAATTGAAGAGAACTGTTAAAAGTGACGATCTTTTTTAGCGATGCAAAGACATAAAAGAGTAAACACAACAATTGATAGCTCTGAAAAAGAGAAGAATAGAGAGTTCAAAAAAAGTAGACGAACTACAAACTGGTTGGACTGAAAAAGGCAAGAAATTGAAGAGAACTGTTAAAAGTGACGATCTTTTTTAGCGATGCAAAAACATAAAAGAGTAAACACAGAAAAAGAGAAGAATAGAGAGTTCAAAAAAAGTAGACGAACTACAAACTGGAAGGACTGAAAAAGACAAAAAATTGAAGAGAACTGTTATAAATGACAATATTTTCTAATGATAGAAAAACATAAAAGGTAAAACACAAAAATTAAAATATCTGGAGCAGAGAAAAACAGACATTTCAAAAAAACTATACGAAGGACAAACAAGAAGGACTGAAAAAGGCAAGAACTTGAAGAGAACTGTTGCAAGTGACGATTTTTTTTAGCGATGCAAAGACATAAAAGACTAAAGACAACAATTGTTAGCTCTAAAGAAGAGAAGAATAGAGAGTTCAAAAAAAAGTAGACGAATTACAAACAGGAAGGAGTGAAAAAGACAAAAAATTGAAGAAAACTATCACAAATGACTATATTTTCTAATGATAGAAAACATAAAAGGCAAAACACAAAAATTAAAATATCTGGAGCAGAGACAAACAGACATTTCAAAAAAACTATACGAAGGACAAACAAGAAGGACTGAAAAAGGCCAGAAATTGAAGAGAACTGTTGTAAGTGACGATCTTTTTCAGCGATGCAAAGACATAAAAGGCTAACCACAACAATTAAAAGCTCTGAAGACGAGGAAAATGGAGGGTACAAAAAAAGTAAACGAATGACAAACAAGAAGGACTGAAAAAGACAAGAAATTGAAAAGAACTGTTAAAAATGACGATCTTTTGCAGCTATGCAAAGACATAAAAGGCTAAACACAACAATAAAAAGTTCTGAGGAAGAGAAAAATGGAGAGTACAAAAAAAGTAAACGAATGACAAACAGGAAGGACTCAAAAAGACAAAAAATTTAAGAAAACTGATAAAAGTGACGATCTTTTTCAGCGATGCAAAGTCATAAAAGGCTAATCACAAGAATTAAAGTTCTGAAGAAGAGAAAAATGGAGTGTACAAAAAATGTAAACGAAAGACAAATAGGAAGGACTGAAAAAGACAGGAAATTGAAGAGATCTGTTAAAAGTGATGATCTTTTTGAGCGATGCAAAGACATAAAAGAGTAAACACAACAATTGATAGCTCTGAAAAAGAGAAGAATAGAGAGTTCAAAAAAAGTAGACGAACTACAAACTGGAAGGACTGAAAAAGGCAAAGAATTGAAGAAAACTATCATAAATGACGATATTTTCTGATGATAGAAAAACATAAAAGGCAAAACACAAAAATTAAAATATCTGGAGCAGACAAACAGACATTTCAAAAAAACTATACGAAGGACAAACAAGAAGGTCTGAAAAAGGCCAGAAATTGAAGAGAACTATTGTAAGTGACAATCTTTTTCAGCGATGCAAAGACATAAAAGGCTAAACACAACAATTAAAAGCTCTGAAGAAGAGAAGAACGGAGAGTTAAAAAAAGTTGACGAATTACAAACGGAAGGACTGAAAAAGACAAGAAATTGAAAAGAAATGTTAAAAGTGACGGTCGTTTTCAGTGATGCAAAGACATAAAAGGCTAAATACAACAATTAGAAGCTCTGAAGAACTGAAAAAAGACAAGAAATTGAAAAGAACTGTTAAAAGTGACAGCCGTTTTCAGCGAGGCAAAGACATAAAAGGCTACACAACAATTAAAAGCTCGGAAGACGAGAAGTTCTCTAGTGATGCAAAGACATAGAAGACTAAATACAAGAATTGATAACTCTGAAGAAGGAAGGAATGGAGAGGTCAAAATAAGTAGACGAATTACAAACAGGAAGGACTGAAAAAGACTAGAAATTGAAGTGAACTGTTGTAAGTAATCATCTTTTCAAGCGATGCAAAGACATAAAAGGCTAAACACAACAGTTAAAAGCTCTGAAGAAGAGAAAAATGGAGAGTATAAAAAAAGTACACGAATGACAAAAAGGAAGGACTGAAAAGGACAAACAATTGGAAAGAATTCCGATTCAAAATGTCAGCAAAGACAAAAGGCAAATCGCAACAACTAAAATCTCTGCAAAAGAGAAAAACAAACAATTCAAAAAAAGTAAACGAATGACAAACAGGATGGACCGAAATGTTGAGAGTCGAAAAATTGCTGCCGACAAGTTACAGAGAGCAATCACACTTCTTTCGGCTCTCCATTAAAGACACGAGCAGGCTGTTTTTCATTAAATTTCCCAGCTTGCCTAATCATTCGGAAAGTCCGCTATATTTCACCTCTTTTCTATAGACAATAAAAATCTGTGTTGATGTGTTTTTTCACATTAGAATTCATCTCCCACACCTGCATGTTAATCAAAGGCACGTACGGCCATAAAACCGACTTAACTAGTTCCAAAGTTAGATTTTCAGCTCGTAATGTGCAACTGAACTTCCAAGCCAGCTTTATTAGATCAGGTAGAGCTGGTTGAAAGTTTCAGCTACTGTTAACAGAATGTGCTGTGGGGAGTTCATTTAGGTAAGATTGAGGAAAGTTTCGCAAATGCGACGATACATATTAATAAGATTCGCTTCAATTGAGCATTGCTGGAAGTACTCTGTATAAATAAGTGTCTGCTATTGATCTTTAACTGTGTTAACATGTATTTTTTATGAATCTTCATCAAAATTCTTATACAAATTGTATGAAATCAAATCGAATTAATTTATAAAATAATCACAAAATGCGGCTTGATTTTTTAAATTCAAAATAATTTTTACTCGGAAAGTTTTTTTTTATGAACATTTAAATATAAATATGAAGCGGATGTGTTCTCTGCTTTTTTGACTGTCGTGTAAGAAAGTTTGCGATATCATTGACTGTTTTTTCTGTGATTTACACCCTAATTAAACGGTTTTTGTATTTTCAATCAGGAACATTCGATTTTTCAAATCTGAATTATTTTTCTCTTATTTTTTCATCTTTAACTAGTCAGTTTTTCTTCTGTGGAAGTTTCTTATTTGAACCTGTAAAATTTAGGGATAAAGCAATCGTGTTTTGCTGTGAACTACATTTTTTACTGTCGTGTAGGAAAGTTTGCGTTATTATTGATGTTTTTTTTTGTGATTTACACCCTGATTGAACGGTTTTTGTATTTTCAGTAGGGATCGTTCGATTTTTCAAATTAGAAATTTTTTTCTCTCATTTTTTCAACTTTAACTAGCCAGTTTTTCTAATGTGGGAGTTTTTTTTATATGAATCTTTGAAATATAAGTATAAAGCGATTGGTTCTACTGTGAACTACGTTTTTTACTGTCGTGTAGGAAAGTTTGCGTTATCATTGACGTTTTTTTCTTGTGATTTACACCCTAATTAAACGGTTTTTGTAATTTCAATCAGGATCATTCGATTTTCAAATCTGAATAATTTTTCTCTTATTTTTTCATCTTTAACTAGTCAGTTTTTCTACTGTGGAAGTTTCTTATTTGAACCTGTAAAATTTAGGGATAAAGCAATCGTGTTTTGCTGTGAACTACATTTTTACTGTCGTGTAGGAAAGTTTGCGTTATTATTGATGTTTTTTTTTGTGATTTACACCCTGATTGAACGGTTTTTGTATTTTCAGTAGGGATCGTTCGATTTTTCAAATTAGAATTTTTTTCTCTCATTTTTTCAACTTTAACTAGCCAGTTTTTCTAATGTGGGAGTTTTTTTTATATGAATCTTTGAAATATAAGTATAAAGCAATTGGTTCTACTGTGAACTACGTTTTTTACTGTCGTGTAGGAAAGTTTGCGTTATCATTGATGTTTTTTTCTTGTGATTTACACCCTAATTAAACGGTTTTTGTAATTTCAATCAGGATCATTCGATTTTTCAAATCTGAATTATTTTTCTCTTATTTTTTCATCTTTAACTAGTCCGTTTTTCTACTGTGGAAGTTTCTTATTTGAACCTGTAAAATTTAGGGATAAAGCAATCGTGTTTTGCTGTGAACTACATTTTTTACTGTCGTGTAGGAAAGTTTGCGTTATTATTGATGTTTTTTTTTGTGATTTACACCCTGATTGAACGGTTTTTGTATTTTCAGTAGGGATCGTTCGATTTTTCAAATTAGAATTTTATTTCTCTCATTTTTTCAACTTTAACTAGCCAGTTTTTCTAATGTGGGAGTTTTTTTTATATTAATCTTTGAAATATAAGTATAAAGCGATTGGTTCTACTGTGAACTACGTTTTTTACTGTCGTGTAGGAAAGTTTGCGTTATCATTGACGTTTTTTTCTTGTGATTTACACCCTAATTAAACGGTTTTTGTAATTTCAATCAGGATCATTCGATTTTTCAAATCTGAATTATTTTTCTCTTATTTTTTCATCTTTAACTAGTCAGTTTTTCTACTGTGGAAGTTTCTTATTTGAACCTGTAAAATTTAGGGATAAAGCAATCGTGTTTTGCTGTGAACTACATTTTTTACTGTCGTGTAGGAAAGTTTGCGTTATTATTGATGTTTCTTTTGTGATTTACACCCTGATTGAACGGTTTTTGTATTTTCAGTAGGGATCGTTCGATTTTTCAAATTAGAAATTTTTTTCTCTCATTTTTTCAACTTTAACTAGCCAGTTTTTCTAATGTGGGAGTTTTTTTTTATATGAATCTTTGAAATATAAGTATAAAGCGATTGGTTCTACTGTGAACTACGTTTTTTACTGTCGTGTAGGAAAGTTTGCGTTATCATTGACGTTTTTTTCTTGTGATTTACACCCTAATTAAACGGTTTTTGTAATTTCAATCAGGATCATTCGATTTTTCAAATCTGAATTATTTTTCTCTTATTTTTTCATCTTTAACTAGTCCGTTTTTCTACTGTGGAAGTTTCTTATTTGAACCTGTAAAATTTAGGGATAAAGCAATCGTGTTTTGCTGTGAACTACATTTTTTACTGTCGTGTAGGAAAGTTTGCGTTATTATTGATGTTTCTTTTGTGATTTACACCCTGATTGAACGGTTTTTGTATTTTCAGTAGGGATCGTTCGATTTTTCAAATTAGAAATTTTTTTCTCTCATTTTTTCAACTTTAACTAGCCAGTTTTTCTAATGTGGGAGTTTTTTTTATATGAATCTTTGAAATATAAGTATAAAGCGATTGGTTCTACTGTGAACTACGTTTTTTACTGTCGTGTAGGAAAGTTTGCGTTATCATTGACGTTTTTTTCTTGTGATTTACACCCTAATTAAACGGTTTTTGTAATTTCAATCAGGATCATTCGATTTTTCAAATCTGAATTATTTTTCTCTTATTTTTTCATCTTTAACTAGTCAGTTTTTCTACTGTGGAAGTTTCTTATTTGAACCTGTAAAATTTAGGGATAAAGCAATCGTGTTTTGCTGTGAACTACATTTTTTACTGTCGTGTAGGAAAGTTTGCGTTATTATTGATGTTTCTTTTGTGATTTACACCCTGATTGAACGGTTTTTGTATTTTCAGTAGGGATCGTTCGATTTTTCAAATTAGAAATTTTTTTCTCTCATTTTTTCAACTTTAACTAGCCAGTTTTTCTAATGTGGGAGTTTTTTTTATATGAATCTTTGAAATATAAGTATAAAGCGATTGGTTCTACTGTGAACTACGTTTTTTACTGTCGTGTAGGAAAGTTTGCGTTATCATTGACGTTTTTTTCTTGTGATTTACACCCTAATTAAACGGTTTTTGTAATTTCAATCAGGATAATTCGATTTTTCAAATCTGAATTATTTTTCTCTTATTTTTTCATCTTTAACTAGTCAGTTTTTCTACTGTGGAAGTTTCTTATTTGAACCTGTAAAATTTAGGGATAAAGCAATCGTGTTTTGCTGTGAACTACATTTTTTACTGTCGTGTAGGAAAGTTTGCGTTATTATTGATGTTTTTTTTTGTGATTTACACCCTGATTGAACGGTTTTTGTATTTTCAGTAGGGATCGTTCGATTTTTCAAATTAGAAATTTTTTTCTCTCATTTGTTCAACTTTAACTAGCCAGTTTTTCTAATGTGGGAGTTTTTTTTATATGAATCTTTGAAATATAAGTATAAAGCGATTGGTTCTACTGTGAACTACGTTTTTTACTGTCGTGTAGGAAAGTTTGCGTTATCATTGACGTTTTTTTCTTGTGATTTACACCCTAATTAAACGGTTTTTGTATTTTCAATCAGGATCATTCGATTTTTCAAATCTGAATTATTTTTCTCTTATTTTTTCATCTTTAACTAGTCAGTTTTTCTACTGTGGAAGTTTCTTATTTGAACCTGTAAAATTTAGGGATAAAGCAATCGTGTTTTGCTGTGAACTACATTTTTTACTGTCGTGTAGGAAAGTTTGCGTTATTATTGATGTTTTTTTTTGTGATTTACACCCTGATTGAACGGTTTTTGTATTTTCAGTAGGGATCGTTCGATTTTTCAAATTAGAAATTTTTTTCTCTCATTTTTTCAACTTTAACTAGCCAGTTTTCCTAATGTGGGAGTTTTTTTTATATGAATCTTTGAAATATAAGTATAAAGCGATTGGTTCTACTGTGAACTACGTTTTTTAATGTCGTGTAGGAAAGTTTGCGTTATCTTTGATGTTTTTTTCTTGTGATTTACACCCTAATTAAACGGTTTTTGTATTTTCACTCAGGATCGTTCGATTTTCAAATCTGAAATAATTTTGTCTTATTTTTTCAACTTTAACTGGTGAGTTTTTCTACTGTGGAAGTTTTTTATTTGAACCTTTAAAATATAAATAAAAGTGGGTGTGTTCCGCTGTGTACCACACTGTTTATTGTCGTGTATTACACAAATTGTTTCATTTAATGGTGTTTTTCTTGCAAATGAGCTAGTTTGAACCCTTTTGGACTTTGGTGAAAACAAAATAATTTTTACTGTATATTTTTCCTTTACTAACACTTTTTCTTAGTGGCGCTTCCTTCTTCTTGAAAAATGCTTTTTTCCACTAATTTTCGACTTTGGAAAGTTCACTATTCTCCACTTCTTCACTGTAGAAAATCACTTGCTTACACAATGCGCTATCAACAGGAAATCAACATTTTAATGCATGTGGCCACATGTATATTACACTATTTAGTAGACATAATGTAGATGTAGGTATTTGGGTTATTTTAGATTAGTTTTGGGTTAGTTTTAGTTAATTTGAGTTATTGTTGGGTTCCTGTTGATACATTTTCAATAATTTAAATCATAATATTTGAGTTTGAAACTGTTTGCACCAAAGGAGGGGGGAATAGTGAACTTTCCAACATCGAAAGGTCGTTGAAATGGACATTTTCGGAAGAAATCTCACTAAGAAAAAGTGTTGGTCTTTACCATTGTCCCTTTGGACAATCTACAACGGAAGTCACTTTTTATTATCGAAATCCAGACAGCCCAACACCAGGTAATAAATTATTCTTTCCGTGATTTAAACACGAAATTAAACGGTTCTTGTACATATTCTCAATAAGAACAGTTCGAGTTTTAAGTCTTTTTTGCTCAGTAAGCAAATTTTCCACAGTAGACTGCTTTAATATGCAACATCGGTATGTTATGAGATCCTATTTCACTAATTTTCATCTAATTACTCTTACGTTATAAATACTGTTCTGTAGTTTCACTGATGGTATGTAACACCTCAGCACTTAAATAATATAAATTCGAACAAATCTGTAATAAACAGTCAGTTGTATCTTGAAGCTGAATCCATATCAATCGAAAGTAAAATAAATTTGTTTTAAAAACTCCCTTTCCAAGGTAGCGATTCTAACTGGCGCAGTCGGTAGGATTTGTCAACGAAAAGTTGTAAGAAATTCTTCGAAACGATCGTCGTGTGAGTATCAAAAACGATCATCGTGTAAGCATCGTGGAAGAACTTTCAAAACGGTCATCCCGCATCGTGCGTGATAAATTCGGTTCGTTTCAACGATTTGCGACAAACCCGAACATTTCATTGATTGGCAGCGACAGGGCAACTCAAGGCCAGAACGTGAGGAACAAGCATCGTCCGATCAACTTTGGTGCGAGAAGAAGGGAACAAGCATCGTCCCACCTCTCATAGATTAGCCAGGGAAGAGACAAGCATCGCCCTTCCTATTGGACCCTAGCAACTAAGGAAGAAACAAGAATCAAAGAAATGAAAACAACATCGGTACTTCTATCACTGTAAGTCCAATTTTCCAATTTCCATTTTTTGAACAATTCGAATATTGCGAATTTTTCCGCTTTTGTTTGCACAAGCAGCAAAACATTCTTTCGCTCAACATAATTTTAAGTTTTAATTTAAGAAAAAAAATAAAAATAAAAATATAAGACAATGGCACACCCTAATTTTGCTTTGATCAAATATCAAGCAGATAACATTCCCCTATTTGACGGCAACGCCAAGCAAATCAACAGATTTATAAATGCTTGCGACAATTTTCTCAATAACCATCGAGATAGAACTAATGAGGACGCACATATAAATTCTTGTCTTTTTGACACTATCGTTTGCAAATTAGTAGGCAGAGCCGCTGATTTAATAGCTTCTCGTGTTGAACTTCAATCATGGGAACTTGTTAAACAAGCTATCATTGACACATTTGCAGACCAAAGATCAATTGATTGTGTAGTGCAAGATATAATCACCCTCAAACCCTCGAAAAACGAAACAGCCCAAGAATTTGGCTTGCGTTTATAAGACGTACGCAGTCTCCTATTTTCAAAAATCAATATGAGTAATGAAACTCGGGAGATCAAACTATTAAAAATATCAGAATATCAAAACCTTATTCTCAGAACATTTACTAGTGGTCTAAGCCATCACATGCAACTAGTAGTAAGGCTTAAAAACCCAAAAACCCTTGAAGAAGCCATGAGTTTCGCTCAAGAAGAAGAAAACTTTATTTATTACAAAAATCGAGTCAATAATGAGAATAAAACGGTAATTAATCTTCCAAATCAATTACCAAAACCAAATCCATTTTCTCCAAGCTTTGGAAACACACAGAAACAAACATTACCGATTTTTAGACCAAGCTTTCAAAATAATCGACCCATGTTTTTCCGTGCAAATCCAAACCCTTTCAGACCCAATAATAATTTCAGAAATTTTCCAAGACCGCAAATGCACAATTCCAGTAATTTTGCGAGACCTCAAATGAATAGGAATATTTTCAACCGCAACCCGAATCAAAACAATAATCATCACAATCCTTATCAGAGTAACAAACGCCCACGCGAAAGCTCAACCTTGTCTAGGTTACCTCCACCTGAACCTATGGATACTTCGTCAATGAATACGTTTATTAATAATCATAATCGTCAGCAAATTCCAAACTTTCTAACACAGGCTATAGAACTCGATGATTCTACTAATCAAGACGAACAGATTGACTACCCCGTTAACCAATTTGATGACTATCAATATTACTGTTCACAAAATGAACAAGACTACCCAGAAAACCCAAATACCCACTATGAATACTATCTCAATGAGGATTTCTATGAAAACCAACCAATTTCAGACTCACATGATTTTAATCAACCAAATGTCGATAATTGTGAAAATTTTCAGAAACCCGATTTCACCCCAGAAAACGTAATATTGATCAACAATCTTTCAATGAACAAATTACCTGTCCTACACATTCCAGAAATTAACGCAAACTTTCTGATTGACACAGGTAGCGGCAGAAGTTTTCTAAAACCTGATTTAGCTTACCAAATTTCCCCAAACACTATCGGTTCAGAACTATTCTTTGTCAAAACGGCACACGCCACTTCAATGCATAACGAAGTAACGCATTTACCTAGCTTCGAATCTTTTCATTTTACCGGACATCACAAATTCTATCTTTTTGATTTTTCACCAAGAATCGATGGCCTTTTAGGAATCGACTTTCTTACTAGTATTGGTGCTAGTATCAATCTAAAAGATTTCTGTTTACAAACCGAAAACGTCACACTACTCTTATATTATCAAACAATGCCAACTGAACGTAACCAGCCGGATAAGTTCAAAAATATTGATTTAACAATACCACCGCGATCATCTCAAAGAGTGAAAGTTCCCGTCAACAAACGAAACGGTCAATACCTCTTAGAATATAAAAATTTTGGTAAAATGGAAATGCCAGCAGCATTAGTAGAAGTCAATAACTACCGTGCAAACACAGTAATAACGAACTCCTCTGAAAATCCCGTGAAAATCCAAATTTCTTCCCCATTAAATGTAGAGCCAATTGAAGAAACCGAAAATTACTTTTTAGATCAACACCCCCGAACATCTTTCAATAACCTGATAGAAATTGACAATCTTCAAAAAGCAAATCTCAAAATCTCCGTTTAAAACATTGTAACGAAGAGGAATACAAAGCTATTCGGAAACTATGTTTTGAATATAGGGATATTTTCTATTGTGAAAACACACCACTGACTTTCACAAATCAAGTCAAACATAAAATAAATTTAACGGATGAAACACCAATTTTCACGAAAACTTATCGTTATCCATTCATACATCAAACAGAAGTAAATTCACAAATTTCCAAAATGTTCGAAAACGGCATAATTCAAGAATCCACTTCTCCATGGAGTAGTCCAATTTGGGTTGTACCAAAAAAATTAGACGCTTCAGGAAAGAAAAAATGGCGAATCGCGATTGATTATAGAAAACTAAATGACAAAACTATTAACGATAAATTTCCCTTGCCAAACATCAGCGACATACTTGATAAATTAGGTAAAGCACAATACTTTACTACCCTCGATCTAGCGAACGGTTTCCACCAAATAGAAATGGAACCTTCAGATATTCAAAAAACAGCTTTCTCTACTGATACAGGACATTACGAGTTCACTCGAATGCCTTTTGGTTTAAAAAATGCCCCATCTACATTTCAACGCGTAATGAACAATGTCTTAAGAGGAATTCAAAATGAATTTTGTTTAGTTTACTTAGACGACATAATAATTTTCTCCACCTCTTTACAAGAACATATCGAGAGACTAAAATCTGTTTTTGAAAGGTTAAGACAGTCAAATTTCAAAGTCCAACTTGACAAAAGTGAATTCTTACACCATGAAGTTGCTTACTTAGGTCACAAAATAACAAATAAAGGAGTTAGTCCTAATCCAGATAAAATTAATGCAGTAAAACACTTTCCAATACCCGAAACACAGAAAGAAATAAAATCATTTTTAGGTTTAGCTGGTTACTACCGCAAATTTATTAAAGACTTTGCAAAAATCACCAAACCGTTAACAATTTGCCTCAAGAAAGGAGCTAAAGTCACACATTCACCCGAATTTCTAAAATCAATCAATCTATGATACTTTAGCAAAAATAGAAGTTGCCATAACGTTCTCAAAAATCAATATTCTTCATAATTCAATAATTAGTCCAACCGAACTTCTAAGAGAAATCAACCAACTACATCCCCAACTACACAATGACAAGTTACCAATTGATATCAACTCTCAATAAATAATAAATCTAGAAAACTTAATAAAAGTTAAAAGTTTCATAAAGGAATTTGAAGTAATTTTTATTTTAGAACTTCCATTAGTCGAGGCGGAAACATACCAATATTACAAATTGTTTCCTTCTCAAATTCCCAAAAACAATTCCTTTCTAGTCAACAAACCCTTCAAACCATACCTGGCCCCAAGTGAGAAAAAGTGCTCATTTGACATGATGAAAAATGTCTAGAAATACAAACTAATGAATTTCTTTGCAAACGAACAGTCAGCCAGATGATAGAAAATCATCCACCTTGCAGTGTCCAACTGATCAAATTCCAATCAAATGTCACAAGAAATCCAATCGACCAAAGTAGCCGATGGGAAATGGTTAATCACAGCACCTGAAGAAGTGATTGGCAAATCAAACTGCCAAGGCCGTCAAGACGCCATTCATTAATATTTGAAAATTTTGAGTTAAAGCAACTACAATTTCAAGAAATCAACCTACCCAATCTGACCTGGACCTCTACCAGAGCATGTCAAGCAGTATTCAATCCACCTACCCTTAAATTGAATACCATGAACCAGAAATCAGCAGAAGACATCCAAGCTCAGTTAAAGAGCCAAGCAGTCCAACTCCAAGGGATGCAGACACCCCTATATGTTAACCGTACTAGCATATGGACCATACTATTATACATCGTCCTATTTGCATTTATCTGCTATATAATATATAAACTGATTTGTAAGAAACTTAAGAACAAGTCGAAAACAAAAAAGAAATTATCGAAACTTCAATTTTCAAATGAAATTACATTACTTTGAGGATATAATTTCATCTAAGGCCGGAGGTGTTATGATATCTCATTTCACGTAAGTTATGAGATCCTATTTCACTAATTTTCATCTAATTACTCTTACGTTATAAATACTGTTCTGTAGTTTCACTGATGGTATGTAACACCTCAACACTTAAATAATATAAATTCGAACAAATCTGTAATAAACAGTCAGTTGTATCTTGAAGCTGAATCCATATCATTCGAAAGTAAAATAAATTTGTTTTAAAAACTCCCTTTCCAAGGTAGCGATTCTAACTCTGCGGACACACCACCAATGAATTTTCTGCTGAGCAAAAACATAAATTAAACGCTTGTTGCACTCTTAATAGTGATTTCTCGGATTTTCAATATAAATGTGAAATAATGAAATAAAATAAAAAAATTACAAAATACCATACTTTTAATGCACAACTTGCATATGGGTAAAACCTTATTATAGTCTTATATATACATAACATATACAATATAATACAATACATATTACAACTTAACGTAGGACAAATACGGAAACTAGATTAAAACATTAAAAGCACCATTCGCATCGGCACTTTACTATGTGGCGTTAAAACATGCAGATTAATTTTTAAAACTAGGACACCTCAAGAGCTAGGAATTTGCCTTATATTTGAAATGTCATATTGGGACGTGTATGTTTGAAAACAATTTGTTAACATCGTTTGTACTTGGACTTTGTACTGTTTGCTAACTCTCAGTCTATCTCAGCCCCTTTAAAGTTCGTGGGTGAGTTTTGCATGTTGTTCTATTTTCACTCCCAGCAAACCGGGGTTTAGGAGTACGTATCCTAGTCCCCGTTCCTCTAACCGGGTAATTACCGCTTGGGTCAGTATGGCAACTCCATTAGGGCTATTGTTTCCACTTCCCGTAATTATCTTCACAATTTTGCCGGTGTCTTTGCTTGAGCGCATCAAATTGATAATCCGATCGAGAAACATATCCACATGTGGAATTGCCTCTTTTAAATACAGGCAATTCAAATGTATTCCTGGGTTTCAGTCAATTTTATTGTCACCAATTATGAAGAACCGAAGAGAGATGCTTGGGAACAAAAGCAGAATGGAACGGGTGGCAGCATTAGCAGCACGGGTCGCCAACATCTCACCGCACAAGAGCTACGCCGGCTCGGTTCATTTACGTCCAAACACGTATAACTTGTAACCGGCGTATAAGGTAGGGTCTACCTAAGCCTTACTGACGAGTCCAATAGGTAGGCCCGGGACGAAACGCATGGCTCATCACATAGCGCCATAATTGGTGACAATAAAATTGACTGAAACCCAGACAATGTAAATCAAGTACCCCGAAAACCCCGTTCCTCTAACCGGGTAATTACCGCTGGCTTTATTATGGCAACTCCATTTGGACTGCTGTGTTTGCCACGTCCGGTAATTATCCGCACATTTTCTCCGGTTTCTTTTCCTGATCGGATCAAATCGATGATCCGATCCAGGAACAGATCCACATGTGGAATTGCCTCTCTTAAATATAGGCAATGTAAATCGAGAACTCGAAAATGATCTGAATTTTTCGAATTCCGCTCCACAAATCCCATTGCCGCAAAACTGTTAAAATAATTGATAATTTGTGTTTGCTTTGCAGCAAGTTCACTGTAAAAGTGCCCTACTGCAAAGCTTCCGCTCAGGACAATGGGTGTTCGACCTTTTCGATATAGTTGCGTGCGTTTGGTCGCCAATTCATTCGCTTTTTTGCGATATTTCATTGGCGACCATTCAGCTCTCCCTTCTTGAATCTTTTCATTCTGAAATTTAAATAAATACAGGTTAAAAATCCGTTTGATTTTATGTGACACCAAAAAGGTGTGTTGTCCATTAATTTTTTTCTAGATACTCGCTTAACTTAGGTCTTACCTCTTGCTTGCAACTGTTGTACTCGATCCACATGTCCCTGATCAATTCCCGTTCAATTGGGGGTTTTCTGACTTCGTTCAGATCTAGTTCAATAGTCGATGTAGCGCTTTGGAGGAGAGTCTCCACCGTTTTTTTGTATATATAGTTGTGACCGTGGAGGATGTTCATCAAATGGTTTTTGTTCACTGACGGGAACAGTTTGAAAAGCTTGTCCTTGGTAAGCCTAAGTGCCAAAGTGTCCGGAGTCTCTTCCTTCCACTTTTCGGTCTCTTTGCGGCGCTTGCTCAGCTGCCGTTGCTCCTTCGTAAGTTCGTAATCCCGCTTCCGTTTCCCTACATTAACGCTACTCGAACACTTACAAACGCAACGGACTAGTGGACAATAAAATAATCTCTTCTTGACACTGAAATCTTATTTATTTAATAGTATTGTTAACCTAGAATAAGAGAATTTTCATATTTGTTTTTTATTTAGATTAAGACTGCATGTATTAAACAAGGGCAGAAAGACCGATAGGTCGATAGCCTTTGTTAGAAATAAAGATGTTTACTACTACTAACCACAAAATTTTTAAACCAATTAACAAGAAAATCGGTGCACGCCAACGGTTTATTTCCAAATAAAGATAACTTTTGAATTCTACATTTAATCGAGAACAAAAAGCTCCTTTGGGTTTTTGAGCTGAAATATACAGTTTTTGATAAAAAAAAAACAAAATCCGTTGTATTTTCCGAGAAATTTACCGCTAAAATCGTCAATTGAGAAGCTCCAGAATAAAAAAACCGGTGCAAGTCAATGGTTTTCTTCCAAATAAATACAATTTTTGAATTCTACGTTCCATAGTGTAGGAACAGTTATTCCTGTTTTTTTTTTGCAAAAATGTACAGTTTTTGATCAAAGAAATAAAAACCGATGTTTTGCCCGAGAAAATGAACGCAAAATTTAGCATTTGATACTCTCAAAGAAAACAGGGCACGCCAATGGCTTTTCTGCTAATAAAATATATGTGTGAATTCTGCCTTCAGTTGGGAAGAAAAAACATTGTTTGGGGTTTTTGCTGAAAAGCACAGTTTTTGAATAAAAAAATTTAATCCGTTATTGTCCGAGAAAACTATCGCAAGATTGAGCATTTTTTCTTTCCAGGAAAGAAAACAAAGCAAGCGACTTGTTTTTTTGCAAATAAAAATTATTTATCAATTCTGTATTCAGTTGGCAACAAAAATGTTCCTTCAAAGTTTTTTGCTAAAATTAACAGTTTCTAACAAAAAAATAAAAACCGTTGCATTGTCCAAGAAAATTACCGCAAAATTAAACATTTGATGGTTTCCAGAAAACAAATCAGTACACGCCAATGCTTTTTTGCAAATAAATATAATTTTTGAATTTGACATTCAGTTAGCAACAAAAAAGCTGTTTTGCAATTTTTTGCTGAAAAGCTCAGTTTTTGTATAAAAAAATAAAATCCGTTATATTGTCCGAAAAAACTACCGCAAGATTTAGCATTTGATATTTACCAAAAAAAAACATAGCACGCCAATGGTTCTTGTGGAAATAAGTTCAGTTTTCCAATTCTGCATTCAGTTAGCAAGAATAAAGGTCTTTTGGGTTTGTTGCTAAAAAACCCAGTTTTGAATAAAAAAATAAAATCCGTTGAGTTCTCCGAATAAAACGACCGCAAGACTCAGCAGTAGATATTTTCCAGAAAAAAAAAACGGTACACGCCAATGACTTTTCTGCAAATAAAAATGAGGTTTCCGTTCTAGATTCAGTTGGCAACAAAAAAGCTCTTTTGGATTTTTCTTCTGTAAAGCACCGTTTTTGCAGAAAAAAATTAAATCCGTTATATTGTCCGAAAAACTACCGCAAGATTTGGCATTTAATACTTACCAAAAACAAAACATAGCACCCCCATGGTTCTTGCCGAACTAAGTTAAATTTTCCAATTCTGCATTCAGTTATCAAGAATAAAGTTCATTTGAGTTTGTTGCTAAAAAGCACATTTTTTGATCAAAGAAATAAAAGCCGATGTTTTTCCCGAGAAAATTAACGCAAAATTTAGCATTTGATACTCTCAAAGAAAACTGGGCACGCCAATGGATTTTCTGCTAATAAAATATATGTGTGAATTCTGCCTTCAGTTGGGAAGAAAAAACATTGTTTGGGGTTTTTGCTGAAAAGCACAGTTTTTGAATAAAAAAATTTAATCCGTTATTGTCCGAGAAAACTACCGCAAGATTGAGCATTTTTTCTTTCCAGGAAAGAAAACAAAGCAAGCGACTCGTTTTTTTGCAAATAAAACTTATTTATCAATTCTATATTCAGTTGGCAACAAAAATGTTCCTCTAGAGGTTTTTGCTGAAACGCACAGTTTTTAACAAAAAAATAAAAACCGTTGCATTGTCCGAGAAAATTACCGCAATATTTAGGATTGGTTAATTTTCAGGAATAAAACGGTGCACGCCAATGGTGTTTCTGCAAATAAACAAACTTTTTGAATTCTGCATTCAGTTAGAAACAAAAAAGGTGGTTTGGGGTTTTTGCTGAAAAGCATAGTTTTTGAATGAAAAATAAAATACGTTGTGTTCTCCGAAAAAAACAACCGCGAGATTCAGCAGTAGATATTTTACGGAAAAAAAACCATACACGCCAATGACTTTTCTGCAAATACAAATAAGGTTTCAGTTCTAGATTCAGTTGGCAACATAAAAGAGCTTATGGAATTTTCTGCTGTAAAGCACAGTTTTTGCATAAAAAAATAAAATCCATTATTTTGTCCGAAAAAACGACCGCAAGATTTAGCATTTGATATTTTCCAAAAAAAACATAGCACGCCAATGGTTCTTGTGGAACTAAGTCAAATTTTAAACTTCTGCATTCAGTTAGCAAGAATAAAGGTCTTTTGAGTTAGTTGCTAAAAAGCACAGTTTTTGATCAAAGAAATAAAAACCGATGTTTTGCCCTATAAAATTAACGCAAAATTTAGTAATTATACTCTCAAAGAAAACAGGGCACGCTAATGACTTTTCTGCAAATAAAAATAAGGTTTCAGTTCTAGATTCAGTTGGCAACAAAAACGCGCTTTTGGAATTTTCTGCTGTAAAGCACAGTTTTTGCATAAAAAAATAAAATCCGTTTTATTGTCTTTTTTTTGTCTTGTCTTTTGATACTTACCAAAAAAAACATAACACGCCAATGGTTCTTGTGGAACTAAGTCAAATTTTAAAATTCTGCATACAGTTAGCAAGAATAAAGGTCTTTCGAGTTTTTTTCTAAAATGTACAGTTTTTGATCAAAGAAATAAAAACCGATGTTTTGCCCGAGAAAATTAACGCAAAATTTAACATTTATACTCTCAAAGAAAACTAGGCACGCCAATGGATTTTCTGCTAATAAAATATATGTGTGAATTCTGCCTTCAGTTCGGAAGATAAAAATTTGTTTGGGCTTTTTGCTGAAAAGCACAGTTTTTGAATAAAAAAATGAAATCCGTTATTGTCCGAGAAAACTACCGCAAGATTGAGCATTTTTTCTTTCCAGGAAAGAAAACAAAGCAAGCGACTTGTTTTTTTGCAAATAAAAATTATTTATTAATTCTATATTCAGTTGGCAACAAAAATGTTCCTTCAAAGTTTTTTTGCTAAAATGCACAGTTTTTAACAAAAAAATAAAAACCGTTGCATTGTCCGAGAAAATTACCGCAAAATTAAGCATTTGATGGTTTCCAGAAAACAAATCAGTACACGCCAATGATTTTTTGCAAATAAATATAATTTTTGAATTTGACATTCAGTTGGCAACAAAAAAGCAGTTTTGCAATTTTTTGCTGAAAAGCTCAGTTTTTGTATAAAAAAATAAAATCCGTTCGATTGTCCGAAAAAACTACCGCAAGATTTACCATTTGATATTTACCAAAAAAAACATAGCGCGCCAATGGTTCTTGTGGAAATAAGTTAAATTTTCCAATTCTGCATTCAGTTAGCAAGAATAAAGGTCTTTTGGGTTTGGTGCTAAAAAACCCAGTTTTGAATAAAAAAATAAAATCCGTTGAGTTCTCCGAATAAAACGACGGCAAGATTCAGCAGTAGATATTTTCCAGAAAAAAAAAACAGTACACGCCAATGACTTTTCTGCAAATAAAAATGAGGTTGCAGTTCTAGATTCAGTTGGCAACAAAAAAACGCTTTTGGAATTTTTTTCTGTAAAGCACAGTTTTTGCATAAAAAAATAAAATCCGTTAGATTGTCCGAAAAAACTACCGCAAGATTTACCATTTGATGTTTTCGAAAAAAAAACGTGCACGACAATGGCTTTGCTGAAAATAAAATCACGTTTCATTTCTGTATTCAGTTGGGAACAAAAAAGCGATTTTGACGTTTTTTTGCTGAAATGCGCAGTTTTTTATTAAAAAAATAAAAACCGTCCGAGGAAAGATTTAGCATTTAATAATTTCCAGAGAAAGAAACCCGTTGGACGCCAATGGTTTTTACTAATGCTACATTTAGTTGGAAACAAAAAGTTTTTTATTTCTTTTTTGCTAAAATGAACAACTTTTTATTGAAAAAATCAAAATTGCAATACTTGATTTGATAGTTTGAACTGCAAATTCAACGTTTCGGCCATTTCTTAGCCCCCCGCAGGAAAATTTGCCTTGGAAAAACAGTTCTTTTTTAGCGTCCAGTGCAAGCTTTGAGGCGAAACACCTCTGAAGGAGCAAGCCACTCGTGTTGGTGAAACGTCGAGAAAAAAATTTCCAGGAAGGTCTCAAAGCCCAGATTCATGAAACTTTCAGTATACATTTTTAGCCGAAATTTTAACTTTGAAGGAGGGAACAACTAGTTAAAAGCTCTTGTAAGACCAGAAGAGCTAGAAGCAACTGATTTGAATACATATTTTCGTTTATTCTCCTTCTTATGTTTCTTCATCAAGCTTCTAAAAAAAGGGCCTACAAACAAATGTGGCTTCTTTTGCACTGTTGAAGTTATCTGTTCACGAAAACTAAAGCCAAACAGGGAAGCTGCTTTGAATGTACGTTTAATGGCCCATTGTTGTGCAGCAAGACACCGGCCTCATTAATTACTTTGCGAGTTGACTTGAGAAAACGAATTTTCTGGTAATATCGCGAAAGGTAGCGAAGAGCGAGCTGGATGATTTAAATTATGGATCCTCTGGATAAATTGTGTTTTATTTTAATTTAAAATGTTTGTATAAACTGCTGCGAGGCTGCGTTTCAGTCGGCAATTTTATTATTGGTAAACTTTTTGAATCTTCATCAGGTCCGTAATTTCCCTCGTTGTTTCTCATTTTCATTTGCCCGAAGTGAATGATATTTAAAGCCATTAAGTTGGCAGAATGTCGAGTTGTAGCCAGTTTATCAGCCTTCAGCTGGAATATTCCTGTTGAAAGCTGACGCAGCTTTTAGTCGCTCTTAACACAAAGCAACTATTTAGTTTCAGCGTACAGCGAAGCGGTTCTCCCTTGATAATGGCCAACACTAAATTGCTATTTACAGAGCCTTTTAGCGGGGAAATTGGCAACGTGTTGACTATGTTGACCGACACGATGTGAAAACCTGAAAATTCTGTTAGGCAACAAAGCAATTTTAAAACAAGAAATACATAGTTCAAAGAGGAAACATCAAAGCAAATCCTTACGGTGCCCAACATGAAGAAACCTAATTAAAAGTGCCATTGCAAATGTAGAATTTCTCGCCAATGAACTGAAACGCATTGAAAAGTTGGGGTGGAAATGAAACCGTCACATGTGAGACGATTCAATAAGGTGATTAAAAATCGATTTTCCCGTTGAGGTCGCCTGGAGGAGGGGCCCAATCTCTTCCCTCGGGAATATCGTTTTGTCGCCTGGTTTACCTACTCCCGGCATATAATTTAAATATTCCAATTTATGCTCCATATCCAGGATATTGGCCGGTTGGTAACTCGGCTGGAAGTTAATCCTTTTACTGATGTATTAAATACGATGCCGGTGTAATAGATGGTCAATGAATCCGGAATATTCGCGGGGATGAACAAGCAACCTTAATCGACAGGAAAATTCGGATTTAAAACATTGATGGAGCAGCTTTTTTGAGGGAATTTCAAACGTTTTATTCTAATTGTTTTAAACCATTTATTGTTCAGGAGGTTTAAATTCTTTCAACTCTTTTAAAGTAGAATTTTATCCTCGTACATGCAGCTTTGTGTGTCCGATTGAATTTAGTGATTTTGAGCTCATAAAGAAGCGAACTGTTATAAATTGAAGAGAAAATTGAAGAGAACTGTTAAAACTGACGGTTACTTTAAAGATAGAAAAACATAAACGGCGCAACACAAAAATTAACATCTCTAGAGCAGAGACAAACGGAGATTTCCAAAAAACTATACGAATGACAAACAGGAGGGACTGAAAAAGGCAAGAAATTGAAAAGAACTGTTAAAAGTGACGATCTTTTCCAGCGATGCAAAGACATAAAAGACTAAACACAACAATTGATAGCTCTGAAGACGAGAAGAAGAGAGAGTTCAAACAAAATAGACGAATTACAAACAGGAAGGACTGTAGAAGACAAGAAATTGAAGAGAACTGTTGTAAGTGACGATCTTTTTCAGCGACGCATAGACTAAACACAACAATTGATTGCACTGAAGAAGAGAAGAATGGAGAGTACAAAAAAAGTAAACGAATGACAAACAGAAAGGACTGAAAAGACAAGAAATTGAAAAGAACCGTTAAAAGTGACCACCGTTTTTAGAGATGCAAACACATAAAATACTAAGCACAACAATTGGTAGCTTTGAAGACGAGAAGAATGGAGAGTTCAAACAAAATAGACGAATTACAAACAGGAAGGACTGAAAAAGACAAGAACTTGAAGACAACTGTTAAAAGTGACGATCTTTTCCAGCGATGCAAAGACATAAAAGACTAAACACAACAATTGATAGCTCTGAAGACGAGAAGAATGGAGAGTTCAAACAATATAGACAAATTACAAACAGGAAGGACTGAAAAAGACAAGAAATTGAAGAGAACTGTTGTAAGTGACGATATTTTTCAGCGACGCAAAGACATAAAAGGCTAAACACAACAATTAAAAGCTCTGAAGAAGCGAAAAATGGAGAGTACAAAACAAGTAAACGAATGACAAACGGGAAAGACTGAAGAAGACAAGAAATTGAAGACAACTGTTAAAAGTGACGATCTTTTCCAGTGATGCAAAGACATAAAAGACTAAACACATCAATTGATATCTCTGAAGAAGAGAAGAATGGAGAGTTCAAAAAAGTAAACGAATGACAAACAAGAAGGACTGAAAAGACGAGAAATAGAAAAGAACCGTTAAAAGTGACGACCTTTTTTAGAGATGCAAACACATAAAAGACTAAACACAGCAATTGGTAGCTCTGAAGACGAGAAGCATGGAGAGTTCAAACAAAATAGACGAATTACAAACAGGAAGGACTGAAAAAAAACAAGAAATTGAACAGAACTGTTGTAAGTGACGATCTTTTCCAACGATGCAAAGACATAAAAGACTAAATACAACAATTGATAGCTCCGAAGAAGAGAAGAATGGAGAGTACAAAAAAAGTAATCGAATGACAAACAGGAAGGACTGAAAAGACAAGAAATTGAAAAGCACTTTTAAAAGTGAGCGCCTTTTTTAGAGATGCAAACACATAAAAGACTAAACACAACAATTGGTAGCTCTGAAGACGAGAAGAATGGAGAGTTCATACAAAATAGACGAATTAGAAACAGGAAGGACTGAAAAAGACAAAAAATTGCGGAGAACTGTTGTAAGTGACGATCTTTTTCAGCGACGAAAAGACATAAAAATGCTAAACACAACAATTAAATGCTCTAAAGAAGAGAAAAATGGAGACTACTAAAAGAGGAAACGCATGACAAACAGGAAGGAATGAAAAAGGAAAGAAATTGAAGACAACTGTTAAAAGTCACGATCTTTTCCAGCGATGCAAAGACGAAAAAGACTAAACACAACAATTAATAGCTCTGAAGAAGAGAAGAATGGAGAGTACGAAAAAAGTAAACGAATGACAAGCAGGAAGGACTGAAAAGACAAGAAATTGAAAAGAACCGTTAAAAGTGACGACCTTTTTTAGAGATGCAAACACATAAAAGACTAAACACAACAATTGGAAGCTCTGAAGACGAGAAGAATGGAGAGTTCAAACTAAATAGACGAATTACAAACAGGAAGAACTGAAAAAGACAAGAAATTGAAGAGAACTGTTGTAAGTGACGATCTTTTTCAGCGATGCAAAGACATAAAAGGCTAAACATTAAGCGAACACAACAATTAAAATCTCTGAAGAAGAGAAAAATGGAGAGTACAAAACAAGTAAACGAATGACAAACAGGAAAGATTGAAGAAGATAAGAAATTGAAGACAACTGTTAAAAGTGACGATCTTTTCCAGCGATGCAAAGCCATAAAAGACTAAACACAACAATTAAAAGCTCTGAAGAAGAGAAAAATGGAGAGTACAAAAAAATTAAACGAATGACAAACAGCACTGACTGAAGAAGACAAGAAATTAAAGACAACTGTTAAAAGTGACGATCTTTTCCAGCGATGTAAAGACATAAAAGACTAAGCGCAACAATTGATAGCTCTGAAGAAGAGAAGAATGGAGAGTACAAAAAAAGTAAACGAATGACAAGGAGGAAGGACTGAAAAGACAAGAAATTGAAAAGAACCGTTAAAAGTGACGACCTTTTCCAACGATGCAAAGACATAAAAGACTAAACACAACAATTGATAGCTCTGAAGACGAGAAAAATAGAGAGTTCAAACAAAATAGACGAATTACAAACAGGAAGGACTTAAAAAGGCAAGAAATTGAAGACAACTGTTAAAAGTGAGGATCATTTTCAGCGACGCAAAGACATAAAAGGCTAAACACAACAATTAAAAGCTCTGAAGAAGAGAAAAATGGAAAGTACAAAACAAGAAAAAGAATGACAAACAGGAAAGACTGAAGAAGACAAGAAATTGAAGGCAACTGTTAAAAGTGACGATCTTTTCCAGCGATGCAAAGACATAAAAGACTAAACACAACAATTGATAGCTCTGAAGAAGAGAAGAATGGAGAAGACACAAAAATTAAACGAATGACAAAAGGAAGGACTGAAAAGACAAGAAATTGAAAAGAACCGTTAAAAGTGACGATCTTTTCCAGCGATGCAAAGACATAAAAGACTAAACACAATAATTGATAGCTCTGAAGACGAGAAGAATGGAGAGTTCAAACTAAATAGACGAATTACAAACAGGAAGGACTGATAAAGACAAGAAATTGAAGAAGACTCTGCTGAAGAGAACTCTGCTGGAGCAGCGTTTTTGAGGGAATTTCAAACGTTTTATGTCAAATGTTTTCAACTCTTTTAATGTGGAATATGTTCCTTGTAAATATAGATTTTTGTGTCCGGTTTAGTGATTTCGAAATCAATTTGTTCTTTCAACTCCAAATTTGCACACATTTTTAGCTTGAAGTCTGAGTTTTATCTTCAAAACGGGAAGTTGCAATGGAAAAAGTTCAAAATTGAACTTTCTATCCCAAAGCTTTATTTTTCGTTTAAAAATAGGTTGCACCTTGAACAAAACTCGTCAATGTGTAAAAGCCATCGAAGCCTTAAAGAATTAATGTTGACCATTTGAATTGACGATTTCTGTATGAAAACGATGTTTTAAGTGTGGATGAATTGCCTCCATTTGACTATTAAAGCTTCCAGTTTATGCGAAAAGTCTAACTTTGTCTTTGAAAGGCAAACTTTTGAGCTTGAAGCCGAATTTTGTAATTGGTGTCAATATTTTACGTTAAACATGACCCTTGAACATTTTTCGGTAAAAACGATGTTTTAAGTCAGCAGAAATTGTCCCAATTTGCCTTTCAAAGCATCCAGTTTAAGCTGAAGACCGAACTTTGTCTTTGAAACCTAAACTTTTCAGTTTGAAGCCGACTTTTGTATTAAACATCAATCATCATTTCACGTTGCATATTGGAATTGAAAATTTTTGTTTTGACGATGTTTTAAGTCCGTATAAATTGCCTCAATTTGACTATTAAAGCATCCGGTTTATGCTAAAAATCTAAATGTGTTTTTGAATGGCAAACTTTTGAGGTTGAAGCTGGATTTTGTATTTAATGTTAGACATGAAAATTGAAAGTTTCTCGATAAATACGATGTTTAATGTCTAGTTAAATCCACTTACTGTGGCCATTAAGGCTTCCATTTTGTGATAAGGATGCAAATTTGTTTTTGGAAGTTAAAATTTAGAGTATAAAGCCAAAATATCATGCTGAAAGTCTAAACTTGGAATATTGGAATTGAACGGTTTATGATGAAAACGATTTACCCTGCTTAAATCCGCTCAATTTTACAGCACTCAAACCGGAAATTTGAAATATAAAGCCAGATTTTTGCACTTGATGTTGATTTTTAATTTGAAATATTGGATTTAAACCATTTTCCATTGAAAAAAAAATGTGCTGAGTCTGATTAATTTGACTTTATTCTACGTTTAAATTTCTACTTCCACAATAACCATCGAAAGTTCTTCTTGAAAGTCACAACTTTGAGTTTAAATTCGAAAGTTTATGTTGACTTTTTGAACTAAACTTACTATTTAAAAACGATGTTTGTTAAAAGAGATAGACTTTCGAGGCCATTGCTTGAAACAAGTGGGTTTTTCGGGTTTTTAGGCCGTCGTTCGGTAGAATTTATTCTTGACGTTTCGCAAGCACGTGCGGCTTGCATCTTCAGAAGTGGTTTGCTTGAACGCTTACAAACAGGAAGATCAGAACAGTGTAAACGTTCAAGCAAACCACTTCTGAAGATGCAAGCCGCACGTGCTTGCGAAACGTCAAGAAGAAATTCTACCGAACGACGGCCTAAAAACCCGAAAAACCCACTTGTTTCGATGTTTGTTAACTTGGTCGTGGAAATCCCATTTTGTCATTTAAAGACACATTTTTAGTCCGAAGTGAGAATTTTGTATTTAATACCAAAACTTTATATTAAGTCTTAAAATTAAAAATTTAATTTGGCGTCTCAAGCCCAAGTGTCTTTGCCCAAGACACTCAATTTGGTCATTCAAGGCTACAACTTTGAGTCTGAAGATAACTTTTTGGGTTCTAGACCGAAAAATAATGTAGAAGTTTGAAATCAATTTTTTTCGTTAAAAAACATGTTTTGAGTTGGATTAAATCTTTTCAGTTTGGCGTCTAAAACTTTAAATTTGCGATAGAAATTTTTTTTTGGCATTGGAAATGAAATTTTTGAGTTTAAAGCCGTCATTTTGTGTTTATGTCCAAAACATTGAATTTTTTTATTCAAGGATGCAACTTTAAGTTTATTTTTGGGTTCTAGACTGAAAAATAATGTACAACTTTGGAATTCCATTTTTTCTTTGAGGGCGATGTTTTGGCTCTCATTAAATATTTTCAGTTTGGGGTCTAAACCTTCAACTTTGCGGCAAAAAATATTTTTGGTATTGGAAATGGAATTTTTGAGTCTAAAGCCAAGATTTAGTGTTTAAGGCCGAAACTTCATCCAGAATATGTGAATTGAACGTATAACTTTGCGCTAAACATCGAATTTTGCCATTCAAAAGCGCGACATTGAGTCTGAAGCCGCATTTTTAGATTTAAGATCGAAATTTCGTGTTGAACATTTGAACACAATTACTATTCAAAAAGGATGTTTCAAGTGAGATTGTGTCAACCCAATTTGTTGCTTCAAGCTTCAACTTAGTGCTGAAAATCCAATTTTTCCATTCAACCACGCAACTTTGAGTGTGAAGGCAAAATTTTGGGTTCCAGACCGAAAAACTCTGTAGAACTTTGGAACTCATTTTTTTAAGGTCATGTTTTAAGGTCGAAACTTCATGCAGAACATTTGAAGTGAACGTTTTCGTATGAAAACAATGTTTTGAGTTTCACTAAATTGACTTCATCTCACGTTCGAAGTACAAACTTTCTGTGAAACATCGAAATTTGCAATTCAAAGACGCATCTTTTGAGTCCAAAGTAGCAATTTTGGATTTAAGGTCAAAACTCCTGGCTTAACTTGGAAAAAAACCGTGTATTGAACCTAACGAAATTGACTGAATATCACGTTTAAAGGTCTACGTTTAAGTATCAAAACAGACTTTAGTGTTTCAAACCGAAATTTGGTTGAACTTTGGAGTTAAACTTTTTTTTGCAACTCGATGTTTCACACTAGGCATGGGTAACACTGAGTTGAGTTTCGCTTTTGAGTTGTTGCCGCTCTGTGAGTTGATGAGTTATAACTCATCCGACTGACTGCGCCGCACCTTTTATTACGCTATTTCGCTTGTGGCGGATTTTATCCACAAACTCACAGGTGGCAGCACCAACCCTGGTTGCAACAATTAACCTCATTCAAGATGGCAGACTTCACAAAAACACAAATTCGTCAAAATTCAAGCATTTTTGAATCTTCAGAATTTGAGGCGGCAGCGGAGCGGTTAATTCCGCCAACAAAATTCTATGAAAATACATCTGCATTCGAAAATAGAGCCAACAGCCCATTGAAATTTCTGCATCAGAAAGAAGCATAATCAAGCTTCAGAAAAACAAAAATTCGCAAAAATCGAAGCATTTTCGAATTTTTAAGAAGCTTCTGGACTTGAGCCGCCTGCAGAACCGCGGTTAACTGCACCAACAAACTTCCATAAAATGTCTGTCTAATCTAGATCAGAAAAATCTACAAAATGGGGCACACTGAGGCATGGGTAACACTGAATTGAGTTTGCGCTTTGAGTTGTTGCCGCTCTGTGAGTCGAGTGAGCCCACGACGCATGACTATACGACAGCACATTTACCGATTTATCGTCTGGCGTGCAGCGTAATATATAAATGAGTTTATTGCATATATAAGCTTACCGTGCAAAGTTAAACTGCGCCGGTGCGTTGGTTGGCGCACCAAGCCATTCCGCCGGCACTGCGCCGGCTCTTGAAAATTCGCTGAGTTACCCATCTCTATTTCACACCTGATAAAATCGACTCAATGAATATTTAAACTTCTTTGTTAAAAATGCAATTCATTTTCTGATCCAAAAAGGAAATTTTGAGTCTGAAATTTGTATTTAAAGCCGAAACTTGATAGTGAACATTGAAATTGAACGTTTTTACTAGAAAGCGATCTTTTGGTTGTGTTAAACTCTATCAGTTTCATGCTGAAAGCATTAAGCTTAAGTTCGGAATTTCGAGTTTATAGTGGAAATTTGGTTTTAGATTCAACTTGCTATTAAATATCGACACTAAATTGCGTCTTAAAGTCGAATTTTACAGTTACAGTTCGAGAAACACATGAATTAAAGTTCAAGTTGTTTCGTTAAACTTAGAAACCTAGACGTTTTGTGGATAAAAGGAATTTAGTGCTCAAAGAACACTTTTAGTCCCAAGCAAAGGTTAGTGAGCAGAATAAGGGAGAGCCTAATTTTTTTTTTGGAAAACCATTATGAAAAGCAGAATTTTTGAGTTTAAAGCAGGTAGGAATTGCGGCATTAGAGTCCCGTTTTCGAGTTCAACTCGCAAAAAATGCCAATCTAACGAACTTAAATACATCTATTTCGGTTTTAAAGCAGAAATTGGCCTTTTAAAGTCTAAAAATTGGGTTTAAATACAGTAAATCTATTTCGGATTTAAATCTGGAAGTTATTGGAAGCAGCGACTGGATCTTGAAAGTATAAACTTGCCTTTAAACGGCGGAGCTTGAGGTTGAACTAAAAGTTACGATTTAGAGTGTTTACATCTTTGAAATTTGAATTTTAAGCTTGAAGAAATCGAAAAAATGTTGCGGTTAAAACCGAATTTTTGTGTTACTAAACAGAATTTTCTGTTTAAACTCAAATTTTTTCACAATTTAACGCCACGTTTCATTTACAATTCAAAGTTTCCCGTTTCAAAACTTAATACTGAAACTGAGGAAAACTGTAGTTATTTAAACCTTGAAGGAAGATCGAATATATTTTCTGATGTCTGATATATTTGTCCCACGTACCGACTATTTGCCTTGACATTGGTCGGGAAATTTTGCGGAATTCTCCATATTGAGTAATTGGTTGGAAAGTTTGCGGACAAGGGCAAAAAACTCCGTCAAATCAGCTCGATATTTGCCCAAGACAAAGTCGTGAAACTCGAACTTTTTCTGATTACGCTGGGGAAATTACGGTCCTTCCACTCAGCTAGAGTTCTCTAAAATTTTTCTGCGCTTTAATAGGACAGACATGAAAAATTCAAAAATCAAATGGCGAGAAGAAGCAAGATAACTAGAAGTGGAGGAAAGGATCGAACTTTGCCATCGAAAATACATTCAGGGTGAACCTCTGAAGACCTAATTTACTTCTGCTGGCAAAAAGATGGCAGACTTAACAAAAACACAAATTCGTCAAAATTCAAGCATTTTTGGATCTTTAAGAAGCTTCTGGACTTGAGCCGCCTGCAGAACCGCGGTTAACTGCACCAACAAACTTCCATAAAATGTCTCCATCTTGAAGAATAATAATAAAGCTTTCCAAAAACAAAAAATCTACAAAATGGGGCACACTGAGGCATGGGTAACACTGAATTGAGTTGCGCTTTTGAGTTGTTGCCGCTCTGTGAGTCGAGTGAGCCCATGACGCATCACTATACGGCCGCACATTTACCGATTTATCGTCTGGCGTACGGCGTGATATATAAATGAGTTTGCTGCAATATAAACTACACCGGTGAGTTACTACGCCGGTGCGTTTGGTTGGCGCACCAAGCCATTCCGCCGGCACTGCGCCGGCTCTTGAAAATTCGCTGCGTTACCCATCTCTATTTCACACCTGATGAAATCGACTCAATGAATATTTAAATTTCTTTGTTAAAAATGCAATTTATTTTCTTATCCAAAAAGGAAATTTTGAGTCTGAAATTTTGTATTTGAAGCCGAAACTTGATAGTGAACATTGAAATTGAACGTTTTTACTAGAAAGCGATCTTTTGGTTGTGTTTAAATTATCAGTTTCATGCTGAAGCATGAAAGCTTAAGTTCGGAATTTCGAGTTTATAGTGGAAATTTGGTTTTTAGATTCAACTTGCTATTAAATATCGACACTAAATTGTCGTCTTAAAGTCGAAATTTACAGTTACAGTTCGAGAAACACATGAATTAAAGTTCAAGTTGTTTAGTTAAACTTTGAAACCTAGACGTTTTTGGGATGAAAAGGAATTTAGTGCTCAAAGAACACTTTTAATCCCAAGCAAAGGTTAGTGAGCAGAATAAGGGAGAGCCTAATTTTTTTTTGGAAAACTATTATGAAAAGCAAAATTTTTGAGTTTAAAGCAGGTAGGAATTGCGGCATTAGAGTCCCGTTTTCGAGTTCAACTCGCAAAAAATGCCAATCTAACGATCTTAAATACATCTATTTCGGTTTTAAAGCAGAAATTGGCCTTTTAAAGTCTAAAAATTGGGTTTAAGTACAGTAAATCTATTTCGGATTTAAATCTGGAAGTTATTGGAAGTAGCGACTGGATCTTGAAAGTATAAACTTGCCTTTAAACGGCGGAGCTTGAGGTTGAACTAAAAGTTACGATTTAGAGTGTTTAAATCTTTAAAATTTGAATTTTAAGCTTGAAGAAATCGAACAAATGTTGCGGTTAAAACCGAATTTTTGTGTTACTAAACAGAATTTTCTGTTTAGACTCAAATTTCTTCACATTTTAAAGCCACATTTCATTTACAATTCAAAGTTTCCCGTTTCAAAACTTAATACTGAACCTGAGGAAAACTGTAGTTATTTAAAGCTTGAAGGAAGATCGAATATATTTCCTGATGTCTGATATATTTGTCCCACGTACCGACTGTTTGCCTTGACATTGGTCGGGAAATTTTGCGGAATTCTCCATATTGAGTAATTGGTTGGAAAGTTTGCGGACAAGGGCAAAAAACTCCGTCAAATCAGCTCGATATTTGCCCAAGACAAAGTCGTGAAACTCGAACTTTTTCTGATTACGCTGGGGAAATTACGGTCCTTCCACTCAGCTAGAGTTCTCTAAAATTTTTCTTCGCTTTAATAGGACAGACATGAAAAATTCAAAAATCAAATGGCGAGAAGAAGCAAGATAACTAGAAGTGGAGGAAAGGATCGAACTTTGCCATCGAAAATACATTCAGGGTGAACCTCTGAAGACCTAATTTACTTCTGCTGGCAAAAAGATGGCAGACTTAACAAAAACACAAATTCGTCAAAATTCAAGCATTTTTGGATCTTTAAGAAGCTTCTGGACTTGAGCCGCCTGCAGAACCGCGGTTAACTGCACCAACAAACTTCCATAAAATGTCTCCATCTTGAAGAATAATAATAAAGCTTTCCAAAAACAAAAAATCTACAAAATGGGGCACACTGAGGCATGGGTAACACTGAATTGAGTTGCGCTTTTGAGTTGTTGCCGCTCTGTGAGTCGAGTGAGCCCATGACGCATCACTATACGGCCGCACATTTACCGATTTATCGTCTGGCGTACGGCGTGATATATAAATGAGTTTGCTGCAATATAAACTACACCGGTGAGTTACTACGCCGGTGCGTTTGGTTGGCGCACCAAGCCATTCCGCCGGCACTGCGCCGGCTCTTGAAAATTCGCTGAGTTACCCATCTCTATTTCACACCTGATAAAATCGACTCAATGAATATTTAAACTTCTTTGTTAAAAATGCATTTCATTTTCTGATCCAAAAAGGAAATTTTGAGTCTGAAATTTTGTATTTAAAGCCGAAACTTGATAGTGAACATTGAAATTGAACGTTTTTACTAGAAAGCGATCTTTTGGTTGTGATTAAACTCTCTCAGTTTCATGCTGAAAGCTTTAGCTTAAGTTCGGAATTTCGAGTTTGTAGTGGAAATTTGGTTTTTAGATTCAACTTGCTATTAAATATCGACACTAAATTGTCGTCTTAAAGTCGAAATTTACAGTTACAGTTCGAGAAACACATGAATTAAAGTTCAAGTTGATTCGCTAAACTTTGAAACCTAGACGTTTTTGGGATGAAAAGGAATTTAGTGCTCAAAGAACACTTTTAATCCCAAGCAAAGGTTAGTGAGCAGAATAAGGGAGAGCCTAATTTTTTTTTGGAAAACCATTATGAAAAGCAAAATTTTTGAGTTTAAAGCAGGTAGGAATTGCGGCATTAGAGTCCCGTTTTCGAGTTCAACTCGCAAAAAATGCCAATCTAACGAACTTAAATACATCTATTTCGGTTTTAAAGCAGAAATTGGCCTTTTAAAGTCTAAAAATTAGGTTTAAATACAATAAATCTATTTCGGATTTAAACCTGGAAGTTATTGGAAGTAGCGACTGGATCTTGAAAGTATAAACTTGCCTTTAAACGGCGGAGCTTGAGGTTGAACTAAAAGTTACGATTTAGAGTGTTTACATCTTTGAAATTTGAATTTTAAGCTTGAAGAAATCGAAAAAATGTTGCGGTTAAAACCGAATTTTTGTGTTACTAAACAGAATTTTCTGTTTAGACTCAAATTTCTTCACAATTTAACGCCACGTTTCATTTACAATTCAAAGTTTCCCGTTTCAAAACTTAATACTGAACCTGAGGAAAACTGTAGTTATTTAAACCTTGAAGGAAGATCGAATATATTTCCTGATGTCTGATATATTTGTCCCACGTACCGACTGTTTGCTTTGACATTGGTCGGGAAATTTTGCGGAATTCTCCATATTGAGTAATTGGTTGGAAAGTTTGCGGACAAGGGCAAAAAACTCCGTCAAATCAGCTCGATATTTGCCCAAGACAAAGTCGTGAAACTCGAACTTTTTCTGATTACGCTGGGGAAATTACGGTCCTTCCACTCAGCTAGAGTTCTCTAAAATTTTTCTTCGCTTTAATAGGACAGACATGAAAAATTCAAAAATCAAATGGCGAGAAGAAGCAAGATAACTAGAAGTGGAGGAAAGGATCGAACTTTGCCGTCGAAAATACATTCAGGGTGAACCTCTGAAGACCTAATTTACTTCTGCTGGCAAAAAGATGGCAGACTTAACAAAAACACAAATTCGTCAAAATTCAAGCATTTTTGGATCTTTAAGAAGCTTCTGGACTTGAGTCTGCCGAACCGCGGTTAACTGCACCAACAAACTTCCATAAAATGTCTCCATCTTGAAGAATAATAATCAAGCTTTCCAAAAACAAAAAATCTACAAAATGGGACACAGTGAGGCATGGGTAACACTGAATTGAGTTGCGCTTTTGAGTTGTTGCCGCTCTGTGAGTCGAGTGAGCCCACGACGCATCACTATACGGCCGCACATTTACCGATTTATCGTCTGGCGTACGGCGTGATATATAAATGAGTTTGCTGCAATATAAACTACACCGGTGAGTTACTACGCCGGTGCGTTTGGTTGGCGCACCAAGCCATTCCGCCGGCACTGCGCCGGCTCTTGAAAATTCGCTGAGTTACCCAGCTCTATTTCACACCTAATAAAATCGACTCAATGAATATTTAAACTTCTTTGTTAAAAATTCATTTCATTTTATGATCCAAAAAGGAAATTTTGAGTCTGAAATTTTGTATTTAAAGCCGAAACTTGATAGTGAACATTGAAATTGAACGTTTTTACTAGAAAGCGATCTTTTGGTTGTGATTAAACTCTCTCAGTTTCATGCTGAAAGCTTTAGCTTAAGTTCGGAATTTCGAGTTTGTAGTGGAAATTTGGTTTTAGATTCAACTTGCTATTAAATATCGACACTAAATTGTCGTCTTAAAGTCGAATTTTACAGTTACAGTTCGAGAAACACATGAATTAAAGTTCAAGTTGTTTCGTTAAACTTTGAAACCCAGACGTTTTTGGGAAGAAAAGGAATTTAGTGCTCAAAGAACACTTTTAATCCCAAGCAAAGGTTAGTGAGCAGAATAAGGGAGAGCCTAATTTTTTTTTGGAAAACCATTATGAAAAGCAGAATTTTTGAGTTTAAAGCAGGTAGGAATTGCGGCATTAGAGTCCCGTTTTCGAGTTCAACTCGCAAAAAATGCCAATCTAACGAACTTAAATACATCTATTTCGGTTTTAAAGCAGAAATTTGCCTTTTAAAGTCTAAAAATTGGGTTTAAATACAATAAATCTATTTCGGATTTAAATCTGGAAGTTATTGGAAGTAGCGACTGGATCTTGAAAGTATAAACTTGTCTTTAAACGGCGGAGCTTGAGGTTGAACTAAAAGTTACGATTTAGAGTGTTTGCATCTTTGAAATTTGAATTTTAAGCTTGAAGAAATCGAAAAAATGTTGCAGTTGAAACCAATTTTTGTGTTACTAAACAGAATTTTCTGTTTAGACTCAAATTTCTTCACAATTTAAAGCCACGTTTCATTTACAATTCAAAGTTTCCCGATTCAAAACTTAATACTGAACCTGAGGAAAACTGTAGTTATTTAAACCTTGCAGGAAGATCGAATGTATTTCCTGATGTCTGATATATTTGTCCCACGTACCGACTGTTTGCTTTGACATTGGTCGGGAAATTTTGCGGAATTCTCCATATTGAGTAATTGGTTGGAAAGTTTGCGGACAAGGGCAAAAAACTGCGTCAAATCAGCTCGATATTTGCCCAAGACAAAGTCGTGAAACTCGAACTTTTTCTGATTACGCTGGGGAAATTACGGTCCTTCCACTCAGCTAGAGTTCTCTAAAATTTTTCTTCGCTTTAATAGGACAGACATGAAAAATTCAAAAATCAAATGGCGAGAAGAAGCAAGATAACTAGAAGTGGAGGAAAGGATCGAACTTTGCCATCGAAAATAAATTCAGGGTGAACCTCTGAAGACCTAATTTACTTCTGCTGGCAAAAAGATGGCAGACTTAACAAAAACACAAATTCGTCAAAATTCAAGCATTTTTGGATCTTTAAGAAGCTTCTGGACTTGAGTCTGCCGAACCGCGGTTAACTGCACCAACAAACTTCCATAAAATGTCTCCATCTTGAAGAATAATAATCAAGCTTTCCAAAAACAAAAAATCTACAAAATGGGACACACTGAGGCATGGGTAACACTGAATTGAGTTGCGCTTTTGAGTTGTTGCCGCTCTGTGAGTCGAGTGAGCCCACGACGCATCACTATACGGCCGCACATTTACCGATTTATCGTCTGGCGTACGGCGTGATATATAAATGAGTTTGCTGCAATATAAACTACACCGGTGAGTTACTACGCCGGTGCGTTTGGTTGGCGCACCAAGCCATTCCGCCGGCACTGCGCCGGCTCTTGAAAATTCGCTGAGTTACCCATCTCTATTTCACACCTGATAAATCGACTCAATGAATATTTAAACTTCTTTGTTAAAAATGCATTTCATTTTCTGATCCAAAAAGGAAATTTTGAGTCTGAAATTTTGTATTTAAAGCCGAAACTTATTGAACAGTGAAATTGAACATTTTTACTAGAAAGCGATCTTTTGGTTGTGATTAAACTCTCTCAGTTTCATGCTGAAAGCTTAGCTTAAGTTCGGAATTTCGAGTTTGTAGTGGAAATTTGGTTTCTAGATTCAACTTGCTGTTAAATATCGACACTAAATTGCCGTCTTAAAGTCGAATTTTACAGTTACAGTTCGAGAAACACATGAATTAAAGTTCAAGTTGTTTAGCTAAACTTTGAAACCTAGACGTTTTTGGGATGAAAAGGAATTTAGTGCTCAAAGAACACTTTTAGTCCCAAGCAAAGGTTAGTGAGCAGAATAAGGGAGAGCCTAATTTTTTTTTGGAAAACCATTATGAAAAGCAGAATTTTTGAGTTTAAAGCAGGTAGGAATTGCGGCATTAGAGTCCCGTTTTCGAGTTCAACTCGCAAAAAATGCCAATCTAACGAACTTAAATACATCTATTTCGGTTTTAAAGCAGAAATTGTCCTTTTAAAGTCTAAAAATTGGGATTAAATACAATAAATCTATTTCGGATTTAAATCTGGAAGTTATTGGAAGCAGCGACTGGATCTTGAAAGTATAAACTTGCCTTTAAACGGCGGAGCTTGAGGTTGAACTAAAAGTTACGATTTAGAGTGTTTACATCTTTGAAATTTGAATTTTAAGCTTGAAGAAATCGAAAAAATGTTGCGGTTAAAACTGAATTTTTGTGTTACTAAACAGAATTTTCTGTTTAAACTCAAATTTTTTCACAATTTAACGCCACGTTTCATTTACAATTCAAAGTTTCCCGTTTCAAAACTTAATACTGAAACTGAGGAAAACTGTAGTTATTTAAACCTTGAAGGAAGATCGAATATATTTTCTGATGTCTGATATATTTGTCCCACGTACCGACTGTTTGCCTTGACATTGGTCGGGAAATTTTGCGGAATTCTCCATATTGAGTAATTGGTTGGAAAGTTTGCGGACAAGGGCAAAAAACTCCGTCAAATCAGCTCGATATTTGCCCAAGACAAAGTCGTGAAACTCGAACTTTTTCTGATTACGCTGGGGAAATTACGGTCCTTCCACTCAGCTAGAGTTCTCTAAAATTTTTCTTCGCTTTAATAGGACAGACATGAAAAATTCAAAAATCAAATGGCGAGAAGAAGCAAGATAACTAGAAGTGGAGGAAAAATCGAACTTTGCCATCGAAAATACATTCAGGGTGAACCTCTGAAGATCTGATTTACTTCTGCTGGCAAAACGTCTGGAAAACGTCTGCTAGGAGGGAAAGCTCGTCGTTGGATACCAGTTTGTTAAAGTTTATCAATTAAAGTACGCCCTAGTCCAAACTTTAGCGGCTTTCCGGCTAATAACTATGCAAATGAGATTGAAAATTGCCTAATATCCAGCAGCATAATGAAATTAATTCGGCCAACCACTGGACACAGAATAATGAGCACTAAAACTTAATTAATTTCGTTCTGTCGAATCTACTTTTCTGCTGAATGTTTTCGTGTTTAATTACGAAACATTGCCTATTTTGTTCCCTTTTTAGACCCGAACCGTGCACGAGCAGAGCGATTTGTTTAGGATTTAAGCCAACGCTAATTGTTAATTCTGCAAATGAAAATAACGCAAACAGACACGAATGAGAAAAGTACATTTGTAATGAATTTACGCCTTTGGTTTCAATTAACTTCATATGCTTATAAGCAAGATTAGTTTAACATGGTTTTTCATAAGAAATGCATTTTTTCCAGCTGTGATTATTTAAGTTTCCAAAGTTTTTTTGATTTTCCGACCCCCAACAACAATGTGAACTAATGTGTCGTTAATCTATCGTCATTTTACGTCCAATTTTGCCTTTTCGGGTACTTTAATTAAATTCGCCGCTAATTATCAAGTTCCCCCTATATTTAGGAAACAACCCTTGACTCAACTACCTCTCCACTACACAGGTGCAAGACATAAATCCGTTTGTCTGGATAAATGAACAAAGCAGAACCCCAAACGGAAATAAGAAAATACTCTAAACTTTAAGGGTGCTTTGTCCTTAGATAAGCAATAAGGGCACAGTTTCCAGGCCAATTAAACGGAAATATCTCCCCTTAAAATCTTCACGTTTTCCGGCAAATACAGACAGAAGGGTTAAACGGAGTAAATTGGGTAAATCGTTGGGTAAACAAAGTAGCGCAATTGCCCGATTTCAATACCGACAACTCGAAAATTGAAAATGCCTGGCATGATTTGCTTTTTCCAGATTTTCCAGACGACGCAAATATTTTCCGTTTATCTAAATCAGATTGAAGCTGCTTGAAATCCCGTTTTTATTTATGAAAATTGCCTATTTTATATTTTCGCTTTCTTGGTTTTCTTTCGTTGATTAAGCTTTTTTGCTGGGTTTTAGTGCACTATTTGAAGACGGTTACTACAGACTTTTTTTTAAATATGAAATTGATAATGTACCTTAAAGGGTGAATTAAAATTAGGTCTGTTAAATGGCACCTCCAGTTAACTAAACTGCAACGGAATTGCTTAATTTATTAGCGCAATTAATTCAAATTAATAAAAAGGTTTTAAATAAATAATAAAGTAACAATTTCGTTGCAGGAGGTGAAATTTAAAAATCTACTCTAATACTTTCAAGATCGATTTTGTATCTCCTACAAATACCTCCTAATAGTCGGACTAAAGAATTTGCTTAAAATCTACTTAAACTAATGAAGGTGACATTTAAGGCTCAGTTTAAACAACAATTTATCCGGTTGCAAACGAAAGCACTATTTAAACGTCCTTATTTTAATATAATCAACACAAGAAAACAGTTCCTTTGCATGGAGGTTAGTTTAAAAACCGAGCTTCACTCAAAATGAAGCAAACCTCCAGTTTACAGCTAGCAACGAATCGAAGGATACATAAAATTGAGGCAAGTTTGCGCTATTTTAAATGTAAACGTCCAGTTGCTTCTCTTATGTCTTACAGTTAAAAATTAAATCCTTTATGAAAAAAGAAATAATTTGAGTCTTCATTTAAAGCCGCTTCTTTGGGAAGTTTTTCTTCGTTTTCTACGGGATTTTAATTCAGAATTTAATGCTTAGATAATTCATAAATAAAGGTATTAAAGTGGAGGTTCAAGGGGTTTTTGTGCTTGGAACCATACATGCCCATTAACCCAGCTGGTGGCAAAGTTCTGTTGGGGACCCAGAGCGCACCGGCAAGAAAAACGGAGAAGATGGACTTCGGTACGGTGAACTTGGCGTAAGTGGCACCTCTTTCCTGAAGGTACTCAAGGGGGGTTGATAGAGTCCCCGAGCCCAGAAAGGCAATCGTCTAGTGGAGGAAAATCACCTGGCCCTACATATCGGGGGTTTAGGCGTTGGACCTGCACTCCATCCTAGTAAAAAAGGATCCCCGAAGGGATCAACAAAAGGCACGAAAAAGGACAATGAGAGTAGCAACATGGAATATTCAAGGAATCGCCACAACGAGTCCTGAAGTTTTACATTGGCTGAATAAAGTGCAGCTTTCGGGACCGCTAAATTCTAGATTCTAAATCCGAAATTAAAGAAGAGAACCCTGGAAGCCGGCCAGGTGCCTCACAGCAGGACCAAGGAAACCAATACGACCAATGTAAGAAAACAACATCACCACTGTGGATCACAATGAAAAAGCTGAGCTGTTTGCCACCCACCTAGAGCTCCAGTTCCGGGAAAACCTGGCTGATCACCCAGAACATGAGGGGATAGTCAATGAGCTGGTAGCCGCTCACGTCCAGAACTGGCAGACCACCAAACCCAGAAGAGTGACCAAAGAGTTATCCAGGATATCATCCAGGGAGCCAAGATAAAAAGGGCCTTGGACACGATGGAATCACAAACGAAGTCCTCAAAAAGCTACCCAAACAGCTATTGAGGACCTTACCACAGTGGCAAACGGAATTTTGGACCTTCAATATTTGGAACTTCAATATTTGGACCTTCAATATCGTGAGATTTAAAACAGACTGCTTTAGAGGCGAATTTAAAATTTTGTTCAAAGTTTGCTTTAAGATAAATTAAGTAAATTAGTGAATTGAGTTTTTAGTCAATACTTTTTTTTGTTTCTTTTTCAGCATTTATTCTACTTTTGTTTATATTTGGGTTCGCTTTAGTACCTTTTGAGGTAATCTCACAAGATCAGTTGGCTGAAAAAAGCATTAAATATGTTCAGATCTGAATCGAAAAATGAAGCTTTAAAATTTACCTTCAATTTTTAATTATTATTTCTGTGTATGTTTATATGCATTAAATTCTCATTGAATTATGAAGATGTTATTTTGAGATTATCGTAAATGTTGCTGATATTCGATAAAAAGCATTTAAAAAGCTTTAATTTTTAACTCAAAAACTTGAAATTTAACTCAAATTTAGCTGAAAATTGAAGTGAATGTGAGTTAAAAGTTGAAGGATATTTTAGGTAGTTTCTTGATTTAAAAAAAATTAAGCGTAGGTTAAGTTAAACATTCGTTTTCTTTAAGAGCTTCTGGACGTTGCAAAAATTGTCCCTTTTCCGATTTTAGCCATTTAATTTGAGTATTTTTTTGATTTTAATGGAATTGGAGGTGGCTTTCAAAATGCTTTTCCTAGTAAAATCAAAAGAGTAAAATTAACTTTAGTTTAGTTTAGTTAAACTTGGAGTGAACAATCTTGCTGGCAATGCTAGTAAGAGTTAATTTGACATCAACATAGAGTTAAGCTCGGGATTAATTCAAGGCAAATCAGTTCTAAGAAAGGTTTATGGGATGAACCATTTTCTTCAATTGCTTAATGACAATCAAGCGTTAAAAAACAGGCAAAACAAAAAACAGCAAAAGGAAGGAGTAGCCATGGGAAGCCCACTCAGTCCGGTGGTGGCGAATCTATTCATGGAGAACTTTGAGGAAGCAGCGTTGAGCACCGCACCCCTTAAACTAACGATCTGGTACCGATATGTCGATGACACGTTCGTGCTATGGAGGCATGGACGCAAAAACCTGGACATGTTCCTCGACCATCTAAACAAACAGCACCCAGACATCCAATTCACCATGGAAGTTGAACAAAACCACCAACTGGCCTTCCTGGATGTTTTGGTGTCTAGGCAGGGGAATCGTTTGGACCACAAGGTATATCGAAAAGCCACCCACACAGACAGATATCTTCACAAGCTATCTAACCACCATCCGAGTCAGAAGCAGGGAATCATTAAGACTCTCACGGATAGAGCCAGAAAAATATGTGGACCACAACATCTAACAACGGAACTACAGCACTTGGAAAAAGCTTTTCTTCAGAACGGATATTCCCAGTTGGACATCAAAAAAGCTGTAGGAGTGGGACGTGCTGAAAAAAGTGAGTCCACTCTGAAAGCTTTCCTGCCCTATGTTCCCAGGGTTACGGACAGAATTGGGAGGCTCTTGAGGAAAAACACAACATAAGAACGGTCTACAAGCCCACAACAAAGATCCGAGAATGTCTAGGGTCAGTTAAAGACAAAAGACCTCACCTAGCAACTGCGGGAATCTACCGGATTCCATCCTCCTGTGGAAGCGTCTACATAGGAACTACTAAGAGATCGGTTGCGACAAGATTAGAAGAACATCGACGGAATTGCAAACTTGGACAAGTGGAGAAGTCGGCAGTGGCGGAACATGCCCTCAGCGATGGAACACACAACATCTATTTCGGAGAGGCACAGGTCCTGGCCACGACAACAGGGTATCGCCCCCGACTAATACGAGAAGCCATTGAAATCTACAAACACGACGACAATTTCAACAGAAAAGAAGAGACAATGGCGCTGAACAGGATATGGTTTCCAGCACTCACCAACGCAAAAACAGCAAGAAAAAGCAACAGCTCAGGACAGGAGAGAGAATCCAGTACCCGGAAGGATAGCAACAGCCAACAGAATGCGCAAGCTCCGATGACACAGGCCACGTCATCACAAACCACGTCATCGCGACCGGTGCATAAATACGGACTGCGCCCGAGGAATCGCATCAGAACAGTGTAAGCGTTCAAGCAAACCACTTCTGAAGATGCAAGCCACACGTGCTTGCGAAACGTCAAGAAGAAATTCTACCGAACGACGGCCTAAAACCCGAAAAACCCACTTGTTTCAAGGAATGGCCTCGAAAGTCTATCTCTTTTGATAAAGCGTTAAAAAGATGGATATTTCGAATAACTTCATTGACCGAGTCGTGGATTTCATTGGAAGTGTTAAACTAAAATTATTGTAAGAATATTCAAGTGTTCTTCAGCTAGCTGCTTTGCAACAATGCTGCGAAGATGTTTTAATTGCGCAAACAAAGGACAATGAGGGCGTTATTTACCACTGGCTAATATCAATGACTTCTCAGCTATGGGAATCGCATACAAAGGGGTCGTTTCATTTACTGTGCCTCCATTCAATTGCACAATTTTAAAGCCAGTGAGCCGATCAAAGCTATCTCGTTTTCCCATTTGTCGGCCAGCCGGCATTATTCGTATTTTCCAATCGCAGTATTCCATTTCGGGTTATATATTTGCCGCAATCGATGTCTTTCCCAAAGGAAAAATCCCGTTTTATGCCGCACTTTTCGCAGTGTATTATTTCGGCGATCGTTCGAAAATTCGCCTCCTTCATCGATGCGCTTAATTTTATCCAAACTGAGCTTTAAAGGGAAATTAATGAGCCCGAACACTGAATTATCGAGATTTTGTTCCGGAAATAGAGATTCATTTAGTAGCTAAGTAAGCTACTAATTGAACGGGCAAAGCCGCTGATTGATAAATTTACGATTCCTGCTAGGAAAATTTAATAAAATCGACTTCATGCTCAATGGGGTAAAATGTTATTGATTCTGTCTTGTGATCGCTGACTAACTTATTCAAGGAAAGGAGCTCAAGCTCCATGGGCGTTGAATAAATAAATGACATTGGAACATTATAGAGCGACCAGGAAAATAAACATTTCAAATAAACCGTTTTGTCCAAGAAGGCGGCCTTAACAAGAAAATAGATATCGGAAGGAAAATATCGTTATCCGCATACAGCGAGATTGCGAACGTATTCAATTTCCCGTTCGGATTATTGGTATGATTGCGCTGAAAAAATATAGAAAACCCGTCTTTATCGAGGATACCAGAATTATAAATAATCGCTTAATTTATTGCTAACCGTGAAATGTTTTTGATAGTAGTAGTAGTAAACATCTTTATTTCTAAAAAAGGCTATCGACCTATCGGTCTTTCTGCCCTTGTTTAATACATGCAGTCCCAATCTAAGTAAAAAACAAATATGAAAATTCTCCTATTCTAGGTCAACAATAGTAGTAGTAAACATCTTTATTTCTAAAAAAGGCTATCGACCTATCGGTATTTCTGCCCTTGTTTAATACATGCAGTCCCAATCTAAGTAAAAAACAAATATGAAAATTCTCCCATTCTAGGATAACAATACTATTAAATAAATAAGATTTCAGTGGCAAGAAGAAATTATTTTATTGTCCACTAGTCCGTTGCGTTTGTAAGTGTTCGAGTAGCGTTAATGTAGGGAAACGGAAGCGGGATTGTCTGGTTGGTCTTGTAAGACAAAGGGGATTCAGTATGGTCCAGTTGTAGGGGTTGTTTGTCCATTTTGTCTGTAGCTGTATGAGTCTTTCCGAGATCTTTGTCATGTTTGTGCGTTCGCTATAGTAGTTGGGTGGGGGGGTTGTGTAGTGGGTTTTGGGGGTGTCTTATTCGTGTTATTAGTCTTAGTGCAATTTGCTCTGTTGTTTGTGTATAACGTTTTGTCCTTTCTGTTCCGTTGGTCATGAGTACATGTCCAAAGTCTAGCAAGGGTCTACAAATAGCTTTATATATTTTGGTGGCGGTGTTTGTGCTAATTCCTCTGTCTTTGTAGGTTAGTGATCGGAAGTGTTTTGTTCTCTTTATTGTTTCTGCCCTGATGTTTCGTATGTGTTTAGTGAATTTAAGTTTGTGGTCGATTGTGATTCCAAGGTATTTTACGTCGTTTTTTGGTTGTGTCGTTTGGCCGTCTGCTGTTATTGTAGGGGAATCAGCGTTGAGTCTGTGGTTTGTGAGCAGAAGTTGGTTTTTTGACGCGTTTGGTGTTAGTCTCCATTTATAAAACCATGTCATTGTGTTGTTTGTTAGTGTTTGGAGTCTTTGCGCTGCTCTCTCAGTAGTTTTGTCATGTACAATAAGTGCCGTGTCGTCTGCGTATTGTAATATGTATGCCGATCTGTCGATTTGATTTTTGTCTGGTAAGTTGTAATTGTATATGTCATGGCAGTATATATTGTAGAGAAACGGTGAGAGCGGGGATCCTTGAGGGAGCCCTTGTTCAGGGGAAAAAGAAAATGACAGTGTTTTGTCAATTCGTACTTGTAGTTGTCTGTTTTCTAGTAAGTTCTTTATGGTGTGTAGTAGATATGTTGGTGTGTGTAGTTTGTATAGTTTGTATAGTAAGCCTCTATGCCAGACACTGTCAAAAGCCTTGTTAATGTCCATAAACAGGCAAGCTGTCTTTCTGTCAGTTAGGTGGGTAGTTTGTATATTGTTGGCCAAAATAAAGAGCGGATGAACAGTCGAGTGAATGCTGTTTGAAACCAAATTGGTAGGTAGGTATATACCCTCCAATCACTTTCACAAGCCGCTGCTTCATTATGCCTTCAAAAATCTTGCCCAGTACTGGAAGCAGTGTAATTGGTCTGTAGTTGCTCGATTGTGTATTGTCCAGTCCATTTTTGGGTATAGGGATTATTAAGCCGTTTTTCCATGTTTCTGGGATTCTGCCATTTGTGATGCAGTTGTTCAATTCAGTTAGGATCAGTTTGTGTGTTTCTTGAGTTAGGCTTTTCAAGACTTTTGCCTTAATTTTATCTTTCCCCGGTGCAGTGTTCTTGATGTGCGCTAGGGCTTCATCGTACTCTGTGTCTGTGATCAGTGTGCAGGCATAGTTTGGTGAGTTGTTAAAATAGTTCAAGTACCAGTCGGTGATCAAGTTCCAGTTGTCATTGTCGAAGTTAGGGTTTGTCGATGTGCTGAAGGCCCTTTGATAGTGTCTGGCGAATGCGTCCGCTTTCTCTTTGTCTGTGTAGCGTTCTATTCCGTTTTCGTCAATTGTGTCAGTAGTGCCAGTCTTCCTGTATTGCGCCAGTTTCTTAATTTTTCGCCAGTATGTTTTGCCTTTGTCCTTCTGTATTTCTTTACATGTTTCTAGCCATTTGTCTTGTCGGTATTGTCCAATCAGAGTTTTAATGTTTCTGTTAAGTTGGTTCATTGTCTTTTTTAGGTCGTTATTTTGAGTGTTTGTATATAGTCTGTACAGTTCTCTCTTATGTTTTATTGTGTTTTTGATATTTTTCCACTATTCTAGAATGATTTCAAATGCTTTGACCGACAAATTTAGTTAATGAAAAGCCTTTATTAATTTCAATCCATATAATGCCGATATTTCCACACAGCAACCCCCTATTTATCTAATTCGCCCCATTTAAGCGTTACGTGTACATTCGCATGCAGTAAAAATATTCCAACGTTGATTTTTAATTACCATTTATTCAATTGCAGCCGGCAAGTTTCCACTGTTAAAACAGACAATGAAAATATAATTTTCCATTGCAAATTTTCTCACCAGGATGTCTGGCGTTGAGACGGTTTTTGTTCAATTTATGAGGTCATAAAACACACCCAATAAATTGAGTGAAAGTTTTCGAAAACCCTCCCAGTTGGTTACGTGTTAAGGGAGACGGGAAAAACGGAATTTACGATTCCCCGTGGAGCAAAGGACGATAGTGCAAGGAAACTTTCGTAAACTGTTTCTTAAGGGAATTTGGAAAAAATGCGAAAATAAATCATGACTGTTGGTAATACATGTCTCAAATAAAGTACATTTAGACATTGAGTGCGGAAGTTGAGGCGTTTTTCCTGTTGGCCGTTGCAAGAAGCAGTAGCAAGGACTTGGAAGGTTTGAAATATGACCTAGGAGCGCCGTGAGCAGTTTGCAAAGGAACTTCCATGTGGATTGGAGGATATTTTTTAGTTTGAAATCGAGCAGAATCTTCTGAGACTAATCAACCAGAAACGCAAAGAATATGGTGAAAGCAGCAGAAGGAAGGGTTAGAAGAATTTGGCAAAAAGATGAGCGTAACCGACGAAGAAACTAAGAACACTGACAAAAGGAAGATAAACAATATACTGGTGCAAAATGAGGGTGGGCAATGACGGGGCAAGAACATGAAGATATAGGAAAAAGGAAGGAAAACTTTTGGGACCTGCTTAATGAGTCCTGCGATGACGGAGCTGAAAGTGAAAGAGAAGAATGTCACTAACGAGGCTGAAGTTAGAACAAAAATGGTACAATTGCAGCTGGAAATTTAAAAAATGGTATTAAAAAGTTTCCTCAAGGAGACAGAATAAGAAATTAAAGTATAAGGGGAGAGTTAAAATAGTAATCAATACTGTACAGGATATTAATACATTTTTTCTACATGTAGGATTTTCGAGTGGTTCTAGTTCCTTAAATGTTTATTAGACGTATTAACTCTTGCAACTTATAGTTGAAAAATAGGCAGATTATCACAATAAATCAATCTACTTATGATAAAATAAGAAAGTCCACTTTTCCAGATTATACAAACCGATGAGGGAGGCGAGTTCTCTAGTTAACAACTTATTTTTGAAACAACCCCTATGGAGATTCATTTTAATGGTAAAAAATTAAAGCCTCTTGGTAGGAGAACGTTCTAGACTTCCTGTCAAATAAGAAAATCTGCATTTACATATTTTACAAACCAATGAAGGAGGCGAGTTATCTAATCAGGGACTTATTTGTTTGAAAATAACTGTAAGAATGCCTTTTAAGGATAAAAAACACTTTTGGTAGGAGAACGTTGGATGTAAGGATCATCCGAAAGTAGTCCAAAATTGCTTTCCAGATTTACTGGCAGATAAGAAAATCTACTTTTACGGGGCGACTTAATTTTTAAAATAATCAAATAGTTCTTTTTGAATTTAAAATTATAAAATACACTTTTGGGAGGAGAACGTTAGGCGTAAGGATAATATAAAAGTGCTCAAAAATTGCTTTGTAGGCTTTCCGTCAAATAAGAAAATCTACTTTTAAAGATTATACCGACTGATGAAAGAGGCGAGTTTCTTAATCATATAAAAATAATTTTTCAGAGGATTTTTAGCTTTGGAAATTAGAAGTTGAAGGCTGGGCGAAAATATCCACCCGATTTTCGCCAAAAGAGCTTAGTACATTTTGGTAAAATAAAAAAAATTAGACTTGGTATATATATAGATATGTGGTAGTTAGAACGTCGTATGTAAAAACCTTCCGAAAATGTGCCAAATTGCTAAGTGATTATGAAAACGAAGTCTAATTTGGAAAAATATATGGACAGATTTAAGCGAGTTTTCTAATTAGTTACTTTATTTTACAAATAATCATCGATTCTCCTTTCAGACATGAAATAATCGGCTCATTTCGAATGAGAACGTCAAATGTAAATATTACCTGAAAATATGTAAAAATTTCAGTAGAATTATAGTTTAATAGGAATATTTGCTTTCAAAGATTATACAGACAGATGAAGGAAGCGAGTTTTTTAATTCGCCACTTATTTTTTTAAATAATCTTAGACTCTCCTTTCATGCATAAAATAATTAAACACGTTTATTGGAAGAACATCAGAGGTAAATATCACCCAAAAAAATACTCAAAATTGCAGTAGAATTATAGTTTAATCAGAATATTAGCTTTCAAAGATTATACAGACAGATGAAGGAAGCGAGTCTTTTAATTCTCCACTTATTTTTTAAAGCAATGTTAGACTCTCCTTTTAAGCTTAAAATAATAAAACACGTTTATTGGAAGAACATCACAGGTAAATATCACCCAAAAAATGACTCAAAATTGCAGTAGAATTATAGTTTAATAAGAATATTAGCTTTCAAAAATTATACAGACAGATGAAGGAAGCGAGTTTTATAATTCGTCACTTATTTTTTTAAACAGTCATAGATTCTTCTTTTAGGCTTAAAATAATAAAACACGTTTAGTGGAAGAACATCAGAGGTAAATATCACCCAAAAAATTACTCAAAATTGCAGTAGAATTATAGTTTAATAAGAATATTAGCTTTCAAATATTATGCAGAGAGATGAAGGCAGCGAGTTTATTAATTCGTCACTTATTTTTTAAAACAGTCATAGATTCTCCTTTTAAGTTTAAAATAATAAAACACGTTTATTGGAAGAACATCAGAGGTAAATATCACCCAAAAAATACTCAAAATTACAGTAGAATTATAGTTTAATAAGAATATTAGCTTTCAAACATTATACAGAGAGATGAAGGAAGCGAGTTTTATAATTCGTCACTTATTTTTTTAAACAGTCATAGATTCTTCTTTTAGGCTTAAAATAATAAAACACGTTTAGTGGAAGAACATCAGAAGTAAATATCACCCAAAAAATTAGTCAAAATTGCAGTAGAATTATAGTTTAATAAAAATATTAGCTTTCAAAGATTATACAGACAGATGAAGGAAGCGAGTTTTTGAATTCGTCACTTATTTTTTAAAAGTCATAGATTCTCCTTTTAAGCTTAAAATAATAAAACACGTTTATTGGAAGAACATCAGAGGTAAATATCTCCCAAAAAATACTGAAAATTGCAGTGGAATTATAGTTTAATAAGAATATTAGCTTTCAAAGATTATACAGACAGATGAAGACAGCGAATTTTTTAATTCGTCACTTATTTTTTAAAACAGTCATAAATTCTCCTTTTAAGCTTAAAATAATAAAACACGTTTATCGGAAGAACATCACAGGTAGATATCACCCAAAAAATTACTCAAAATTGCAGTGGAATTATAGTTTAATAAAAATATTAGCTTTCAAAGATTATACAGGCAGATGAAGGAAGCGAGTATTTTAATTCGTCACTTATTTTTTAAAACAGTCATAAATTCTCCTTTTAAGCATAAAATAATAAAACACGTTTATTGGAAGAACATCACAGGTAAATATCACTTAAAAAATTACTCAAAATTACAGTAAAATTATAGTTTAATAAGAATATTAGCTTTCAAAGCTTATACAGACAGATGAAGGAAGCGAGTTTTTTAATTCGCCACTTATTTTTTAAAATAATTTTAGACTCTCCTTTTAGGCATAAAATAATAAAACACGTTCATGGGAAGAACATCAGAGCTAAATATCATCCAAAAAAATACTCAAAATTGCAGTAGAATTATAGTTTAATATGAATATTTGCTTTCAAAGATTATAGAGACAGATGAATACAGCGAATTTTTTAATTCGTCACTTATTTTTTAAAACAGTCATAGATTCTCCTTTTAAGCTTAAAATAATAAAACACGTTTATTGGAAGAACATCAGAGGTAAATATCTCCCAAAAAATACTGAAAATTGCAGTGGAATTATAGTTTAATAAGAATATTAGCTTTCAAAGCTTATACAGACAGATGAAGGAAGCGAGTTTTTTAATTCGTCACTTAATTTTTAAAACAGTCATAGATTCTCCTTTTAAGTTTAAAATAATAAAACACGTTTATTGGAATAACATCAGAGGTAAATATCACCCAAAAAATACTGAAAATTGCAGTGGAATTATAGTTTAATAAGAATATTAGCTTTCAAAGATTATACAGACAGATGAAGACAGAGAATTTTTTAATTCGTCACTTATTTTTTAAAACAGTCATAATTTCTCCTTTTAAGCTTAAAATAATAAAACACGTTTTTTAGAAGAACATCGGAGGTAAAAATCACCCAAAAAATTACTCAAAGTTGCAGTAGAATTATAGTTTAATAAGAATATTAGCTTTCAAATATTATACAGACAGATGAAGGAAGCGAGCAGATGAAGGAAGCGAGCTTTTTAATTCGTCACTTATTTTTAAAACAGTCATAGATTCTTTTTTTAAGCTTAAAATAATAAAACACGTTTATTGGAAGAACATCAGAGGTAAATATCTCCCAAAAAGTACGCAAAATTGCAGTAGAATTATGGTTTGATAAGAATATTAGCTTTCAAAGTTTATACAGACAGATGAAGGAAGCGAGTTTTTTAATTCGCCACTTATTTTTTTAAATAATCTTAGACTCTCCTTTCATGCATAAAATAATTAAACACGTTTATTGGAAGAACATCAGACGTAAATATCACCCAAAAAAATATTCAAAATTGCAGTAGAATTATAGTTTAATAAGAATAATAGCTTTCAAAGAATATATAGACAGATGAAGGAAGCGAGTTTTTTAATTCGTCACTTATTTTTTAAAACAGTCATAGATTCTCCTTTTAAGCTTAAACTAATTAAACATATTTATTGGAAGAACATCACAGGTAAATATCACCCAAAAAATGACTCAAAATTGCAGTAGAATTATAGTTTAATAAGAATATTAGCTTTCAAAAATTATACAGACAGATGAAGGAAGCGAGTTTTATAATTCGTCACTTATTTTTTTAAACAGTCATAGATTCTTCTTTTAGGCTTAAAATAATAAAACACGTTTAGTGGAAGAACATCAGAGTAAGATCACCCAAAAAATTACTCAAAATTGCAGTAGAATTATAGTTTAATAAGAATATTAGCTTTCAAAGATTATACAGACAGATGAAGGAAGCGAGTTTTTGAATTCGTCTACTTATTTTTTAAAACAGTCATAATTCTCCTTTTAAGCATAAAATAATAAAACACGTTAATTGGAAGAACATCACAGGCAAATATCACCCAAAAAATTACTCAAAATTGCAGTAGAATTATAGTTTAATAAGAATATTAGCTTTCAAAGCTTATACAGACAGATGAAGGAAGCGAGTTTTTTAATTCGCTACTTATTTTTTAAAACAATCGTAGACTCTCCTTTTAAGCATAAAATAATAAAACACGTTTATTGGAAGAACATCACAGGTAAATATCACCCAAAAAATTACTCAAAATTGCAGTAAAATTATAGTTGAATAAGAATATTAGCTTTCAAAGCTTATACAGACAGATGAGGGAAGCGAGTTTTTTAATTCGCCTCTTATTTTTTAAATAATCTTAGGCTCTCCTTTCATGCATAAAATAATTAAACACGTTTATTGGAAGAACATCAGAGGTAAATATCACCCAAAAAATTACTCAAAATTGCAGTAGAATTATAGTTGAATAAGAATAATAGCTTTCAAAGAATATACAGACAGATGAAGGAAGCGAGTTTTTTTAATTCGGCACTTATTTTTTAAAACAGTCTTTGATTCTCCTTTTAAGCTTAAAATAATAAAACACGTTTATTGGAAGAACATCAGAGGTAAATATCTCCCAAAAAATACTGAAAATTGCAGTAGAATTATAGTTTCATAAAAATATTAGCTTTCAAAGATTATACAGCGAGATAATGGAAGCGAGTTTTATAATTCGTCACTTATTTTTTTAAACAGTCATAGATTCTTCTTTTAGGCTTAAAATAATTAAACACGTTTAGTGGAAGAACATCAGAGGTAAATATCACCCAAAAAATTACTCAAAATTGCAGTAGAATTATAGTTTAATAAGAATATTAGCTTTCAAAGATTATACAGACAGATGAAGGAAGCGAGTTTACATAACAAAAATACATGCAAATGGCAGTCGACTTTCAATAAAAATATGTAGTTTCAAAGATTACACACAGCGATGAGGCAGGCGAGTTTTTGAATTAGTCACTTTTTACTATCAGGTAACTTTCATTTGAGACATAAAAAGAAAACATTTTTGGCACCAAAGCGTCGCAAAAATGTGCCAAATATAAACACTTTATTGCTCAATAGAGATGAAATCCATCCATACAATGATCATCGAGCTGTAGCTAAAAACCACACTTTAAAGTCATTTTTTCTTCGGTATGAAAGCAAACCCTTCGAATTTATCGAGAACACACTTTTGCTATTTTATTACAGCAAAATTAATGTGGGCCTTCAATAATTAAACCACCTTGTATTATTAAGCCGGCCGTTGACTCTCAGTCCTAGATCATGCCGATTCCAAACAATCCAAGATGGTTGGACAGGTAATTTTCGAAATGACACGCTAGAATCTACATGGAGAAACTCCCCAAACTTACCGTGTGTCATAAAGCGGCGGCAACGTAAAAGTTACGGTTCCGTTAGCGAAGCGTCTAAACTAGAAGCGCACTATTTAACACTCGCAAGAAGTGAAAGGAAAACGGGACTGCGCCCCTTTCTCGGCACTCGGAGCTCCGGCAGGATACTGACTAGGGCTGACTCGTCGCAGGACTCTGGAACGCAGATTCGGGATCAAAACGGGAGCACGAAACAAGGAAGACTATGACTGAACACACTCAGCGCTTAATGACCAGTCCAACTAATAATGCAAAAAATCCTGTAAATCTAATATTCGTCTAAATTCAAATCAATCAAACAGCAGTTAAATTTTTAGATGCAAAAAACCGCTTTTGTGGCATTGTTTCTTTGTAATTTCTATAAAATTCTATGTAATTTGTTAATTGGTCTCTAAGTGTCGGGTTGAAACATGAAAAACTGCTTCTTAGAAGCCCGAGTGAGTTTAATTTGGTAGTCTCCAGGGTGAACTTCAAGCACTTTGATGCCGGAAATCCATTTACTCCCTGTTTTTTTTTTTCAAATTCGTTAATTTTGCTTTGTTTGTGGGTTGAAATTGAGACAATTTGCATAAAAAAAACTTGCTTAAAAAGTATTTTTCACCATTTTTAAATTCAGAAAATGCGATTTTTAATTGTTTTTGATACAATTCGCCAATCAAACTCTAAAATATTAAAATTTCTTATTAGTGAAAAAATTGAAGCGCATTCAACGTTAAAGAAAATGATCTACTATCAAAAATTCTACACAGCGATGAAGGAGGCGAGATTTCTAATTGTACATTTTTTCATTTAGAAGGTTTTGCGGCTAAAATTTAAATTCAGTAATAGCAGATAGTCAGACGTTAATATCATCCAAACGTTTGCTAAAATTGCCTAGTGGACTTAACGTTATAATAAAATATAATTTTTTAAACTTTTTAACGTTTAATTTTTATTATTTTTTAACTTCATCTAATAATAATTTTAGCCAAACTGCGTGGATCAATTCATAAATAAGATTATCTACTTTCAAAATGACGACACAGCGATGGAGGAATCGCAATTTTTAATTGGACATGTTTTTGTTTAGAAAGTTTTTTTCAACGGTAAAAAATTCAACGTCCTTCACTCTAGTGAGTTCTTAAGTGTTCTTAAGACTAGAAAGTTAGATGTAAATATCTGCCAAAACTGCGCTAAAATTCCTTAGTCGACGTGACTGAAAAGGTTAATTTTGCAATATTATATAAGCGATGAAGGAGGCGAGTTTTCCAATTAGAGTTTTTTTCAGTCAGAGGTCTGTTTTGGCTGCAAAATATTTAACTTTCTAATAAGTCGAACTCCAGAGGTCAAGATTATTAAGAAATGTGTCAAAATTCCAGTAGAATTAGCGTTAAATAAGATAATTTACATTTAATTTTAAATATTTACACATCGATGAAGGATGCGAGTTTTATAATTAGACGCATTTTTCATTTAGACATTTTTTTGGCGCTAGAAATCAAGAATCCTTATTAGTAGAAAGTCAGACCGTAAATATTATTGAAAACTGTGAAAAAATTCCTAAGTGGACTTAATGTTAAATCAAAAAGTCTATTTTTAAAGATTAGAAAAAGTTCTGAAGGAGGAGAGTTTACCAATATATTTTTAGCCAGTGGTTTCTTTTAGGCGAAAAATAATTAAATTTGTTTTCAGTGGAACGTCGGAAGTAAGGATCATCCAAAAATGAGCCAAAATATCTACGCATCAATGAAGGATGCGAGTATTTTAATTAACACATTTTTCAGTTAGAAACATGTTTTTTGGCGTCAGAAATTAAAAATCTTAATAAATAATAAATAAAAGCCCCAAAATTACGGTGGATTCAACGTTAAATGAGATTATCTATTTTCGAAAATTCTGCACAACCATAAAGAAGGCGAGTTTTTTAATTTGCAAATTTTTTTGTTAGAAACCTTTTTTGGCTGTTAAATATTAAGTTACCTGAATATGTATTGGAAAGTCAGACGTAAATATGATCCAAAACTGTGCAAAAATTCTTTAGTGGACTTACGTTATATGAAAAGGTTCATTTTGAAAGATTGCACAAAGCGATGAAGGAGGCAAATTTTCCAATTAGTTTTTTTCTTAGACACATTTTTGATTTCAAATTTTTTTTTTGAGGTCAGAATTAAGCATTCTAAATTGTAGAAAGTCAGACGTTAAAATATTAAAAAATGCGTTAAAATTGCCGTAAATTCAACCATTAATAAGATTATGTTATCAAAAAGTCTACACAGCGATGAAGGAGGCGAGTTTTTTAATTAGACAGATTTAATTGTTTAGAAAGATGTTTATGCGTAAAAAATTAAATTTTCTTAATACTAGAAAGTCAGACGTAAAAATGATTTAAAACTGTGCGAAAATTCTTTAGTGAACTTAACGGTATATGAAAAGGTTAATTTTGAAAGATTATAAAAAGCGATGAAGGAGGCAAATTTTCGAATTAGTTGTTTTTATTGGACACATTTTTCATTTCGAAAGTTTTTTTTTGGGGTCAGAATTAAGATTTCTAAGTTGTGGAAAGTCAGACGTTAAAATAATAAAAAAATGCGTTAAAACTGCCGTAAATTCAACCATTAATAAGATTATGTTATCAAAAATTCTACACAGCTACGAAGGAGGCGAGTTTTTTAATTAGACAGATTTAATTGTTTAGAAAGATTTTTAGGCGTAAAAAATAAAGTTTTCTTAATACCAGAAAGTCAGACGTAAAAATGATTTAAAACTGTGCGAAAATTCTTTAGTGAACTTAACGGTATATGAAAAGGTTAATTTTGAAAGATTATAAAAAGCGATGAAGGAGGCAAATTTTCGAATTAGTTGTTTTTATTAGACACATTTTTCATTTCGAAAGTTTTTTTTTGGGTCGGAATTAAGATTTCTAAATTGTGGAAAGTCAGACGTTAAAATAATAAAAAATGCGTTAAAATTGCCATAAATTCAACCATTAATAAGATTATGTTATCAAAAATTCTACACGGCGATGAAGGAGGCGAGTTTTTTAATTATACAGATTTGATTGTTTAGACAGATTTTTAGCCGTAAAAAATAAAGTTTTCTTAATACTAGAAAGTCAGACGTAAAAATGATTTAAAACTGTACGAAAATTCTTTAGTGAACTTAACGGTATATGAAAAGTTTAATTTTGAAAGATTATAAAAAGCGATGAAGGAGGCAAATTTTCGAATTAGTTGTTTTTATTGCACATTTTTCATTTCGAAAAATTTTTTTTGGGGTCCGAATTAAGATTTTTAAATTGTGGAAAGTCAGACGTTAAAATAATAAAAAAATGCGTGAAAATTGCCGTAAATTCAACCATTAATAAGATTATATTATCAAAAATTCTACACAGATTCGAAGGAGGCGAGTTTTATAATTATACAGATTTAATTGTTTAGAAAGATTTTTATGCGAAAAATAAAGTTTTCTTAATACTAGAAAGCCAGACGTAATAATGATTTAAAACTGTGCGAAAATTCTTTAGTGAACTTAACGGTATATGAAAAGGTTAATTTTGAAAGATTATAAAAAGCGATGAAGGAGGCAAATTTTCCAATTAGTTTTTTTATTAGACACATTTTTCATTTCGAAAATTTTTTTTTGCGGTCAGAATTTAGAGTTCTAAATTGTGGAAAGTCAGACGTTAAAATAATAAAAAATTGCGTTAAAATTGCCGTAAATTCAACCATTAATAAGATTATGTTATCAATATTTCTACACAGCTACGAAGGAGGCGAGTTTTTTAATTAGACAGATTTAATTGTTTAGAAAGATTTTATGCGTAAAAAATAAAATTTTCTTAATACTAGAAAGTCAGACGTAAAAATGATTTAAAACTGTGCTAAAATTCTTTAGTGAACTTAACGTTATATGAAAAAGTTAATTTTGATAAAATTAATGATTGATAAAAAATTTAAATATATAAAGTTAATTTTGATAAAATAAAAGTAAATTTTGAAAGATTATACAAAGCGATTATGGATACAAATTTTCCAATAAGTTTTTTTTATTAGACACATTTTTCATTTCGAAAACTTTTTTTTTGGAGTCCGAATTAAGAATTCGAAATTGTGGAAAATCAGACGTTAAAATAAACGAAAAATGCGTTAAAATTGCCGTAAATTCAACGATAAATAAGATTATTTAATCAAAAATTCAACACAGCGATGAAGGAGGCCAGTTTTTTAATTAGACAGATTTGATTGTTTAGAAAGATTTTTAGACGTAAAAAATAAAAATTTCTTAATACTAGAAAGTCAGACGTAAAAATGATTTAAAACTGTGCTAAAATTCTTTAGTGAACTTAACGTTATATAAAAGGTTGATTTTGAACGATTATACAAGGCGATGAAGGAGAACAAATTTTGCAATTAGTGTTTTCATTAGACACATTTTTCATTTCGAAAAGTTTTTTTGGGTACCGAATTAAGACGTCTAAAAAATAAAAAGAATTAAGAATTCTAAATTGTACAAAGTCAGACGTTAAAATAATCTAAAAATGCCTTAAAATTGCCGTAAATTCAACGATAAATAAGATTACGTTTTCAAAAATTCTACACAGCGATGAAGGAGGCGAGTTTTTTAATTAGACACATTTGGTTGTTTAGAAAGTTTTTTAGGCGTAAAAAATAAAGTTTTCTTAATACGAGATAGCCGGACGTAAATATAATCGAAAACTGTGATAACATTCCGATGTGACTTAAAGTTATACCAAAAGGTTAATTTTTGTAGATTATTCAAAGCGATGAAGGAGGCGAGTTTTCCAATTCCAATTTTTTTATCACAGGTTTGTTTCAGGGGTAAAATTTTTAAATTTCCTATAGGTCGAACGTCAGAGATCAAGATTTTTCAAAAATGTGTCAGAATTGCAGTAGATTTAACGTTAAATAACATTGTTTATTTTTAAAATAAACATAAGTTTTTAATAAAACACATTTTTCAATTGATATATTTTTTATGGTAAGCAATTAAGGATCCTTAAAAGTAGATAGTTAGACGTAAAAACAATCCAAAACTATGTCAAAATTGCAGTGGTTTCAAAGTAAAAAAATATTATTTACTTTCACAAATTCTACAGAGCGATGAAGGAGGCGAGTTTTCTAACTAGACACTTTTTCCTTTATAAATATTTTTTCAGCCGTAAGACATGCAATTTGCTGAATAGCAGAAAGACAGACTTAAAGATCATAGAAAAATGTGCTCAAAACTGCTTAGTGGATTTAAATCAGAAAATTAACTCTAAGAGATTTTGCAAAGCGATGAAGAAAAGGAGTTTTGTAGTTACACGATTTTCTAATTTATTTTCCATATTTCATGTATACAAAAGAAATTACAATCTTGCAAAATATGTTGCAATAAAAACACGTGATTGTCCTTATCTGAACGATGCCCACGAACAAAACAAACTCAACTCAAAGCCTCAAAGCTAACAATTTTTGTTAACGTTTTAATATCAAAGAGCATCATATGCATGAATCAAGCATTCAAACAATGAACGTGAGAAGTCTTTGGTTCTGTAAACTGCGCTGTTTTAACGTTATTTCCACACATAAACAAGTTGAGCTTGCAAATCAGCAATTTATTTCAAGGTTTTGTTTGCAAATAACTTCAAAGTGAACGTTTCCAAAACGTTACATCCTCCATAAGCCTGTTTGCTTGTCGCTGACAATCTATGAACGTAAAAAAGCTTGCAAAGGTGGGCAATCTGATGCCTCGACTTGATTGAAAAATGTTTTTCATAACAAGCGTATTTGGATTAAGCTAATTGCATTTCTTTCCTGATGAACTTTACGGACTTGCGGCGCGCTTAATTTACATCGCCCACAATAATTAACTGTATCTTGGTCCTTGTTGCTGGCGAATTAGGCATATCTGAAAATTGCTTTCCAGTAGAATCCAGGATCAATTTAACTCAGCGACAGGTGCGACAGGTGAAACAAAATATGAGAGAATCACGTTTCCAATATTTTCTTATAAATAACCGAAACATCACACTAATACGGGATACTTTAATGATCCTGTGACGTGGTCGCGTTGTCCGGGAAACCGAAGGAAAACCTCCAGGATGGGGGAACAGGAAGCAGGCTAAAGAACATGCGCATTTTGAATGGATGAATCGCATTGCTGCAACCGCTCTCAGCTCTGGATAGTTTCACATGGGCCTCAAATACCACAAATGACCGAATTGTTCGACACTTTTCACCTTAGGGATGACAATTAGAGTGATTTGGTGTTTTTGTTTAGTTGCCTTGTTCCCTATAGAGGCCGTTCGTGAGTATTGAGGCCAGTTTTTCCTGGAAAATCGTGCTCAAAGCTGACTTTTAGACATGACCGAGACGCAGCATCGCACAAAAGCGGCCAGCGAGAAGCAGCACGACCTCTGGTGCCACAAATGTGACTCTACGGTGGATGGGGAGAAATGTCTGGATCTGTCTGGAAACTACAGCCATCTGCATCAGAAATGTGCCAAAGAACAGAAAAAATGTCAGGTAAAATTATGCTACATTTATCAAAATCTGGTAGATTTTTTACATGATTGAAAATACACCTTGAAGTGTGTCTGAGTCCAAAATAGAGCGAAACGTGCGGGTTTGAAGCGCGCGAGCGCTCAGAATGGGACATTACTTTCGGTTTCTTTGGATCAGAAGGGCCTAGAGAGTTTTGCCTGCGCCCGTTAATCTCCTCGCTTACATGCAATGAAAATCGTAAAGATTTTGAGACATGTTCAGCTTAAGGGTTTGCAAGTTTCACTTTTTTGGGCTTCTAGTAGAAACTTGAAGTAGGGAGTTGGACTGTGCAGCAGCAAACCATGAAAGTGTTGCTTGAAAAGGTGCAACTTTGCACTGGAAATCAGAGTTGCATGTTTCTAGTCAGACCGCAGTTAGTTTGATGTCCTTTCCATAGCTTACATTGGTAATATTAATACTGAAAGCAATTGCCCAACGCTCTTAACATCTTCTGGCAATCGCGTGGCAGGGAATTTAGGAAAAATGTAAAACCTTTCCTGCAAAGCCTGGAAAGTGGGCTTGGAAAGGATTTTTGAACTGTGGATATCGCATGAAAACTGGCGGAGTTACAGGCACACGTTCGAAGCCTTTGCCTGCTTGTTTCAGCATCTGCTGCTGTGGAGTGTCTGAAATATCAGAGTGTGCTGTAAATTCAGTAAAAAAATTCCCAAATCTTTCCTGAAGTCTTGGCTACTTCCAGGAGGAGTTCTAGTTTAATCCTCCTAAAAGTTTTGAACTAAAAAAAATAAAATGCACTGATCGGAAGTAGAAGTGTGTTGGAGTTTGCAACTTTCTGGGGCTCCTGAAAAATCAGTGCTCGGAGGGATTGGAGTGAAATTTGAGAAAAGGATGGATGAGTGCTTGGTTTACTCTTGCAGCAATTTGGTACTCGTTGCTCCAAATTTCGGAGGATTTACACTATTTTGTCCAATGTTGTGCAAAGGTGGAAATCGAGTCGAAACGAAATTTTGTCCATGCCAGTAGTGGACACTTTCCTATTGGAGGCGTACGGTTTGGAGGATTCAAAAATCAACCAGATAGATGTTAAGAGATTAGAAGACTATGCGATTTGGATCAATGTTTACTTTGCAACTGATAACTTGCTCCTTCAAGCAGAGTTGGCGAAAACAGTTCCTTGTACACGTTTCGGAGACGATGAAAAACTAGCGGATCTGGGTATTTAAGTGAAAGTTCACTCATATGTAGCACAAAGCTTCCTTTATTCCTGCCTTGACTTAAAAAGTAAGTAACCAGCAACTCGCTCCTCCAAGTTGAGTCGGATTTTGGAACGTTGCACAACGGGCTAATCTCTGTATCTCTAGGTCTAAGTTTCGGAGGCTCTAAAAAATGAGCATATAGAGACATTAAGGGAATTTTTGGGAAAAAGTAGCTCAAAGCTTCCTTTATTTCCGACGGGATTTATCATGCGATACTCTAAGTGGTTTTGAAGGTGCAATTTTTTTTAGATTGAAGTTCAATGGTCTAAACTTTCTTATTACAGTGTTAGGGTTTGGAGCATTAAAAAATCAGCTTTTATCAAAAATCATTAGGGAATGGCAATTAAATTTGTTGGCACGAAAGCTCGATGGTTTATTCTCTTTCCCAGTAACCGGTACCCCGCTCCTCCAAGTTGACTCGGATTGTCGAGTTTTTGTTTTCAAACGTTGCGGAACGAGGTAAATTTTGCATCTACAGGCCTAAGTTTCGGAGGCTGTAAACATTGAGCACATAAAGAAATTTAAATGAATTTTCCTAGGGAAATGGCTCAAAGCTTCCTTTATCCCTTACGTGATCTAGCGTACGATATTCTAAGAGGTTTCGGAATTACAGGTTTTTTTACTATTAAAGTGCAGTAGAGAACGTTTTGGTATTACAGCGTTATGGTTTGTAGGTTTAAATAATCATAAATTATCAAACATAATCAGGGAAAGTCAGGGAAATTTGAACCACAAGAAACTCAAGGTTGTCATGTTTGTCTTCTGAGCAACCAACAGCTCGCTTCTCCAAGTTGGAGTTGAATAAAATTTACTATTTATTTTTGGAATGTTTTGCAACGGTGGGAAACCTGTATCCCTAGGGCAAAGTTTCAGACGCTGAGAAAAACGGGCTTATACTGGAATTTAAGCGAGTTTCCATTGAAAACTAAATCAAGGCTCCTGGTATTTCCGGCGTGATTTACCACACGCCACTCTAAGAAGTTTCGCAGTTATAATTTTTTTCTTTCGAGCTGTACTGCTCAACCCTTTGATATTACAGCTTTAGGGTTTGAAGGTTTAAATAATCATAAATTATCAAACATAATCAGGGAAAGTCAGCGAAATTTGAACCACAAGAAGCTCAAGGTTCATGTGGTCTTCTGAGCAACCAACAACTCGCTTCTCCAAGTAGAAGTTGAATCAAATTTACGATTTATTTTTTGGAATGTTTTGCAACGGTGGAAAACCTGTATCCCTAGGACAAAGTTTCAGAGGCTGAGAAAAACGAGCTTATACTGGAATTTTAGCAAGTTTCCATTGAAAACTGAATCAAGGCTCCTGGTATTCCCGGCGTGATTTACCACACGCTTCTCTAAGAAGTTTCGGAGTTATAATTTTTTTTTTTCGAGCTGCACTGCTCAACCCGTTTGATATTACAGCTTTAGGGTTTGAAGGTTTAAATAATTATAAATTATCAAACATAATCAGGCAAAGTCAGGGAAATTTCAACCCCAAGATCCTTAAGGTTGATGTTGTCTTCTGAGCAACCAACAGCTCGATTCTCCAAGTTGGAGTTAAATAAAATTTACGATTAATTTTTGGAATGTTTTTCAACGGTGGAAAACCTGTATCCCTAGGGCAAAGTTTCAGAGGCTGAGAAAAACGAGCTTATGCTGGAATTTAAGCGAGTTTCCATCGAAAACTGAATCAAGGCTCCTGGTATTCCCGCCGTGATTTACCACACGCCTCTCTACGAAGTTTCGGAGTTCTAATTTTTTTCTTTTGAGGTGCACTGCCCTACTCGTTTAATATTTCAGGTTTGGGGTTTGAAGATTGAAATAGGCATCAATTATCAAAAATCATCAGAGGATTCCGGTGAAACTTTACGGAGTGGTACCTCGATGTTTGGTTTACCTCCTGAGGAACCCGCAACTTGCTCTTTCAAGCCCAATCGGATTTGCGACTTTTTTTCGAATGTGGCGCAGTAATCGAATTTAAGTACCTCTAGGCCAAAGAGACTTTGAAAATGAGTACATAAAGGAAACAATGAATTTCGATTGGAAACTGAGCCCTAAAGGAAGCTCTGTTCTGTTCTGTTTTAGCTTCTGAGTAACGAGAAATTGGCTCCTCTGAGTTGAATCGGATTTTCGATTTTTTTAAAGATTGCGCAGCGGTGGAACGCCTGCATATGTAGTCCCAAGTTTCAGAGGCTGTAAAAAATGAGCACCTGAAGGGATTTGATTGATTTTTCTTTCAAAAAATTCCTCAAAGCTTTCGTTATTACTGGCATGATTTGCCATAGGTTACTCCAAGGAGTTTCAGAGTTGCAATTTTTTTTCTTCGGTAGTTCAGCTGTGAACACCTTGTTATTACAGCGTTACGGTTTAGAGGTTTAAAAAAATTTCAATCACCAAAAAACATTAGGAAATGTTCCCACAATTTGGACAAAAGGTAGTTCAAGACCCAATTGACGTTTACTCAAAAGGCAGCTGCAAGTCTTCTTTAGTACTCCCGGAAATTTGAAGATGCCCCCTGACTGATTTTTGTGTTACAAGATTTTCAAGAGTCAAATGGACTTGCTCTTCAAAAAACAGTATTTGAGTAGAAATGGTGTCACTTGCACCCACTCTCACTGACGGCTCCCTCATATTCGCAGTCATTTCAGCTGTGCTTCATCCTCAGTTTCCTCTTTGATCAATCAAGCTTCTTCAGATTTTATCCCAGTACGAACAATTTTCCAGACTCTTGGAAAATCTCAATGTTGTCCGGTCGACAATGGGTGGTTCATTTGCTGCCCCATTTCGCCGGCCTGTTTGGGGGCTTTACGACTCGCTGAAGGAGATTTAAAATTTAAATTGTGCTGCCTCTGTTGTGGAATCGTGTCTATTCTATTTTATCTGCCGCATTTCCCGCAGTGTCAGTTTTGCATGATTTATGCCACAGAACGGCGCAAATTCCTTTATTTCGTTTGCATTCCGTCACAAAAACGACAAAAAAAAACTGAATTTCCAAGTCCAGTAAGCTGCCAATAAACCAACATTTTTTCTTAATGGGTGGAGTTTTAATATTTGCTCAAGATAGAGCCAGTTTAGGAGCAATTTTGCGTGAAACGGAAATCTAATTTTCATTCTCCGTTACTGGCCTAAGGGCGACATTATCTGAAATTTTCCTTTGCGCATTTTTTCCCTGAGCCGCAAAGCCCTCTTTTGCGGATTTCTCTAGTTGAAGAATAACGAAAACTGAGCACATTGGCCACATGTAGGCCTCAGGGTTTTCCTTTCTAAGGCTCCGTTTTGTTAACTTTTCATGTACAAAAACTCATTTTCTGGCATTAATTAATATGTTGCAGGTGCGCAGAATATCCATGTCGACCAGCACTGAGGAGGTAACCGGAAAACCGAAACTGTGGCTGTTGCAAAGAAACTGCCTGGAAACGTGCGATTCCGGCTGTATAGTGATTGGGGAAAGGACCAAACTGCATTCTTGCATCACGTGTTGTGACGAGCACAACTTTTGCAACTCGGGAAGTGGGTCTGAACAAGCCCGTTTTGTGTTTCAGGATTTACTAATTGCTGTTTTCGACATGTTCAGGATAATTCCATAAGAATATTTGTTAATAAATGGTTTTTTTGCAACAATTTTCTGGCTAGTAAAACCGTTTTTATCCTCATTTAAGCTGTTTTTAGCAACATATTAGTTTATTCGTTTTCTGTTCAATTTTGGCTGTTTAAATTGGGTCTTATACGATTTTTTTGCTCAGATCTGTTTACAGATTCTCAATATCTGCTCATTTCCCATTGTATTTCGTATGAGTGAGTTTCAATTTAGCTAAATTAGTTAAAGTTCTGAATGCTAAATAGGATTAGAGGAAATTAATTCGTCCAATTAAAGTTTACCCTTAAATTAACTTTGACTCTGTTTGTTCTTGGATGGAATTTTAAGCACGAGAAACGAGCTTTTCATGTTTGTAGACAACATTCCAGTTTACAATGAAAAATCGGACTGTAATTAATTTTATATTGATGAGTGAAGAGCTGGACATTTTGGACAAATTAAGGCTTTTTTCAACGGGACGCTCTTCTTGAGACTCGTATACGCACAGTTCTTTTAGAGAATTTATAACTTGATAAGGGCGAAGAGCGAAAACTTGACTATTGAGGCAAATTTGTATAAAAAGTACAGTTTTTTTATAGTAGAAAAGATTCGCATTTAAGTCGCTTTCGGGAATTTTCTAACAATTTTTCAAATCTAGCGCTTTCTGAAAGTTTGTGACTCGGAAACCGTGAGGAAATTCAACGTGCGAATAACAGTGTTTCATAGACATAAGTTGTCTATTTGTTGAAGGAAAGTTTCAAATTTGAGACATCTTCAGGCATCTTGAAAAAAATCCAAAATCTGACACGTTTTTTAAGACTCGCTCTTGCACAGTTGCTTGACAAAATTTCTAACTCGGAAACGGTGAAGAAAGCACACTTCAGCATCACCCCATTTTATAGAGAACGTACGGTGTTTTAAGGCTGGGAAATTTCAAATTTGAGTAGTTTTCAGGAATTTTTTGAGAATTTTTCAAATCTAGCGCTTTTCTGAAGACCAGTTCATGCACAGCTATTTTTGAAAATACGTAACTCGAAATCCGTGAGGAAATTAAACGTATGGACTAAGGCGCTTCTGAGGAATAAGCTGTCTATTCATGGAGGGAAAGTTTCAAATTTGGAAGATCTTCAGGGATGTTGGAAAAAATCCAAAATCTGACACGTTTTTTAAGACTCGCTCTTGCACAGTTGCTTGACAAAATTTATAACTCGGAAACGGTGAAGAAAGCACACTTCAGCATCACCCCATTTTATAGAGAACATATGGTGTTTTAAGGCTGGGAAATTTCAAATTTGAGTCGTTTTCAGGAATTTTTCGAGAATTTTTCAAATCTAGCGCTTTTCGGGAGACCAGTTCATGCACAGCTATTTTTGAAAATACGTAACTCGAAATCCGTGATGAAATTAAACGTATGGATTAAGGCGCTTCAGAGGAATAAGCTGTCTATCCATGGAGGGAAAGTTTCAAATTTGGAAGATCTTCAGGGATTTTGGAAAAAATCCAAAATCTGACACGTTTTTTAAGACTCGCTCTTGCACAGTTCCATGACAAAATTTCATAACTCGGAAACGGTAAAGAAAGCACACTTGAGCATCACCCCATTTTATAGAGAACGTACGGTGTTTTATGGCTGGAAAATTTCAAATTTGAGTCGTTTTCAGGAATTTTTTGAGAAATTTTCAAATCTAGCGCTTTCTGGAGACCAGTTCATGCACAGCAATTTTTGAAAATACGTAACTCGGAAGCCCTGAGGAAATTAAACGTATGCATTAAGGCGCTTCACAGGAATGAGCTGTCTATTCATAGAGGGAAAGTTTCAAATTTGGAAGATCTTCAGGGATTTTGAAAAAAATCCAAAATCTGACACGTTTTTTAAGACTCGCTCTTGCACAGTTGCATGACAAAATTCATAACTCGGAAACGGTAAAGAAAGCACACTTGAGCATCACCCCATTTTATAGAGAACGTACGGTGTTTTAAGGCTGGGAAATTTCAAATTTGAGTCGTTTTCAGGAATTTTTCGAGAATTTTTCAAATCTAGCGCTTTTCGGGAGACCAGTTCATGCACAGCTATTTTTGAAAATACGTAACTCGAAATCCGTGATGAAACTTAAACGTATGGATTAAGGCGCTTCAGAGGAATAAGCTGTCTATTCATGGAGGGAAAGTTTCAAATTTGGAAGATCTTCAGGGATTTTGGAAAAAATCCAAAATCTGACACGTTTTTTAAGACTCGCTCTTGCACAGTTGCTTAACAAAATTCATAACTCGGAAACGGTGAAGAAAGCACACTTGAGCATCACCCCATTTTATAGAGAACGTACGGTGTTTTAAGGCTGGGAAATTTCAAATTTGAGTCGTTTTCAGGAATTTTTTGAGAATTTTCAAATCTAGCGCTTTTCTGGAGACCAGTTCATGCACAGCTATTTTTGAAAATACGTAACTCGAAATCCGTGACGAAATTAACGTATGGATTAAGGCGCTTCACAGGAATGAGCTGTCTATTCATAGAGGGAAAGTTTCAAATTGGAAGATCTTCAGGGATTTTGAAAAAAATCCAAAATCTGACACGTTTTTTAAGACTCGCTCTTGCACAGTTCCATGACAAAATTCATAACTCGGAAACGGTAAAGAAAGCACACTTGAGCATCACCCCATTTTATAGAGAACGTACGGTGTTTTATGGCTGGAAAATTTCAAATTTGAGTCGTTTTCAGGAATTTTTCGAGAAATTTTCAAATCTAGCGCTTTTCGGGAGACCAGTTCATGCACAGCTATTTTTGAAAATACGTAACTCGGAAGCCGTGAGGAAATTAAACGTATACATTAAGGCGCTTCACAGGAATGCGCTGTCTATTCATAGAGGGAAATTTTCAAATTTGGAAGATCTTCAGGGATTTTGGAAAAAATCCAAAATCTGACACGTTTTTTAAGACTCGCTCTTGCACAGTTCTTGACAAAATTATAACTCGGAAACGGTTAAAGAAAGGACACTTGAGCATCACCCCATTTTATAGAGAACGTACGGTGTTTTATGGCTGAAAAATTTCAATTTTGAATCGTGTTCAGGAATTTTTTGAGAATTTTTCAAATCTGGCGCTTTTCTGGAGACCAGTTCATGCACAGCTATTTTTGAAAATGGGTAACTCGAAAACCCTGAGGAAATTAAACTTATGTATTACGGATCTTTAGAGAAATAAGTTTCCTATTTGTGGCAAGAGAGCTTCCAATTTGGGACATCTACAAGCAATTTGTAGAAAAATTGAAAAAGTGGTGCGTTTCTTAAAACTCGCACTTGCACAGTTTTTTGAGAAAACTGATAACTCGGAAAAAGTCAAGAAGCAAACTTGAGAATTACGGCTTATTATGGAAAAATTACGTTTTTTATAGCAGGGTAATTTCAAATTTGAGTCGCTTTCAGGAATTTGCTGAGCATTTTCCAAATGGCGCGCTTTTCTGAACTGCAGTTCATGCACGGTTACTTTTGAAAATTCCTAACTCGGAAACCGTGAGGAAATTAAACGTAGGTATGGATTAAGGCACTTCAGAGGAATAAGTTGTCTTTTTATGGAGAGAAGATTTCTGCAGGAAGATCTTCAGGCATTTTGGGAAAACTTCAAAATCTGGCTGGTTTTTTAAAACTCGTACTTGCACAGCTGTTTGACAAAATTCATAACTCGGAAACGGTGAAGAAAGCAAACTTCAGCATCACCCCATTTTATAGAGAACGTACGGTGTTTTATGACGGGGAAATTTCAAATTTGCGTCGTTTTCAAGAATTTTTTGAGAATTTTCAAATCTATCGCTTTTCTGGAGACCAGTTCATGCACAGTTACATTTAAAAAATTCCTAGCTCGGGAAACCGTGAGAAAATTAACCGTGTGCATTACGGCGCTTCAGACAAATAGTTGTATATTTATGGCAAGTGAGTTTAAAATTTAGGACATCTTCAGGCATTTGGCAAAAAAAAAAATAAAAAACTGGCGCGTTTCTTAAAACTCGCTCTGCGCAGTTTTTTGAGAACATTGATAACTCAGAAACGGTGAAGTCAGCAACTTGAGCCTTATGGCAATTTATAGAGAAAGTGTGGTCTTTCTGCCAGAAAACATTTACACTTGAGTAGTTTTAAGAAATTTTGCTAGGATTTTTCAAACCACCGCTTTTCTGAAAACTTGTTCGTGTACAGTTACTTTAGAAACTTCGTAACTTGGAAACTGTGAAGAAGGGAAACTTGTGGCTTATGGCACATTATAGGAATGAGTTGGCTGTTTCAAAAAAAATTCAAAAACTAGCGCGTTTCTTAAAACTCGCTCTTGTACAGTTCTTTTAGAAGATTCATAACTCGGAATTTGCGAAGTCAGCAAACTTGAGTGTTAGGGCATTTTATAGAGAAAGTGTGGTTTTTTGTGCCAGAAAACTTTGAAACTTGAGTAGTTTTCAGAAATTTTTCGAGGATTTTTCAAACCATCGCTTTTCTGAAAGCTTGTTTGTGCACAGTTACTTTAGAAACTTCGTACTTTGGAAACTGTGAAGAAAGGAACTTGCGCGTTTCGGCACATTATAGGAATGAGTTGGCTCTTTGTGTCAGGAGAGTTTCAATTTCGGACATTATGAGGCATTTATCAAAAAATTCAAAAACGGGCGCGTTTCTTAAAACTCGCTCTTTTACAGTTCTTTGAGAAGATTCATAACTCGGAAACTGTGAAGTCAGCAAACTTCAGCGTTACGGCATTTTATAGAGAACGTGTGGTTTTGTGCCAGAAACTTTTAAACTTGAGTCGTTTCAGAAATTTTGCGAGGATTTTTCAAACCACCGCTTTTCTGAAAGCTTGTTCGTGCACAGTTACTTTAGAAACTTCGTAACTTAGAAACTTTAAAAAAAAGAAACTTGTGCGTTATTGCACATTATAGGAATGAGTTGGCTGTTTGTGTCAGGAGAGTTTAAAATTTAGGACATATTCAGGCATTTAGCAAAAAAATTAAAAAACGGGCGCGCTTCTTAAAACTCGCTCTTGTACAGTTCTTTTAGAAGATTCATATCTCGGAATCTGTGAAGTCAGCAAACTTGAGCTTTACGGCATTTTATAGAGAAAGTGTGGTTTTTTGTGCCAGAAAACTTTGAAACTTGAGTAGTTTTCAGAAATTTTGCGAGGATTTTTCAAACCACCGCTTTTCTGAAGGCTTGTTCGTGCACAGTTACTTTAGAAACTTTGTAAGTTGGAAACTATGAGGAAGGGAAACTTGTGCCATAACGCACATTATAGAAATTAGTTGCCTATTGGTGTCAGTAGAGTTTCAAATTTAGGACATTATGAGGCATTTTACAACAAAATTTAAAAACGGGCCGCGTTTCTTAAAACTCGCTGTTGTACAGTTCTTTGAGACGTTTCATAACTCGGAATTTGAATTACTTTTGAAACTTCGTAACTTGGAAACTGTGAAGAAGGGAAACTTGTGCGTTATGGCACATTATAGGAATATGTCGGCTGTTTGTGGCAGGAGTGTTTCAAATTTAGGACATATTGAGGCATTTATCAAAAAAATTCAAAAACAGGCGCGTTTCTTAAAACTCGCTCTTTTACAGTTCTTTGAGAAGATTCATAACTCGGAAACTGTGAAGTCAGCAAACTTCAGCGTTACGGCATTTTATAGAGAACGTGTGGTTTTTGTGCCAGAAAACTTTTAAACTTGAGTCGTTTTCAGAAATTTTGCGAGGATTTTTCAAACCACCGCTTTTCTGAAGGCTTGTTCGTGCACAGTTACTTTAGAAACTTCGTAACTTGGAAACTGTGAAGAAAGGAAACTTGTGCGTTATGGCACATTATAGAATGAGTTGGCTGTTGGGTCAGGAGAGTTTCAAATTTAGGACATTATGAGGCATTTAGCAAAAAAATTCAGAAACTGACGCGCTTCTTAAAACTCGCTCTTGTACAGTTCTTTTAGAAGATTCATATCTCGAAATCTGTGAAGTCAGCAAACTTGAGCGTTACGGCATTTATAGAGAAAGTGTGGTTTTTGTGCCAGAAAACTTTGAAACTTGAGTAGTTTTCAGAAATTTGCGAGGATTTTTCAAACCACCGCTTTTCTGAAGGCTTGTTCGTGCACAGTTACTTTAGAAACTTTGTAAGTTGGAAACTATGAGGAAGGGAAACTTGTGCCATAACGCACATTATAGAAATTAGTTGCCTATTGGTGTCAGGAGAGTTTCAAATTTAGGACATTATGAGGCCTTTTACAACAAAATTTAAAACGGGCGCGTTTCTTAAAACTCGCTGTTGTACAGTTCTTTGAGACGTTTCATAACTCGGAATTTGAATTACTTTTGAAACTTCGTAACTTGGAAACTGTGAAGAAGGGAAACTTGTGCGTTATTGCACATTATAGGAATGAGTTGGCTGTTTGTGTCAGGAGAGTTTAAAATTTAGGACATATTCAGGCATTTAGCAAAAAAATTCAAAAACTGGCGCGTTTCTTAAAACTCGCTGTTGTACAGTTCTTGAGACGTTTCATAACTCGGAATTTGTGAAGTCAGCAAACTTGAGCGTTTCGGCGTTTTATAGAGAAAGTGTGGTTTTTGTGCCAGAAAACTGTTAAACTTGAGTCGTTTTCAGAAATTTGGTGAGGATTTTTCCAACTACCGCTTTTCTGAAGGTTTATTGGTGAAGAAACTTCGTAACTTGGAAACTGTGAGGAAGAGAAACTTGTGCGTTTTGGCACATTATTGGAATTAGTTGGCTGTTGGCGTCAGCAGAGTTCCAAATTTAGGACATATTGAGGCATTTAGCAAAAAAAATTCAAAAACTAGCGCGTTTCTTAAAACTCGCTCTTGTACAGTTCTTTTAGAAGATTCATAGCTCGAAATCTGTGAAGTCAGCAAACTTGAGCGTTACGGCATTTTATAGAGAAAGTGTGGTTTTTGTGCCAGAAAACTTTTAAACTTGAGTAGTTTTCAGAATTTTGCGAGGATTTTTTTTCAAACCACCGCTTTTCTGAAAGCTTGTTCGTGCACAGTTACTTCAGAACTTCGTAACTTGGAAACTGTGGGGAAGACAAACTTGTGCGTTATGGCACATTATTGGAATTAGTTGGCTGTTGGTGTCAGGAGAGTTCCAAATTTAGGACATTATTGACGCATTTAGCAAAAAAAATTCAAAAACTAGGACGTTTCTTAAAACTCGCTCTTGTACAGTTCTTTTAGAAGATTCATAACTCGGAATTTGTGAAGTCAGCAAACTTGAGCGTTTCGGCGTTTTATAGAGAAAGTGTGGTTTTTATGCCAGAAAACTTATAAACTTGAGTCATTTCAAGAAATTTCGTGAGGATTTTTCAAACTACCGCTTTTCTGATGGTTTGTTCGTGCACAGTTACTTTTGAAACTTCGTAACTTAGAAACTGTGAAGAAAGGAAACTTGCGCGTTACGGCACACTATAGCAATGAGTTGGCTGTTTGTGTCAGGAGAGTTTCAAATTTCGGACATTCTGAGGCATTTAGCAAAAAAATTCAAAAACTGGCCCGTTTCTTAAAACTCGCTCTTGAACAGTTCGTTGAGAAGATTCATAACTCGGAATCTGTGAAGTCAGCAAACTTGAGCGTTACGGCATTTTATAGAGAAAGTGGTGTTTTTATGCCAGAAAACTTTAAACTTGAGTAGTTTTAAGAAATTTTGCGAGGATTTTCAAACCACCGCTTTTCTGAAAGCTTGTTCGTGCACAGTTACTTTAGAAACTTCGTAAGTTGGAAAACTGTGAGGAAGGGAAACTTGTGTCTTACGGCAAATTATACCAATGAGTTTGCTGTTGGTGTCAAGAAAGTTTCAAATTTAGGGACATATTGAGGCATTTAGCAAAAAAAATCAAGAACTAGCGCGTTTCTTAAACTCGTTGTTGTACAGTTCTTTGAGACGTTTCATAACTCGGAATTGTGAAGTCAGCAAACTTGAGCGTTGCGGCATTTTATAGAGAAAGTGTGGTTTTATGCCAGAAAACTTTTAAACTTGAGTAGTTTTCAGAAATTTTGCGAGGATTTTTCAAACCACCGCTTTTCTGAAGGCTTGTTCGTGCACAGTTACTTTAGAAACTTCGTAACTTGGGAACTGTGAGGAAGGGAAACTTGTGCCTTACGGCAAATTATAGCAATGAATTGGGCTGTTGGTATCAGGAGAGGTTTCAAATTTAGGACATTACGCGGCATTTAGCACAACAATTCAAAAACCGGCGCGTTTCTTAAAACTCGCTGTTGTACAGTTCTTTGAGACGTTCATAACTCGGAATTTGAGAAGTCTGCAAAGTTGAGCGTTACGGAATTTTATAGAGAAAGTGGTGGTTTTATGCCAGAAAACATTTAAACTTGAGTAGTTTTCAGAAATTTTGCGAGGATTTTTCAAACCACCGCTTTTCTGAAGGCTTGTTCGTGCACAGTTACTTTAGAAACTTCGTAAGTTGGAAACTGTGAGGAAGGGAAACTTGTGTCTTACGGCAAATTATGGCAATGAGTTGGCTGTTGGTGTCAGGAAAGTTTCAAATTTAGGACATTACGCAGCATTTAGCAAAACAATTCAAAAAACCGGCGCGCTTCTTAAAACTCGCTCTTGTACAGTTCTTTTAGAAGATTCATAGCTCGAAATCTGTGAAGTCAGCAAACTTGAGCGTTACGGCATTTTATAGAGAAAGTGTGGTTTTTGTGCCAGAAAACATTTAAACTTGAGTAGTTTCAGAAATTTTGCGAGGATTTTTCAAACCACCGTTTTTCTGAAAGCTGTGTTCGTGCACAGTTACTTCAGAAACTTCGTAACTTGGAAACTGTGGGGAAGGGAAACTTGTGCCTTACGGCAAATTATAGCAATGAGTTGGCTGTTGTATCAGGAGAGTTTCAAAATTTAGGACATTACGGCGGCATTAGCAAAACATTCAAAAACCGGCCCGTTTCTTAAAACTCACTGTTGTACAGTTCTTTGAGACGTTTCATAACTCGGAATTTGTGAAGTCAGCAAACTTGAGCATTACGGAATTTTATAGAGAAAGTGGTGTTGTTATGCCAGAAAACTTTTAAACTTGAGAGGTTTTCAGAAATTTTGCGAGGATTTTTCAAACCACCGCTTTTCTGAAGGCTTGCTCGTGCACAGTTACTTTAGAAACTTTGTAAGTTGGAAACTGTGAGGAAGGGAACTTGTGTCTTACGGCAAATTATAGCAATGAGTTGGCTGTTGGTGTCAGGAAAGTTTCAAATTTAGGACATTATGAGGCATTTAGCAAAAAAATTCAAAAACTGGCGCGTTTCTTAAAACTCGCTGTTGTACAGTTCTTTGAGACGTTTCATAACTCGGAATTTGTGAAGTCAGCAAACTTGAGCGTTACGGCATTTTATAGAGAAAGTGGTGTTTTTATGCCAGAAAACTTTTAAACTTGAGTAGTTTTCAGAAAATTTGCGAGGATTTTTCAAACCACCGCTTTTCTGAAGGCTTGCTCGTGCACAGTTACTTTAGAAACTTCGTAAGTTGGAAACTGTGAGGAAGGGAAACTTGTGTCTTACGGCAAATTATACCAATGAGTTTGCTGTTGGTGTCAGGAAAGTTTCAAATTTAGGACATATTGAGGCATTTAGCAAAAAAAATCAAAAACTGGCGCGCTTCTTAAAACTCGCTCTTGTACAGTTCTTTTAGAAGATTCATAGCTCGAAATATGTGAAGTCAGCAAACTTGAGCATTACGGCATTTTATAGAGAAAGTGTGGTTTTTGTGCCAGAAAACTTTTAAACTTGAGTAGTTTTGAGAAATTTTGCGACGATTTTTCGAACCACCGCTTTTCTGAAAGCTTGTTCGTGCACAGTTACTTTAGAAACTTCGTACCTTGGAAACTGTGAAGAAAGGAAACTTGCGCGGTTCGGCACATTATAGGAATGAGTTGGATGTTTATGTCAGGAGAGTTTCAAATTTAGGACATTATGATGCATTTAGCAAAAAAACTCAAAAACTAGCGAGTTTCTTAAAACGCGCTCTTCTAAAGTTCTTTGAGAATATTCATAACTCGAAATCGGTGAAATCAACAAACTTGAGCGTTAGGGCATTTTATAGAGAAAGTGTGGTTTTTGTGCCAGACAACTTTTAAACTTGAGTAGTTTTGAGAAATTTTGCGACGATTTTTCGAACCACCGCTTTTCTGAAGGCTTGCTCGTGCACAGTTACTTTAGAAACTTCGTAAGTTGGAAACTGTGAGGAAGAGAAACTTGTGTCTTATGGCAAATTATGGCAATGAGTTGGCTGTTGGTGTCAGGAAAGTTTCAAATTTAGGACATTACGCGGCATTTAGCAAAACAATTCAAAAACCGGCGCGTTTCTTAAAACTCGTTGTTGTACAGTTCTTTGAGACGTTTCATAACTCGGAATTTGTGAAGTCAGCAAACTTGAGCGTTACGGAATTTTATAGAGAAAGTGGTGGATTTATGCCAGAAAACTTTTAAACTTGAGTAGTTTTCCGAAATTTTGCGAGGATTTTTCAAACCACCCGCTTTTCTGAAGGCTTGCTCGTGCACAGTTACTTAGAAACTTTGTAAGTTGGAAACTGTGAGGAAGGGAAACTTGTGTCTTACGGCAAATTATAGCAATGAGTTGGCTGTTGGTGTCAGCAGAGTTTCAAATTAGGACATCTTCAGGCATTTTGCAAAAAAAAATAAAAAACTGGCGCGTTTCTTAAAACTCGCTCTTGTACAGTTCTTTGAGAAAATTCATAACTCGGAATCTGTCAAGTCAGCAAACTTGAGCCTTACGGCGTTTTATAGAGAAAGTGTGGTTTTTGGTGCCAGAAACTTTTAAACTTGAGTAGTTTCAGAAATCTTGCGAGGATTTTTCAAACCACCGCTTTTCTGAAGGCTTGTTCGTGTACAGTTACTTTAGAAACTTCGTAAGTTGGAAACTGTGAGGAAGGGAAACTTGTGTCTTACGGCAAATTATGGCAATGAGTTGGCTGTTGGTGTCAGGAAAGTTTCAAATTTAGGACATTACGCGGCATTTAGCAAACCAATTCAAAAACCGGCGCGTTTCCTAAAACTCGCTGTTGTACAGTTCTTTGAGACGTTTCATAACTCGGAATTTGTGAAGTCAGCAAAGTTGAGCGTTACGGAATTTTATAGAGAAAGTGGTGGTTTTATACCAGAAAACTTTTAAACTTGAGTAGTTTTCAGAAATTTTGCGAGGATTTTTCAAACCACCGCTTTTCTGAAGGCTTGTTCATGCCACAGTTACTTTAGAAACTTCGTAAGTTGGAAACTGTGAGGAAGAGAAACTTGTGTCTTATGGCAAATTATGGCAATGAGTTGGCTGTTGGTGTCAGGAGAGTTTCAAATTTAGGACATCTTCAGGAATTTTCCAAAAAAAAATAAAAAACTGGCGCGTTTCTTAAAACTCGCTCTTGTACAGTTCTTTGAGAAAATTCATAACTCGGAATCTGTCCAGTCAGCAAACTTGAGCCTTACGGCGTTTTATAGAGAAAGTGTGGTTTTTGTGCCAGAAAACTTTTAAACTTGAGTAGTTTTCAGAAATTTTGCGAGGATTTTTCAAACCACCGCTTTTCTGAAGGCTTGTTCGTGTACAGTTACTTTAGAAACTTCGTAAGTTGGAAACTGTGAGGAAGGGAAACTTGTGTCTTACGGCAAATTATGGCAATGAGTTGGCTGTTGGTGTCAGGAAAGTTTCAAATTTAGGACATATTGAGGCATTTAGCAAAAAAAATCAAAACTGGCGCGCTTCTTAAAACTCGCTCTTGTACAGTTCTTTTAGAAGATTCATAGCTCGAAATCTGTGAGTCAGCAAACTTGAGCGTTACGGCATTTTATAGAGAAAGTGTGGTTTTTGTGCCAGAAAACTTTTAAACTTGAGTAGTTTTGAGAAATTTTGCGACGATTTTCGAACCCACCGCTTTTCTGAAGGCTTGCTCGTGCACAGTTACTTTAGAAACTTCGTAAGTTGGAAACTGTGAGGAAGAGAAACTTGTGTCTTATGGCAAATTATGGCAATGAGTTGGCTGTTGGTGTCAGGAAAGTTTCAAATTTAGGACATTACGCGGCATTTAGCAAAACAATTCAAAAACCGGCGCGTTTCTTAAAACTCGTTGTTGTACAGTTCTTGAGACGTTTCATAATTCGGAATTTGTGAAGTCAGCAAACTTGAGCGTTACGGAATTTTATAGAGAAAGTGGTGGTTTTATGCCAGAAAACTTTAAACTTGAGTAGTTTTCCGAAATTTTGCGAGGATTTTTCAAAACCACCGCTTTTCTGAAGGCTTGCTCGTGCACAGTTACTTTAGAAACTTTGTAAGTTGGAAACTGTGAGGAAGGGAAACTTGTGTCTTACGGCAAATTATAGCAATGAGTTGGCTGTTGGTGTCAGCAGAGTTTCAAATTTAGGACATCTTCAGGCATTTTGCAAAAAAAAATAAAAAACTGGGCGCGTTTCTTAAAACTCGCTCTTGTACAGTTCTTTGAGAAAATTCATAACTCGGAATCTGTCAAGTCAGCAAACTTGAGCCTTACGGCGTTTATAGAGAAAGTGTGGTTTTTGTGCCAGAAAACTTTAAACTTGAGTAGTTTTCAGAAATCTTGCGAGGATTTTTTCAAACCACCGCTTTTCTGAAGGCTTGTTCGTGTACAGTTACTTTAGAAACTTCGTAAGTTGGAAACTGTGAGGAAGGGAAACTTGTGTCTTACGGCAAATTATGGCAATGAGTTGGCTGTTGGTGTCAGGAAAGTTTCAAATTTAGGACATTACGCGGCATTTAGCAAACCAATTCAAAAACCGGCGCGTTTCCTAAAACTCGCTGTTGTACAGTTCTTTGAGACGTTTCATAACTCGGAATTTGTGAAGTCAGCAAAGTTGAGCGTTACGGAATTTTATAGAGAAAGTGGTGTTTTATACCAGAAAACTTTAAACTTGAGTAGTTTTCAGAAATTTTGCGAGGATTTTTCAAACCACCGCTTTTCTGAAGGCTTGTTCATGCACAGTTACTTTAGAAACTTCGTAAGTTGGAAACTGTGAGGAAGAGAAACTTGTGTCTTATGGCAAATTATGGCAATGAGTTGGCTGTTGGTGTCAGGAGAGTTTCAAATTTAGGACATCTTCAGGAATTTTCCAAAAAAAATAAAAAACTGGCGCGCTTCTTAAAACTCGCTCTTGTACAGTTCTTTGAGAAAATTCATAACTCGGAATCTGTGATGTCAGCAAACTTGAGCCTTACGGCGTTTTATAGAGAAAGTGTGGTTTTTGTGCCAGAAAACTTTTAAACTTGAGTAGTTTTCAGAAATTTTGCGAGGATTTTTCAAACCACCGCTTTTCTGAAGGCTTGTTCGTGTACAGTTACTTTAGAAACTTCGTAAGTTGGAAACTGTGAGGAAGGGAAACTTGTGTCTTACGGCAAATTATGGCAATGAGTTGGCTGTTGGTGTCAGGAAAGTTTCAAATTTAGGACATTACGCGGCATTTAGCAAAACAATTCAAAAACCGGCGCGTTTCTTAAAACTCGTTGTTGTACAGTTCTTTGAGACGTTTCATAACTCGGAATTTGTGAAGTCAGCAAAGTTGAGCGTTACGGAATTTTATAGAGAAAGTGGTGGTTTTATGTCAGAAAACTTTTAAACTTGAGTAGTTTTCAGAAATTTTGCGAGGATTTTTCAAACCACCGCTTTTCTGAAGGCTTGTTCATGCACAGTTACTTTAGAAACTTCGTAAGTTGGAAACTGTGAGGAAGAGAAACTTGTGTCTTATGGCAAATTATGGCAATGAGTTGGCTGTTGGTGTCAGGAAAGTTTCAAATTTAGGACATTACGCGGCATTTAGCAAAACAATTCAAAAACCGGCGCGTTTCTTAAAACTCGTTGTTGTACAGTTCTTTGAGACGTTTCATAACTCGGAATTTGTGAAGTCAGCAAACTTGAGCGTTACGGAATTTTATAGAGAAAGTGGTGGTTTTATGCCAGAAAACTTTTAAACTGAGTAGTTTTCCGAAATTTTGCGAGGATTTTTCAAACCACCGCTTTTCTGAAGGCTTGCTCGTGCACAGTTACTTTAGAAACTTTGTAAGTTGGAAACTGTGAGGAAGGGAAACTTGTGTCTTACGGCAAATTATAGCAATGAGTTGGCTGTTGGTGTCAGGAGAGTTTCAAATTTAGGACATCTTCAGGCATTTTGCAAAAAAAAATAAAAACTGGCGCGTTTCTTAAAACTCGCTCTTGTACAGTTCTTTGAGAAAATTCATAACTCGGAATCTGTCAAGTCAGCAAACTTGAGCCTTACGGCGTTTTATAGAGAAAGTGTGGTTTTTGTGCCAGAAAACTTTTAAACTTGAGTAGTTTTCAGAAATCTTGCGAGGATTTTTCAAACCACCGCTTTTCTGAAGGCTTGTTCGTGTACAGTTACTTTAGAAACTTCGTAAGTTGGAAACTGTGAGGAAGGGAAACTTGTGTCTTACGGAAAATTATGGCAATGAGTTGGCTGTTGGTGTCAGGAAAGTTTCAAATTTAGGACATTACGCGGCATTTAGCAAACCAATTCAAAAACCGGCGCGTTTCCTAAACTCGCTGTTGTACAGTTCTTTGAGACGTTTCATAACTCGGAATTTGTGAAGTCAGCAAACTTGAGCGTTACGGAATTTTATAGAGAAAGTGGTGGTTTTATGCCAGAAAACTTTTAAACTTGAGTAGTTTTCAGAAATTTTGCGAGGATTTTTCAAACCACCGCTTTTCTGAAGGCTTGTTCGTGCACAGTTACTTTAGAAACTTCGTAAGTTGGAAACTGTGAGGAAGAGAAACTTGTGTCTTATGGCAAATTATGGCAATGAGTTGGCTGTTGGTGTCAGGAAAGTTTCAAATTTAGGACATTACGCGGCATTTAGCAAAACAATTCAAAAACCGGCGCGTTTCTTAAAACTCGCTGTTGTACAGTTCTTTGAGACGTTTCATAACTCGGAATTTGGGAAGTCAGCAAACTTGAGCGTTAGGGCATTTTATAGAGAAAGTGGTGGTTTTATGCCAGAAAACTTTTAAACTTGAGTAGTTTTCCGAAATTTTGCGAGGATTTTTCAAACCACCGCTTTTCTGAAGGCTTGCTCGTGCACAGTTACTTTAGAAACTTTGTAAGTTGGAAACTGTGAGGAAGGGAAACTTGTGTCTTACGGCAAATTATAGCAATGAGTTGGCTGTTGGTGTCAGGAGAGTTTCAAATTTAGGACATCTTCAGGCATTTTGCAAAAAAAAATAAAAAACTGGCGCGTTTCTTAAAACTCGCTCTTGTACAGTTCTTTGAGAAAATTCATAACTCGGAATCTGTCAAGTCAGCAAACTTGAGCCTTACGGTCGTTTTATAGAGAAAGTGTGGTTTTTGTGCCAGAAAACTTTTAAACTTGAGTAGTTTTCAGAAATCTAGCGAGGATTTTTCAAACCACCGCTTTTCTGAAGGCTTGTTCATGTACAGTTTACTTTAGAAACTTCGTAAGTTGGAAACTGTGAGGAAGGGAAACTTGTGTCTTACGGCAAATTATGGCAATGAGTTGGCTGTTGGTGTCAGGAAAGGTTTCAAATTTAGGACATTACGCGGCATTTAGCAAACAATTCAAAAACCGGCGCGTTTCCTAAAACTCGCTGTTGTACAGTTCTTTGAGACGTTTCATAACTCGGAATTTGTGAAGTCAGCAAAGTTGAGCGTGTACGGAATTTATAGAGAAAGTGGTGGTTTTATGCCAGAAAACTTTTAAACTTGAGTAGTTTTCAGAAATTTTGCGAGGATTTTTCAAACCACCGCTTTTCTGAAGGCTTGTTCATGCACAGTTACTTTAGAAACTTCGTAAGTTGGAAACTGTGAGGAAGAGAAACTTGTGTCTTATGGCAAATTATGGCAATGAGTTGGCTGTTGGTGTCAGGAGAGTTTCAAATTTAGGACATCTTCAGGCATTTTGCAAAAAAAAATAAAAAACTGGCGCGTTTCTTAAAACTCGCTCTTGTACAGTTCTTTGAGAAAATTCAGAACTCGGAATCTGTCAAGTCAGCAAACTTGAGCCTTACGGCGTTTTATAGAGAAAGTGTGGTTTTTGTGCCAGAAAACTTTTAAACTTGAGTAGTTTCAGAAATCTTGCGAGGATTTTTCAAACCACCGCTTTTCTGAAGGCTTGTTCATGTACAGTTACATTAGAAACTTCGTAAGTTGGAAACTGTGAGGAAGGGAAACTTGTGTCTTACGGCAAATTATGGCAATGAGTTGGCTGTTGGTGTCAGGAAAGTTTCAAATTTAGGACATTACGCGGCATTTAGCAAACCAATTCAAAAACCGGCGCGTTTCCTAAAACTCGCTGTTGTACAGTTCTTTGAGACGTTTCATAACTCGGAATTTGTGAAGTCAGCAAAGTTGAGCGTTACGGAATTTTATAGAGAAAGTGGTGGTTTTATGTCAGAAAAACTTTTAAACTTGAGTAGTTTTCAGAAATTTTGCGAGGATTTTTCAAACCACCGCTTTTCTGAAGGCTTGTTCATGCACAGTTACTTTAGAAACTTCGTAAGTTGGAAACTGTGAGGAAGAGAAACTTGTGTCTTATGGCAAATTATGGCAATGAGTTGGCTGTTGGTGTCAGGAAAGTTTCAAATTTAGGACATTACGCGGCATTTAGCAAACCAATTCAAAAACCGGCGCGTTTCCTAAAACTCGCTGTTGTACAGTTCTTTGAGACGTTTCATAACTCGGAATTTGTGAAGTCAGCAAAGTTGAGCGTTACGGAATTTTATAGAGAAAGTGGTGGTTTTATGCCAGAAAACTTTTAAACTTGAGTAGTTTTCAGAAATTTTGCGAGGATTTTTCAAACCACCGCTTTTTCTGAAGGCTTGTTCATGCACAGTTACTTTAGAAACTTGGTAAGTTGGAAACTGTGAGGAAGAGAAACTTGTGTCTTATGGCAAATTATGGCAATGAGTTGGCTGTTGGTATCAGGAAAGTTTCAAATTTAGGACATTACGCGGCATTTAGCAAAACAATTCAAAAACCGGCGCGTTTCTTAAAACTCGCTGTTGTACAGTTCTTTGAGACGTTTCATAACTCGGAATTTGTGAAGTCAGCAAACTTGAGCGTTACGGAATTTATAGAGAAAGTGGTGTTTTTATGCCAGAAAACTTTTAAACTTGAGAAGTTTTCAGAAATTTTGCGAGGATTTTTTCAAACCCACCGCTTTTCTGAAGGCTTGCTCGTGCACAGTTACTTAGAAACTTTGTAAGTTGGAAACTGTGAGGAAGGGAAACTTGTGTCTTATGGCAAATTATAGCAATGAGTTGGCTGTTGGTGTCAGGAGAGTTTCAAATTTAGGACATCTTCAGGCATTTTGCAAAAAAAAATAAAAAACGGGCGCGTTTCTTAAAACTCGCTCTTGTACAGTTCTTTGAGAAAATTCATAACTCGGAATCTGTGAAGTCAGCAAACTTGAGCCTTACGGCGTTTTATAGAGAAAGTGTGGTTTTTGTGCCAGAAAACTTTAAACTTGAGTAGTTTTCAGAAATTTTGAGAGGATTTTTCAAACCACCCGCTTTCTGAAGGCTTGTTCGTGCACACTTACTTTAGAAACTTCGTAACTTGGAAACTGTGAGGAAGAGAAACTGTGCGTTATGGCACATTATAGGAATGAGTTGGCTGTTTGTGTCAGGAGAGTTTCAAATTTAGGACATTCTGAGGCATTTAGCAAAAAAATTCAAAAACTGGCGCGTTTCTTAAAACTCGCTCTTGAACAGTTCGTTGAGAAGATTCATAACTCGGAATCTGTGAAGTCAGCAAACTTGAGCGTTACGGCATTTTATAGAGAAAGTGTGGTTTTTGTGCCAGAAAACTTTTAAACTTGAGTAGTTCTCAGAAATTTTGCGAGGATTTTTTCAAACCACCGCTTTTCTGAAAGCTTGGTTCTTGCACGGTTACTTTAGAAACTTCGTACCTTGGAAACTGTGAAGAAAGGAACTTGCGCGCTTCGGCACATTATAGGAATGAGTTGGGCTGTTTGTGTCAGGAGAGTTCAAATTAGGACATCTTCAGGCATTTTGCAAAAAAAAATAAAAAACTGGCGCGTTTCTTAAAACTCGCTCTTGTACAGTTCTTTGAGAAAATTAATAACTCGGAATATGTGAAGTCAGCAAACTTGAGCCTTACTGCGTTTTTATAGAGAAAGTGTGGTTTTTGTGTCAGAAAACTTTAAACTTGAGTCGGTTTCAGAAAATTTCGAAAATATTTTCAAACTACCCGCTTTCTGATGGTGTGTTCGTGCACAGTTACTTTAGAAACTTCGTAAACTTGCAAACTGTGAATAAAGGAAACTTGTGCGTTATGGCACATTATAGGAATGAGTTGGCCGTTTGTGTCAGGAGAGTTTCAAATTGAGGACATATTGAGGCATTTTGCAAAAAAATTCAAAAACGGGGCGCGTTCTTAAAACGCGCTCTTTTAAAGTTCTTTGAGAAGATTCATAACACGGAATCTGTGAAGTCAGCAAACTTGAGGGTTACGGCATTTTATAGAGAAAGTGGGTTTTTATGCCAGAAAACTTTTAAACTTGAGTAGTTTTCAGAAATTTTGCAAATATTTTTCAAACCACCGCTTTTTCTGAAGGCTTGTTCATGCACAGTTACTTTAGAAACTTCGTAAGTTGGAAACTGTGAGGAAGGGAAACTTGTGTCTTCGGCAAATTATAGCATGAGTTGGCTGTGTGCATTAGGGCATTTCATAGGAATAACTTGGATGTTTTTAGTAGGAGAGTTTCAAATTTGGCGCATATTTTGGTATTTTGCATAACATTTCCAAAAACTGGCACGTTTTTTGAGACCCGCCCGCTACTTAAAAAAAATAATGACTCGAAAACAGTGATGACAGAAAACTAGGGAATTTCGCCATTTTGTAGAGAAAGTACTTTTCTTAGGGGAAGAATGTTTCACACTGGGGTAGTTTTCGGAACATTTCTAAACATTTTTCAAATCTGGCGCTTTATGTTTGACTGTTTTATGCACAGTTATATTAGACAATTCATAACTCGCAGACTATTCGAAAATATACATTGTGCATTACCGTGTTTTACAGAGGAAAGTTGGTTGTTTATAGCCGGGAAATGAAACATTTCGATCTCTTTTCTGCGTTTTTCGGAAATTCTTTAAATCTGCCTATGCAGAGTTATCTTATTAAATTAGTAACTCGGGAACGAGGAAGACATTAAACTTGTGCGTTGTTGCGTTTTGCAGAGAAAAAAATTGTTTTTTATGCCTATAAAGTTCCAAAATTCGATCTTTTCCAGGCATTTTTTGACAATTTTCCAAGTCAAGCGCTTGTCTTAATGCTCTTTTAGAAAATCCATAACTTGAAACGATTCTCCTTGCTGCATTTTAGAGAAAAACATTGATTGTTGTTTGTGCTTGGACAATTTGAAATTTCCAAACTTTTTATGAAAACTTCTCAGAAATTTTCAAAACCGGCCCTTCTTTCAGAACCGTTTTCAATTGAATAAATGAATGAGAAATGAGTAATGAAACAGGCGAATAAACTACAGAATCAAAATGAATTGGAGAAGAAGGTTGAACTGCAAAATGATGAATCAGAGAACCTTCTGAAAAATAGAACAAAGTTTAATACAAAAATGCTTGCTAGAAAAATTCAAACCCGCGAAAAATTAAACTCAAAGTCGATCTATTCTCAATTTTCTGCAATGTGAACAGATTAAAATGAGCATTCAAACTTCTAAACCATTTTAAAATGCAATTTAAGCTCAAATCAGTTAAGCGCTCAAAGTGTTTGAGAGTCAATTCTTCTTTGCCTGCAATTTAAGCAAATGTTCTCAAACCAAACGAGTTTTATGCGACAATTTACAAAACTAATTGCAATGGAGAATGATGATTAGGTCAAGAATACCAATTAGCCGCCGTACCACTTAAGTCGTTAGACATTAATTAAAACGCATCTGGATCTGGATTCAGTCGAAGTTTGTTCGTTCGAGGGCTTTCGAAATCGATATGTTTCGTGCAAGGTTCACAGTCATCGAACTGACCTTTCTTTGGGTTGTTTTTGAAAGCGTCCAAACCATTGGTGAGTACAGCATTTGTGTTTTTAAATTGCATTTTACTCTGGCCTTTTTCAAGCGCCAGTACCTCATTCAACATCCTCAGGCCAGCGTGACTGGCAGGATTTAGAAAGCTTGCACTCCCATCAAGGAAATCCTGAAAATTACTTGATAGTCCATCCGAAAGTCTCCCAAGAAATCATCTTTGAGCAGCCGATTTTGCTCATCCAAATGGACAAATGGTTGCTGATATTCCCCAACTCTGGTAAGTCGTTGTTTAAACATCAAGCTTAAAAGCTCAAGTCACTTTCAAAGAGTAAACCATGAACTTTGTTTTACCAACAAATGACTTTCCTGCAACGCCCCCCTGGCGATTCCAGACCTAATTCAATTATCCCGATGTGGATCCAAACCATTCTGTTCCAGACAACTTGCATTTTGCATCAAACTTCAAAGCTGAGTGGATAAAGGCCAATTCGACCTCAAATTGGGACGCCACTAAATGCAGTTTTAAAACTGGATATATCCAGGGGCTGGAGAGGTGGAGTAGAGCGGCGGTTTCCATCTGCAACACTTTACTGACGGGTTATTTCGAAATGAGGAACGACTCGTATTTTTTCGAACCCTTCAATGGCGCTCACAAATTGCTTAAAAGGTACGAATCGATTCAAAGTGCCGAATCGAAGCCAAAATTCCTTATGCCAACGAAATTTTTACGAAAGTCACTGAATAAATTGGATTTTATCGGCTAATTCCCGCTCGGTTGCTTTGCATTCCAATGTCAATTTTAATAGACTTTTAGGGAAGCGAGTTGGCGAAGTGAAAGAAAAAGCCTTTTTGAGTACAGAATCTTAAAATATTCCTTTGCAGCCAGAAGAAAAACAATTTCCCAGCGAGGCCTGTTCGGGCAGCTCACACCGATTGGCTCTTCAACCTAACAGGGGATACAATCGATATTGAAGGAAATGATAGTAGTGATGTTGATGTTAACTTTGATCGTTCCATAAATGAGAGTAACGATTCTCGATTCGAAAATGTGGATACCGAAATTCCTTTGGAGTATTTGCGGAAAGGAGCCAGTGGAAGTTATGACGAGGAAAATGGGTATTTCTATGACACTGCTTGGTCTGCGGTTATAACCGAAGGTAATTCAAGGGGAGGAACTAGGCACAAAAAAAACGGAATTCAAGGAACAAACACAACCATTTTTTGGCTCTCGAGTCAGTTTTTCAACTCTCGAGTATTTTCAGGATAATTTAGTAAACTTGGCAAGCCTGCCAATGGCATCACCTGAGATATTTTCATCAAAAGATCTAAAATTCAAGGAAAATGAGTACAGCAAATGTTGGGAAATTTAACATTTTCGTTGAATGTATGGAAATATTTAGCACTGTTTTAAATTGTGCGTCTATCTCTTTAAAGGTTAGGAATATCTGACGACACCTAATAGGAAAACGACTAAGTCTCAGCACGCTTCACCAAAAAGATCCAAATGGTGATGGAGATGTTTCCAATTTTTCTGATATCGAAGCTTCTAAACCGCGAAAAAATTACCAGTTTGTCAATTTTCCTTGCAGCTTTTAGAGGTTAGACCTATCTGGAAAAGCCTGATTCTGAAACTACAAGGGTTGATATGCCTTGATAATCCGAAAATGCTGATGAATATTCAGATAGTTTCAGAACAGTTTCTAACATAGAAGCTTTTGAATATTGGCGTCATTGGCAAACTCTTAAAATTTGACAATTTTACTCCTAGCTCTTTAGAGGTTAGGAATATCTGATACAGACTAATACCAAAAAGACAGTACTTTGGACACTATTTTAGAAAGGTCCTAATAACTACTCAGACATCGTTAGCCGTTTCTGAGATAGAAGCTTGTGAACTTTGGCAAACTAATAAAATTCTACAAGTTTACTTCTAGCCCTTTAGTGTTAGAATATCCTGGCTTCAAACTATTGAAAAAGGCACTGCTTTGAACACTTAGCAAACGGCCCTGGTGACTATGCAGCTATATTTTAACCGTTTTCTTCCAAGAAAGGCCTTATGACTTTGACAGTATGTTTAAGCATTGGCTTTTCCTTCTAAATTCGAAAGGTTGGGAAATCCTATCAAACAATTTTAAGAGAAGATAGTACTCAAATGTTCTATAAAAAAGTCCAAATCATCATTGAGGCGATCCGTTAGCCGTTCTCTTCATGGCTAGGATCCATAAAGTTGGCAGACCTTTAACAAAACATCAATTTTTTACTTCTAGCCTTTAGAGGTAGAATATCGGATAAAGACTCAGTAGAAAAAAGCTAGTACTGATACGCTCTAAGTACAAGGTCCAATATACTACTCGACATCGTTACCCGTTTCTGAGATAGATTGCAGATAAGCTTGCAAACTTAAATTCTATACGCTTTACTCTTAGCCTTCTATAGAAGGTAGGAATATCTGTTAAAACTAATGTTTAAAATAGGCAACTGTTGAGAACTCTAGCAAAACGGTCACGTGGATGACTATCAGCTCAGATTTTAAATCCGCTTTCAAAAGAAGAAGCTCGTTATCTTTGACAGTATATGTATAATCATTGGCATTTTCATCTTCTAAATTCGAAGGTTAGGAACATCCTATCAAACAATTTTAGGAGAAGATAGTACTCAACAATGTTCTATAAAAAAGGTCCAAATCATCTTTCGAGCTATCGTTAGCCGTTTCTGAGCTAGGAGCTCATAAAGTTTGGCAGACCTTTAACATCAATTTTACTTCTAGCTTTTAGAGGTTAGGAATATCTGATAAAGACTCATATCAAAAAGCCAGTACTTGAGACGACTCTATTCAAAAGAGTCCTAATGTAGCTACTCAGATATCGTTAGCCGTTTCTGAGCATAAAAGTTTGTAAACTTTGACAAACTGTAAAATTCTACAGGTTTACTCTAGCTCTTTAGAGGTTAGGAATATCTGATAAAGACTAATACCAAAAAAAGCAGTACTTTGACAACTCTTCTAGAAAGGCCTAATAATACATCAGATATCGTTAACCGTTCTGAGATAGAAGCTTGTTAAACTTTGGCAAACTAATAAATTCTAAAGCTTACTTCTAGCCCTTAGTGGTTAGGAATATCTGATTAAAAACTAATTTGAAAAAGCACTGTACTTAGACCTCTCTACAGGAGCTCATAAAGTTGGCAGACCTTAACATCAATTTTACTTCTAGCTCTTTAGAGGGTTAGGAGTATCTGATAAAGACTAATATCAAAAAACCAGTACTTGGGACGCTCTATTACAAAGGTCCTAATTACTACTCAGATATCGTAGCCGTTTCTGAGATAGAAGCTTGTAAACTTTGACAAACTGTAAAATCTTACAGGTTTACTCCTAGCTCTTTAGAGGTAGGAATATCTGATAAGACTAATCCAAAAAAGCCAGTCTTGGACGCTCTTTAAAATGAAGCGCGTAATATCTACTCAGCATCGTTAGCCGTTCTGAGATAGAAGCTTGTAAACTTTGACAAACAATGTAAATTCTACAGTTACTTCTCAGCCCTTAGGGTAGGAACTATCTGCTTAAACTAATTTATATAAAGGCACTGACTTGAACACTCTAGCACAACGTCCCTGGTGGACTATGCAGCTAGATTTTCCTTTTTCCAAGAATAAAAAAACTCTTATACTTTGAACAGTATATTTTTAATCATTGGCTTTTCCCTTCTAAATTCGAAAGGTTAGGAAAATCCTCTCAACAATTTTAAGGAGATGAATAACTCTCAAAATGTTCTATAAAAAGGTCCAAATCATCATTGAGGTATCGTTATCCGTTCTTGAGCTAGGAGCTCATAAAGTTTTGGCCGACCTTTATCATCAATTTTACTTCTAGCTCGTTAGAGGTTAGGAAACTCTGATAAAGGCCACTAATATCAAAAGCCATACTTGGCGCTCTATTAAAAAGGTTCTAATTAATACTCCAGATATCGTCTCCGTTTTTGAGATAGAAGCTTGTACCTTTGGCAACCTCTAAATTATACAAGTTAACCTCCTAGCTTTTAGAGGTTTGACTTAATCTATGACTTAACCTTGCGAATCAAGCATATGCATAAACATGCGATTTAGAGGCTTATTATGACAACTAATCAAATTTCATTATTCAAAGTTTTTCACTTTATTTCTTAGATGTTTAAAGATGTTGCTTCTTCAGATTTTAATCCGTCCGTCGCTTGTAAACTTTCGCGTTTTCTTGTTGCTCATTCTATTCTTTAGAGTTATAATAAATTTCGCCTAAAAGCCTTAGGTGAATGAACTTTGGAGATCTTCAACAATCTTCAAAGAGACGCTTGACTTCTAACATCAAGCTCTTTCTTGAATCCTCTATTGTATGTTATTCACTTTCAAACCTTGACAACTCCTTCTCCGAAGCTTAGGATATTTACTGGAAATAAAAAATTTCTTTCAATTCCCGCTATTTCATCAGGTGCAAAACTTTGCCACCCGGTGCTGTACAATCGCTGTCGGTGTGACCATGCCTCATATCCGTCCATGAAGGACAAAGTCCAGCAGTAACGTCTTGTCTTGGCCTTAATGAACATAGTAGGTAACCTATCAGAATTCCAATACCTAAACCAAACTGGTTTTTTTTTAGGTGAGTGCGATCTAACAACCCAGGAACCATCCTAGGCCCAACATTAATCTGGTTCATTGCCAGACTGTTTGTCTAAACGAGGACAGCAGATGAAGTCGTGCGGCTGAAAACTGCGAAAAAATCCCTGAAAATGTGAATACTGGACAAACTCACGCTCAATTGAAACCTGGGACAGCCGAGCTGATGTTGGCCATTTGCAACAGTTGTGAACTCTTTGCAGATTGTTGTTAGTGCCTGAAACATGTTCTGGATTTTTCCAGATCTGATACTAGGGCGGACCTTCTGGATATGCCCGCGTAGGGGAGTGTGTGGACCCTAAAGAAGCTGCGCTCTAAAAGAGGACGAAGGCCTAACCAGTGCCTTTATTATCGCACATGAAATGGCTCACATGTAAGCCATTAATGCTCTAAATGATCACGTTAAAGAGAAATCTGTTTTAAGGTTGGTTTAAGTCATGATGGAGACAAAAGACTACAGGAACGCATTGTGGCCAAGATGCCAGCACGAAGGAAGCGTGATGGCGCCATGTGTCTGCCCCCAAAAAAAAAAAAAAATTTCATCAAGTGCTCTGGTCAAAGTGGCTCGAAAAGGGAGTACAAGCCGAAGTTGGGTATTAAATCCAAACTCCTCCTTTTATACCGCAAAAATTCTCTCTGCAGCAATTGGACGTGTTTATCAAACGCGCCCGCTCCAAAGTGGAAATCCAACTCATTGCCACCCTCCAAACGGTTTTCAGCCATGATAGCAGTCGGATGGGAGTTATGGGGATGGGTAACAATGTTTAATGCCTCGGTATACTCTGTTTCCTTCATGCTTCTTCCAGATACTTAATGTGTCGAGTCCTTCGACATAATCGAGCCTTGTTGCCCACTTAATGGTCGCCAAAAGACTCCCCCTTGGTATTCAAGACCAAAAAGGTCCGCCCTTGGGAGGTGACTGAATGGCGGATTTGCTAAGGTGGGCTACTAAGGCCATTTTTTATTTCCTCCAATTACCGTAATAGCTGTAGTGGTGCCTGAATGGAATATTGTCAGCGAAATTCCCCAAATGCCCAACCAGGTGCCGGTCTCCTCAATCCCCACATGGCGGATGGAGGCGATGGGCTTGTGGGGTCCCTGTTTTCGCGTTCTGTGGCGTTGGAGTGCAGATCGATATAGGAATTGCGATAATAATCCCAGTAAGGCCTTTAGTTTACGCAACAGGAAAACTGACTTCTAGTCGTCTAGAACACTTTAAAAGTGAGCCCAATACCTAAGAAACTGTGATTTTATTTTGGCCTGTCCTTTGGAGGCAAAGACTGGAAGGAAGGCGCCAAAGAAGACTACGTCCTCACCAAGGCAACCTGTTTGAGAACCATTTGTGGATCTGAGGCCAACAAGTGCGAAATGCTGCCCCGGATCCTCCCCATAGCCCCTTTCCTAGCACCCGACACCTGGTTGCCCTACTAAAGTCTCGAAGGTATAACAAAGATCTCCATTTGATCCCAGGGCAGTGAATGACCTATATGTGGACTATTTAGAGGAATGCAAATGCTCAAGTTCCTGCCAGGAGTGAGAGCGTACCAGAGATTCTTGCCCCTGGGGAAAACCTCAGATGGCAACGCCCATGTCCTACTAAGATGAGGACCAATTTGATCCAGTACGTATGAGTGTTGTGTAGAGCAGAGAGTTTTTGTTAGAGGATATGATTTGTAGGGAAAGTGCCTTCTGATTGGCTGCGACGGCAGTGAGCTCATACCCTCGTGTCGGGACAGATGGGGAACCTGTGGAGGCGACCGGTTCTGGATGCACAACCACCAACCACCATCCTCTGGGGGACAATGCCAAACGAATAGGTTCACCCTTTTCGTTTGTTTGTTTACAACTCCAGCTAACACCCCAAGAGTTTTAGAAGTGAAAGAAGATCACGGTTTTTCCCCAGATATGGCCTCGGCAATATTGGAGGCCAATGCTCTCCTTCCGGACAAGTCGCCGAAAAGAACTCCTACTTGCTTTTGTGACGAACCGGAGAAGCAGGTCATGCGGTCGCTTATATTCCTCAACACTGTGCCGAATTCAAAAAGTGGTGGAAGGTGCACATTTTTTTTTTCCCAGACGGATGGAGGTGTCCATGAATTTTGGCACATTGGTCATTGTTGCAGAGTGTGCTTATGGTCAATCTTTTTGTTTAGAAAACAAAAATTGCCAGGATTCAGTCTTCATGTCTGCAACTTTGTTATCCTCCAGCATTATTTCCTCAGCGAGAAACAAGCTCTGCAGGTCTTAAGGTCTCGCCAACATCGCCAATAGTCCAGTCCACAAGAGCTCAAGGTTGTCCTTCCACCAAATCATCTGGATCATGGGGTGTGGGGTCCTGGTTCCCGAAGTGCGACGGGGGCCAACGCCAAAAACCCGCTCGGGCTTGTTGGACCAACTCTGAACGCCAACTGGTGTGCAGCAAACGCAAGTTTGGTCTTGCAGTTTCCTGCAGTGGACAACCATGGAACTAAGTGGCAACTAAACTTCGGGTTGAGGTTCCCGGAGTTATTCCACATGGGTGATAGCCAGTATTCAGGTGCCGAGTTCCATGGGTGGCGAGGGAGTCTGGGGAAACCTTGCAGCTGCCACCTGCAGGTAGACTTGGGACATGCAAGAGGAGTTTCATGGTGCCCAATGCAAAGTCCTCACAGCGAGCAGCTGGCGTGAGCATTTGAGGGCAACATGGTTAGGCCCAGCCTGGTGCCTTCGAGTCCCCCATCTAACACAGCCTTCAAAGGTAGTCCTTGGGTGGGTGCTATGTCTCGGCAGTCCAGCAGTGGTCTGAGGGTTGTATGTTTTGTAGTTGGTTGTTAGTTAGCTTCCCTATTCCTCTTGCGCTGCATTCAGTCTTTTAAACGCTCCATTTGACTCAGTTTTCCCATCTGCTTCCGTCCAAATTTAATTTTTTTAGCTGAATGGTATGCATGCTACATTCGTTGCTTATGTTCGGCAGTGTGGTCCTGGCATCAGCTCCAGACGGCGTTGTCCGGTCTGCTGATGAGTCCCTGTGAGCCTCGCCCACCTCACAAGGCAATTTGCGCCGGCAAACTCTTACTCGCTATCGTTCCGCAACCGCTGTGTATGAGGAGGAAGATGTGGGGGTGCCAAGGACGAGTCCAGTACTCGCTTTTATCTGCTTGAGCGCTATCTGCCAGCTAAGGGGCTTTAGGAGGTGTGTCTGCGAAGGTTGGCCGCGGTCTTTGGATAAGAATGTGAAGAAGGCATGGTTTTTTTGATTGGAATAGTGTATAAGTTTGGGAGGACTTGAAGCAAAATTTAATGGGATTTTGCTATTTTGTTCCCTCTTACTTAGAGGCCCTATCTATAACAGATCAGTAAAAAGGTTTACAGTCTGTTTCTTCTCTCCCTGGTTTTGGTCAACTTGCAACATTTCTGCTTGCCCAGTTTAAAGATTTTGCAACTTTGGACTGATTTTTCTTGGCAATTACCAAAAAAGTTCAGCATTCCATTGCATTTAGAGCTGAACCGGCTGTTCTCATCGGCCCATGATGACTCAAAAACGCTTTTCAGAGTTATTTTACGTGGAATAGTGATTCTCAACTTATAGAACAAACTCGTTTACGTTAAAAGCGGGCACGATGCGATCGGAGTCGTTTAGAGGCATGTATTATTTTTGCGCAAAATGCGCGAGATGAAACTTCACTTGTAATATTAAACATAACAAAACCAATATATAAGTGCCATAAAACGAATTTGATTTAGATAATACATGGACCGCTAGAGCTAACAATAACAAAGCCTCCGGTTGGCGTACGAAATATTACCTGCAAAAGTCGCTGCAACCTTTGTGCACGCTTCGTTGCCGCTTTTTTGAGTTCGGTTTTTCCTCTTTCCCCTCAAACAAACGTGCCCACCCTGTTTGTTAGGAAAAAATGCCGTTTTAATTATCCTAATTTGTTTTACCGTTTTCAACTCATTCGCATAAAGCTGCCTGAATAAAGTGATTGTGTCTGGATGCGTGTGGGTGCATGGCAAACTGTTCCAGAATTCCGATTGTTCACAAATCAATGGATCGCGTTTTGCTCGAAAAGTTTTCTTCGGTTTGTGTTCCGATTTAATTTTTCTATGAAAAATGTAAGTGTAGTTTAAGAACACACGAACGGCCATTTCCTGCAACGAGGCCGAGTAATAACTACTAACTTTTCCCTGTAGACCAAACACTGAATTTCCATACCTAAGTTTTCAGTAGTGACTGCTTAAAAACTGAATAATTTTGAGGAAAAAAGACAAACATGTAATTTTTTTCATTGTTTAGAATTAGATGAGGGGCTTTAAATCAATCACGGTTAGTTTTAGTTTTAGACTTTATTTTTTCATTTTTTTTAGCTCAAGTTAAGACTACTTGTTTTCCGAAAACTAAACCGCTAGGTCTTTGTCTTTTCTTCTTTCTCTGGAAAAAAAAGCGCACCTATTTTCTATAATGTAGGTGACTTTTTTCGTGAATGCTAGTTTTCCTGGGTTGAAGTAAATATCAACGTTCTGATTGCAATAACTTTCGACGGACCGCTGTTTGGCCGTTAAACGTACAAAATTCCTATCTCAAAACCTAAACAGCAGAGAGATCCTTTCATCGGCTAGAAAAGGACCTTTTGTCTCAATAGTCCGTAAACATCTCTTAAAATCGTAGTTTTTGTTGGGCTAGTCAAAGTTCACAATTTTGGTTGCAAATCTACCTTCTAAACCTCGCTCGTTTAAGTTCAACTTACTAAAATTTATCTCTCAAGATATTAAAAGCTATTTTGGTGCCCCGGGTGCCTGTTATTCCGCCATAAAAAGCGACTTTTTTCTCCATATCCCTTGTTAAATTCCTTGACATCCCGGTTTTTTTTGTTGCGCTGAGAACAAAAGTTTCAAATTTTGGTTCAAATCTATCTCTAAAAACTGGGCCCATTATAAGCTTCAACCCCTTTTACAAATTAATATCTCAAAGACTAATACGGTATTTCTATGTACTATTATTCCGGCAAAGAAAACGCTTTTTGCCCATAATTCCGTGTAAATTCCTTGAAATCCCGTGTTTTTGTGCGTCGACACAAAGTTTTCAATTTGGTTGCACATCTACCTTCAAACAACTCGCGTCACTATATAAGAAACTTTAAATATATCAAGTACGCTAAACAGAGCTATTACTGACCTATTATTACGCCGAAAAAATCCCTGTTTTTGGCTCATATATTATCCGTGTAAATAGATGGTAAATCCGTTTTTTGCGTTGGAGGAAAAACTTCAAATTTGTAAATCACTTTAAAACTCGCTTTTATAAGTTCACTTCTAAAATAATATCTCAAGACTTACACAAGCTACTTACTGGGTCCTGTATTATTCCGCCAGAAAAAGCCTTTTTTTTGCCTATATTCCGTGTAAATCCTTGAAAAATCCCGGTTTTTTGATGCGTCTGTAGACAAAAGTGTACAATTTTGGTTTCAAAATTGATGCTTCTAAAACTCGCTCATTTATAAGTTCCAACTTTCAAATAATATCTAAGATCACACGCTTTCTGGTGGCTATTATTCGCCAGAAAGAACGCGATTTTTTTCTATATTCCTCGTTTAATCTCTTGAAATCCCCGTTTTTGTTGCGCGAGAACAAAGTTTCAATTTTGTATCAAACTTATCTTTCTAAACCGTCTCATTTAAATCCAACTACTAAAATTAATCTCGAAGATCTACACACAGCGATTCTGGTACTGGAATTTATTCCGCCAGAAAAAAAGCCTGGTTTTGTATATTCGTGTAATGTCCTTGAAATCCCGGTTTTTGTTGGCGCTGAGACAAAAGTTGTACAATTTTGGTTCAATCTGATTCTTCTAAAACTCGCTTATGTTTAAGTCAAACGTATAAAATTAATATCCCAAGATTTAAACAAGCACGTCTGTGCCATTATGGTGCCTATCGTCGCCAAAAAAGACTGCATTTTTCTCCATATTCCGTGTGAATGCGCCTTGAATGCAGTTTTGGGGCGAGCAAAAATTGTAAATTTGGTTGCAATCATTTTCTAAACTCGCTTATTTATAAGTTAACTACCTATAAAATTAATATCCAAATTAAAACAAGCTATTCTGTTGCCTTTATACCGCCAGCAAAAGCTTCTTTTACTCCATAATTCGTGTAAATGTTCCTTGAAACTCGCGGTTTTTGTTGCGCTGAGACAAAAGTTTCAAATGTTGGTTTCAAATGATATCTTCTAAACACCTCGCTTATTTTAAGTCAACGTTATTAACAATTAATATCCCAATGACTTTAAACAAGCTATTTGTGCCCCATTTCTCCGTCAGAAAGCGCTTTTTCGCAATTCAGTGTAAATCTCCTGTTGAGAGTTCCAGTTTTGTTGCGATCAAAAGGTTAAATTGGGTCAAATCTACTTCGACATGCATTATAGTTCATTAAAAATTCGTCAAGATCTCCTTAAAAGCTCTCGTGTTCTCTTATACACGTCAATAAAACTAATCAGAATAAAACTATTTATTGCTCATATTCGCCAGACAAAGCGTTTGCTCTATGTCAACTTCCCGAACCAGTTTTTGTTGCGCGAGGAAAAAGTTTTCAAATTTGGTTTCGAAATCTTATCTTCTAAACACTCGCTAATTATAAGTTCACTTTACTAAAAATTAATATCGAGCAACGATTTAACAAGTTATTTGGTGCCCTTATTCCGCAGAAAAGCGCCTTTTCTCCAATATTCCGTGTAAAATTGCATTGAAGTTCCGAGTTTTTGTTGACGTGAGATCAAAGTTTCAAATTTGGTTGCAAATCTATCTTGAACTCGCTCATTTCTAGTTCAACTAAATTAATATTCATCAAGATTTGAACACGCTCATTCTGGTGCCTATATTTCCGCCGAAAAAAGCCGTTTTCTCGATATTCCTGTAAATGCCTTGAATCCCAGTTTTTGTATTTATGGCGCAGACCAAAAGCAAATTGTTGTGCAAATATCTCATCTAAACTCGCTGTTTATAAGTTCACGTACTAAAATTAATATCAACAATTTAAAAAAGCTATTCTCTGCTGTATATTCATCCGCAAAAAGCCTGCTTTTTCTTGCCATATTCCGTGTAATTCTCCGAAATCCCGGTTTGTGTTGCGATGGACTAAATTTCAAATTTTAGTTTGCAAATCTACTTAAAAAACTCGCTATTTATAAGTATCACTTATTAAAATCCAATACTCAAGATTACACCGCTAATTCGATGCCTATTATTCGCCAGAAAGCACAGTTTTTTCCCGCCATATTCCGGCAATCCCTGAAATCCCAGTTTTTGTTGCGATGAGGAAAAAGTTTGAAATTCGCTGTTTTATAAGTTCACTTATAAAAAATAATATCTCGAAATTTCAACAAACCAGAATAATGCCCCTTACAGCGCTAGAAACAGCGCATTTTTGCCATGTTTCTCCCTAAAATTCTCCCTAAAACCCCCATTTTTCTTGCGCTGAGACAACATTTTAAGTTCTGGTTGGTAAAGAATTGTTTGTTATGTAAATGATGAACTTCTGAAAATCCACTGTTATTACAGTCAATAATGAATACAAATAGCGATGCCGTTTGACTCTCACTATAGAAACGTGTATTTTTCTTCGTCCAAATTGCACTGCAATGTTCTAAAAAATCACTGATTCCCATGAAAACTGCATCAAAATGCCTTCTGACTGACAAATGTTTAGGAGTCCGAACTTAAGAAATAAATCTCAAAAAGCAGACGCTACTCCTACGTTTTTGAGTCCAATCTGAGAGCCGCATTTTGTCTATATCCTTCGTATATTTGGCGAAAAACCATCGCCATTTTTGATTGGTTGGCTCGATAATTTTTTGAAATTTGTCTACATCACCCTACTTTCTCACAAGCCATTGTTACAACATTCTTGGTTCATCTCAGATAAAAATTGTTGAAGCCCAAAACCATTTAAATACAGAAATATGCTTCAGCTCATTCAAGCCAGTCACCTTTTCCTCTATACTTCTGAAAATGGTTCATTAAAGATCGCAGTTTTGAATAGGCATGGGACGATTTTCGAAAAACGTTGTTTTTTCCAAGGCCAACTTCGGTTTTTTTACTGACGACTCGTTTTGCTAGGACACTAAACTTTTAAATTTTATTTCAAGTGGCACACTGTAGTCCGACTCACTGGAAAGAGCACGATTTCTGCTTTGCGAATTTTTTGGAGTCTTCCACTGACGATGCTTCTTGCTGCAAAACATCCTGACCATTGGAATGGAAAAAGAAGTTTACATTTTTCTATGTTTTGGCCCAATTTGCTTGATCCATTTTCTGCGAATCAAACATTTTTTTAAAAATTTATATAAATGTTGATACTTAAATAGTCAGTGCTCACCAGTTGAAATTAAATGTTATTACCGAAATAAAAATAACAAGCCCGCCATCAGTTTTTTGGACTGGCATGAAACGAGCATATTAAAACTCGGCATTATTCTGTTTGATAATATATTTTATCTTATAAGAAACTACTAATAGAGCGAGTTTATAAAATAATTTGCAATTAATTTTGAAAATTTTTTTGTCTCTCGCCACAAACTGGGATTTCAAGGCAATTTACAAAACCGAAATGGAGAAAAAGTGCTTTTTCTGGCGGAATAATAGGCACCAATAGCGTGTTTAAATCTGAGATATAATTTATAAGTTGTAACTTATAAAAAGGAGCTTTTTAGAAGAAAATTTGAACCAAAATTGAAACTTTTGTCCAGCGCAACAAAACAGGATTTCAAGGAATTTACACGGAATATGGAGAAAAACGCTTTTTCTCGGAATAATACAGGCACAGAAATACCTTGTAGTCTAGTATAATTTTAGTTAGTTTTGAACTATAAAAAGCGAGTTTAGAAGATGGATTTGAAACCAAAAATTTGAACTTTGTCTCAGCGCAACAAAAACTGGGATTTCAATGTCAGGAGATTTACCGAATAAGAGAAAAGCGCTTTGTCTGGCGGAATAATAGGATACAGAATACTTGTTGTTCTGAGATTTATTTTAATAAGTGAACTTATAAAACAGCGGTTTTGCGAGGTAATTTGAACCAAAATTTTAGTTTTGTCTGCGCAACAAAACCGGGATTTCAAGGAATTTACACGAATATGGAAAAAACGGTTTTCTTTCCTGGCGGCAAAATAATCGGCATCAGCAAGCTTGTTTAGTTATTGAGATATTAATTTAATAGGAACTTAGTAAACAGCGAGTTTAAGGTAGATTTGCAATCCAAAATTAAAGAAGGTTTGTCTTCTTCCTCTTGCTCGCAAAAAATGGGATTCCCAAGGTATTTAAGGGACTATAAGAAAACGGAAAGCGGCGTTTTTCTGGCGGAAAAACCTAAAATACCCTTGCAAAAATCTGGCCTTTTTGATCTTGTTAATAAACCAACGTGTTGCTTTTTAGAATAAAGTGTCTGGGATTGTTTTCCAGGTTAAAACAATTATTTCGTTTTCGGAAGTGCCACAGACAAACCTGTTCGATCGCTGATAAGACAAAGTTGTCTTATTTTCTCAAAATTTTCGCGGAAAAATTCGATTTTTGGAGTTAGGCGATTGTAACTATGTACTCCGAAATAACCAAAAATATAATCATTAACGATGAACGTGACTGAAAATAGCAGAATTTGATTACACATATGGACAAAGGTTTTCTTTCGAATTTTAAGGTCATGGAAGTTGATTTTTTGTCGACAAAATTTGTTGTTTCTGAATGAGAGCAAAAAATTTTACTTGCGATTCCAAAAATTCCACTCTTTTTCTATGTTTAAACGAGCTTTCGAAGAAAAATAATTACACATCAGCCTCTAAGGACCACCAGTTTGGCAAGTTCTCAAATTTAAAAAATAAATCTCAACAAAGTGAACTAAATAGAGATTGTTTTTAGCTGCTGGAAAGAGCACCACTTTTTGAGTAACACATGCAGGGGTCCTAAGAGCCTGCAGTTTTCGAGGTTGAGGGGATTTTTTCGAAAAATAGCTACAATCTGCCTTCTTGACTACCATTGTTTGGCCCAACTTAAATTAAGGCAAAAACTCGAAAATTAAGCGAGCTAAGAGATGCCTGTACTTACTCTTCCTAGCAAAGAGCGTACTTTTCGTATATTTTCACCCAAGCGCTTTGGCAATGAAAATTTTGAAAAAAAATGTTACAATATTAAAACAATTTAAATTTTAAAGTCACTGTTGGTAAGTTTAACTTCCGAAATCTGTAATCGAGCTCGTAAAGGTCTGATCGACAGGCAATCGGGGAAGAGGTTCTTACCAGAAATCATCTAAACACCACAACCAATAGCCTACCAACGGAAAAACTCCGCGCATCTGCTTCCATGACTGGTGCAGAGGGCAGAACCCCTCGCTAGGCGGGCAAAGAAATGCTCTGGCGGCTTTCTGAACAAGGCAGAGCAATGGCCAATTATACAAGACTGCCTTAAATACAACCGTTTATTTTCAGGAATTTATGGATTTTGCAGAAAAAACTTGCAATACTGCCGGCCAACAGACAATGTTTTGGCATGCTTCAACTTCAAAAAATCTACTTCTAACTCCAACACGAAACGTTCAACGGAAATACTTGTTAGAGACCACTGGAAAGAATAGATTTGTATAATTCTGGAGTGTTTTGCAGAAATCGCAGCAAATTTTTCACCATAAATTAGGATAGTTGTTCCTAAACAGTAAATTTCTCTAGAGTTGCGTAATTTTTTGAAGAACACCTTGCATATCCCGCCTTCTGCCACCGGCTTGAGTAGAAGTAGTAACATCTTTATTTCTAAGGAAAAGCTATCGACCTATCGGTCTTTCTGCCCTGGGTTGATTACAAAGTTTGTATGGAAACTTAATAACTAATAACTAATTTAATTCACAAACATGTACATAATTATGTCTGGGATGCTCCAATAGGGTTGAGGTTGGAAGAGGAAACGCGTTTGTCTGGTCGGTCTGTTAAAGAGGGGGTCCAGGAAGGTGAGATTGTGAGGGTTGTGTTTCCATCTTATTGCAAGACGAATAGTCTTTCCGAGTCCTTGTCAAGTTTGTGCGTTCGTAGAGTAGTCGGTTGGTGGATTGTGAAATAGGTTGTGGGTGTCGGATCTTCGTTTATCAGTCTCAGTGCTATCTTTCTGTTGTCTGTAAATGCCGTTTAGTCTTGTCAGTAGCGTTGCGAATAAAATATGAGCGTTAGCCTATTAAAGGTCTGCAGATCGCTTTATATATGATAATGCTGTCTTAGTGCTGATACCATTGTTGTTTTGGAAGTACGTGTGCGGAAGTGTTTTGCTCTCAGGTTCATTGTTCGAGTGTTTTGTAGATTGTTATTTATTCCGATTCCATTGTGTGTGGTTGGTTATTGACCGTCCGTGATGATTTGGGAGAGTCTGGTTTTAATTATTCGTCGTGGTGAGAGGAGCAACCGGTTTTTGTAGATTTGGTGTGTGAGCTCAATTGTTAGACCATGTGTTATTGTGTCTGTTGTAGTGTCTGGAGTTTGTTCCACTGCTCCGGCGGTCGTTCTGTCTAGCGCGAGAAGGGTAGTGTCGTCAGCCTATTTCAGCAGGTATCGTTTTGGTCTATACCTTCTTTGTCTTGTCTGTTGTGGTTGTATATGTCATGGCAATATATGTTGAAAAGCAGGGGTGAGAGTGGTGAACCTTGAGGTAAGCCTTGCTCAGGTGAAAAGGGGATAGAGTAGTCGTCGTTGATTCGTACCTCCAGTTGTGTGTCTTCGAGTAGTTGTTTAATAATATGTGTTAAGTAGTTTGGAGTGCCAAGTTTGTGTAGTTTGTACAGTAAGCCCTCGATCCAAACACTGTCAGAGGCCTTATTTATGTCTAAAAACTGGCTAGCAGTTTTTCCTCCGGTCAGGTGTGTGGTTTGTATGTTATTGGTAAGAACAAAAAGTGGATGTATAGTTGAGTTTTTAGTCTTGAAGCCAAACTGGTATTTTGGACTATGATGTCCTATTAAATTATGTAATCTGTTTTTTATTATGTGTGCAAACAGTTTGCTCAACCTCGGGAGTAGCGTGTTGGGTCTGTAGGTTTTTGTTAGTGTGTCATCTATTCCATTCTTTAAAATAGGAAGTATTATTCCGTTCTTCCATGACTTGGTATTTTGTTCGTCGTGAAGTTTTCCTAATATGAGGTCATGTGTCTCCTGTGCTAGATGCTTAAGTACCTTGCTTTTTAATATTGTTCTTTTCCGGGTGTCGTGTTTTCAGTTGTGCTAAGGCTTCGAGATATTCGGTCTCTGAATGATTTCGTCATTAGACCCGTCGTGTTTCTTGAGAATTCTTCATGCCATTTGTTCACCCGTCCCAGTTGTCGTGTCAAAGTTTGTATTTGTTGATCTTTGAAAGCCCTCTGAAAGTGGCCGGCGAAGGAGTCCGCTTTGTCTTTGTCCGAGTATCGTTGTGTTCCCTGCTCATTGATAATGCCTATCGGATTTGTTTTTTTGTATTTAGATAATTTTTTTATATTCCGCCAATATGTTCTTCCTTTGTCCTTTTCGATTTCTTGGCATATTTCAATCCATGTGTGTTGTCGGTATTGAAATATCACAGCTTTAATGTTTCTGTTTAAGTTGTTAATTGTTCTTTTGATAGAGTATAAATCTCTTTTATGTTTTATTTGCCTTAGTACAAACCTGCGTAGAGTATGCTGGTAAAAGGCATTTTTAATTTGTGGTGAGAATTTTTTTGTTATGTGAAATTTGCTCTTGCAGATCTTCGATGGAGATAAGTCCGGGGTTACCTTTATGTAGTCCAGTGTGTGTGATTTAACTTTGTCCAAGTCGGTCTTGTTTAAGTTGAGTTTTTCGGAGCTGGGTTTTGCTGTGGGGATAGTAGGTACAGTTTCTTGTGAGTTGAAGTTAAAATCTAAGTTTTGTAATAATCGGTTTAATTGTCTCTTTTTCATTTTGTTCATGTTAAGGTCTCCAATAATTATGGCATATTTGTATAGACTTGCTTTCGTTAGAATGTTTTGCTCTATGTTGGAGCGAGAGTGGATATACACTAAGAAAATGTGCACTTTGTCGTCTAGGTAAGGTAGAGTAAAATGAAGACAGCCGTTCAGAGAGTTGTTTAGGGAAGGAGGCCTTACCCAGTTGCACCGTTGGCTTAAGTAGGACTGTCGCACCGACCTTTGATAAATTCTAAAAACTGTAGTCGCTCAACTAAAGTAGCCGAAAAAATGCTTGTTAAGCACTCGAAAGAGCACATGATTCAGGCAAGTTTTAAAAACTCTCAGCTTCCTGTGAGCTATAAAGATTGGCAGGTTCAACTCCGTAAAATGTTAGCTCCAAAACTAAAATAGTTATTCGGATGCGTGATCTGCCGCTAGAAACAGTGTACGTTTCACTATAAGCAGCCAAAGCTGTCCAGAAACACAAAGTGTCTTGGAGTCGCAGTGAATTTTCGGAAATTCGTTTACACATCAGCCTTTTGCAGTCTCAACTTTAGAACAAAGCAGCCGAAGCAAGGCCAGTTGTGCCAGCTAATCGGCAGCACTTTGCGTCATAAATAGTGAAAATACCGCTTAAAACCCAGATTCTTTTGAGTTAAAATTTTTTGTTTTTGAAAAGCCAACCCCAGCGTGTGTGTTAAAAGTGCGTTTTTTTGGGTTTGATACTGGTATTTTGGTTGTTTTGAGTAAGGAATCATCTCAAAGCCCTTGACCAGCGTATAAATCAAGTGGCCGACCCGATGAAATAATATAATAAATTCAAGCGTAAACTGGGACTTCTTATATAAATTTCTCGAACCGATCCCCATATAAAATGCCATAAAACGGATATATTTGGCGTAGATGATAAACAAGAACCGGATATAATACCGGGGATAATCGATTCGGCAGTGTCATAAAATCCACGTAAATATTTTCCCTAAAGATAATATTACAAATCTTAAGTTCAAATCAAACATACGGAATTTCGATAAGATTAAAACTGCTCCAATCCTTAATCCCCATTGTCAGATTTATGTTTTGCGCTAATCCATTTATGAAGAACGGTTGAAACATGAAAAGTGAAGTGGTGCGATTTTGTGCGTTTTTCCTCGGTTTCTACACAATCGTAAGTTGAACTAGCCTAAGAGAAATATTGCCCCAGACATCGTAAATCCTGCAATGATTTGCCTGCAGTTAAACGCCTAAAGTGCTCGTTTTGGGGGCACACAAATCCGCAATTTTCGCTTGTATTTTGCACACGATACGACTATCATAAAAACATGTGATGATCTGATGATGACTTCCTCATCAGCAAAGCATTAAAGTTTGAAAACCTCAAAAGATTTAAAAAATTCAAGTTCAGAAAAAAGTTTTGGCCAGATTTTCAGTTTGACTCAATCCGGTTAAAGATTGCGGCTCTTTTTTGTTATAAAGATTGATTGAAAGTGCTCAAAACCCCCCAAACTGATCAAAATTATCAAACAACATTGCAAGTGTTTGCTCGATATATTGGCAAAGGCGATAAAAAAAAACATTGGCTCCCCCAGTAGGTTTTCAAGTGCATTATGCATATAAACCATATCTGGGACATTTCCAAAACAAACTAAACCGTAAATGTAGCCTACCGAGCAACATTAATTAGTTGGCAAAGTCGGTTTTATAGCGCAATTAACCGTTAATTTATAGCTTTGCTGATCTTCGCCGGGTGCGTTTTTCTCACTTGATCCACCATTAATTCATCGAGCGCCCGATTAAAAAGTAAACTGGACTTTTTCCATTTTTTACTATGTGGATATTGAGCTAAAAAATCCGCGGCGCAGTTTGAAAATGCGCCCAGCAGTTGAGGTTTTGCCGCTATTAGACTTTTGAGTGTACAACCGGCAGGATTTTGCTCGGTTGGCAAAGAATATCAGTCAAACTGAAAATTCAATTGCAACCAAAATTCCCTCAAACCGTCGAAACTTCCAAGTTAGTGTCAAGTCAAGGACTTTGCCCCTTAAAACGCCCCCAAAGTTCCTAGCATTTGGTACTTTCAATTCATTGGATCTGAGAGATTTTTCTGTATTAAAACTTAAAAAAAAACTGTTTATTTTCAGACAGGTTTGCCCAATGATGAAACGTTGGACTATTGCTTAACTGGATACGTAAGTATAAAACAGTTTTAGTATATAGTCTAGGAAAATGTTGGCATGATTTTGGAAAAGTGCAAAATACAGGGTGTCAAAATGCAAGTTCACATAAAACAAAGTTCCAAGTTCAAGTTCCTGTAAAAAAATATTTCTAGAAATACTCGAGAGCAAGGCATTTAATCAATATTTAAAAACGGCGCCAAAAACAGAATTTATTACAAATTAAAAGAAATTTTCTAGATTTTGAGACTCATGCGCCTGCTATAGAACGTGCAAATTTCCAACGGCTAATTGATCTAGATCGCGAACTAAACATTTGTATCGAAGAGTCCACAGTTGCTAGAAAACGTTTCCTCTTGAACCCACATTTAGAACAGAAGCAAAAATCTGAATATGTTGGCAATTAAATGAAATTTTCTAGATTTTGAGATGCATGCGTCTGCTGTAGGACGTGCAAATTTCCAGTCGCTAGTTCCTATAGATTGCGAATTAAACATTTGTATCGATGAGTCCGCAGTCGCTAGAAAACATTTCATTTCGAACCCACATTTAGAACAGACGCAAAAATCTGAATATGTTGCCAATTAAATGAAATTTTCTAGATTTTGAGACTCATGCGTCTGCTGTAGGACGTGCAAATTTCCAGTCGCTAGTTCCTCTAGATTGCGAACTAAACATTTGTATCGATGAGTCCGCAGTCGCTAGAAAACGTTTCATTTTAAACCCACATTTACAGCAGACGCAAAAATCAGAATTTGTTGCCAATTAAAAGAAATTTTCTACATTTTGAGACTCATGCGTCTGCTGTAGAACGTGCAAATTTCCAGTCGCTAGTTCCTCTAGACTGCTAACTAAACGCTTGTATCGAAGAGTTCCCAGTTGCTAGAAAACGTTTCCTTTTGAACCCACATTTACAACAGACGCAAATATCAGAATTTGTTGCCAAATAAAAGAAATTTTCTAGATTTTGAGACTCATGTATCTGCTGTAGTACGTGCAAATTTCCAGTCGCTAGTTCCTCTAGATTGCGAACTAAACGTTTGTATCGATGTGTCCGCAGTTGCTAGAAAACGTTACCTTTTGAACCAACATTAACAACAGACGCAAACATCAGAATTCGTTGCCAATTAAAAGAAATTTTCTAGATTTGAGACTCATGCGCCTGCTGTAGAACATGCAAATTTTCAGTCGCTAGTTCATATAGATTGCGAACTAAAATTTTTTGTCAAAGATTTTGCATTGGCTAGAAAACATTTTCTTTTGAATCCACATTTACAACAGACGCAAAAATCAGAATTTAATGACATTTTCTAGATTTTGAGACTCAGGCGTCTGCTGTAGAACGTGCAAATTTCCAGTCGCTAGTTGCTCTAGATTGCGAACTAAACGTTTGTATCGATGTGTCCGCAGTTGCTAGAAAACGTTACCTTTTGAACCAACATTAACAACAGGCGCAAAAATCAGAATTCGTTGCCAATTTAAAGAAATTTTCTAGATTTTGAGATGCATGCGTCTGCTGTAGAACGTGCAAATTTCCAGTCCCTAGTTCCTCTAGATTGTGAACTAAACATTTGTATCGATGAGTCCGCAGTTGCTAGAAAACGTTTCCTTTTGAACCAACATTAACAACAGGCGCAAAAATCAGAATTCGTTGCCAATTAAAAGAAATTTTCTAGATTTTGAGATGCATGCGTCTGCTGTAGAACGTGCAAATTTCCAGTCCCTAGTTCCTCTAGATTGCGAACTAAACCTTTGTATCGATGAGTCCGCAGTTGCTAGAAAACGTTTCCTTTTGAACCCACATTTACAGCAGACGCAAAAATCAGAATTTGTTGCCAATTAAAAGAAATTTTCTAGATTTTGAGACTCATGCGTCTGCTGTAGGACGTGCAAATTACCAGTCACTAGTTGCTCTAGATTGCGAACTAAAAGTTTTTATCGAAGAGTCCGCAGTTGCCAGAAAACGTTTCCTTTTCAACCCACATTTACAACAGACGGAAAAATCAGAACTCGTTGCCAATTAAAAGAAGTTTTCTAGATTTTGAGATGCATGCGTCTGCTGTAGGACGTGCAAATTTCCAGTCGCTAGTTCCTATAGATTGCGAATTAAACATTTGTATCGATGAGTCCGCAGTCGCTAGAAAACATTTCATTTCGAACCCACATTTAGAACAGACGCAAAAATCTGAATATGTTGCCAATTAAATGAAATTTTCTAGATTTTGAGATGCATGCGTCTGCTGTAGGACGTGCAAATTTCCAGTCGCTAGTTCCTATAGATTGCGAATTAAACATTTGTATCGATGAGTCCGCAGTCGCTAGAAAACGTTTCATTTCGAAACCACATTTACACAGACGCAAACATCAGAATTCATTGCCAATTAAAAGAAATGTTCTAGATTTTTGAGACTCATGCGTCTGCTGTAGAACGTGCAAATTTCCAGTCGCTAGTTCCTCTAGACTGCTAACTAAACGCTTGTATCGAAGAGTTCCCAGTTGCTAGAAAACGTTTCCTTTTGAACCCACATTTACAACAGACGCAAATATCAGAATTTGTTGCCAAATAAAAGAAATTTTCTAGATTTTGAGACTCATGCGTCTGCTGTAGGACGTGCAAATTTCCAGTCGCTAGTTCCTCTAGATTGCGAACTAAACATTTGTATCGATGAGTCCACAGTCGCTAGAAAACGTTTCATTTTAAACCCACATTTACAGCAGACGCAAAAATCAGAATTTGTTGCCAATTAAAAGAAATTTTCTACATTTTGAGACTCATGCGTCTGCTGTAGAACGTGCAAATTTCCAGTCGCTAGTTCCCTCTAGACTGCTAACTAAACGCTTGTATCGAAGAGTTCCCAGTTGCTAGAAAACGTTTCCTTTTGAACCCACATTTACAACAGACGCAATATCAGAATTTGTTGCCAAATAAAAGAATTTTCTAGATTTTGAGACTCATGTATCTGCTGTAGTACGTGCAAATTTCCAGTCGCTAGTTCCTCTAGATTGCGAACTAAAACGTTTGTATCGATGTGTCCGCAGTTGCTAGAAAACGTTACCTTTTGAACCAACATTAACAACAGACGCAAACATCAGAATTCGTTGCCAATTAAAAGAAATTTTCTAGATTTTGAGACTCATGCGCCTGCTGTAGAACATGCAAATTTTCAGTCGCTAGTTCATATAGATTGCGAACTAAAATTTTTTGTCAAAGATTTTGCATTGGCTAGAAAAACATTTCTTTGAATCCACATTTACAACAGACGCAAAAATCAGAATTTAATGACATTTTCTAGATTTGAGACTCAGGCGTCTGCTGTAGAACGTGCAAATTTCCAGTCGCTAGTTGCTCTAGATTGCGAACTAAACGTTTGTATCGATGTGTCCGCAGTTGCTAGAAAACGTTACCTTTTGAACCAACATTAACAACAGGCGCAAAAATCAGAATTCGTTGCCAATTTAAAGAAATTTTCTAGATTTTGAGATTGCATGCGTCTGCTGTAGAACGTGCAAATTTCCAGTCCCTAGTTCCTCTAGATTGTGAACTAAACATTTGTATCGATGAGTCCGCAGTTGCTAGAAAACGTTTCCTTTTGAACCAACATAACAACAGGCGCAAAAATCAGAATTCGTTGCCAATTAAAAGAATTTTCTAGATTTTGAGATTGCATGCGTCTGCTGTAGAACGTGCAAATTTCCAGTCCCTAGTTCCTCTAGATTGCGAACTAAACCTTTGTATCGATGAGTCCGCAGTTGCTAGAAAACGTTTCCTTTTGAACCCACATTTACAGCAGACGCAAAAATCAGAATTTGTTGCCAATTAAAAGAAATTTTCTAGATTTTGAGACTCATGCGTCTGCTGTAGGACGTGCAAATTACCAGTCACTAGTTGCTCTAGATTGCGAACTAAAAGTTTTTATCGAAGAGTCCGCAGTTGCCAGAAAACGTTTCCTTTTCAACCCACATTTACAACAGACGGAAAAATCAGAACTCGTTGCCAATTAAAAGAAGTTTTCTAGATTTTGAGATGCATGCGTCTGCTGTAGGACGTGCAAATTTCCAGTCGCTAGTTCCTATAGATTGCGAATTAAACATTTGTATCGATGAGTCCGCAGTCGCTAGAAAACATTTCATTTCGAACCCACATTTAGAACAGACGCAAAAATCTGAATATGTTGCCAATTAAATGAAATTTTCTAGATTTTGAGATGCATGCGTCTGCTGTAGGACGTGCAAATTTCCAGTCGCTAGTTCCTATAGATTGCGAATTAAACATTTGTATCGATGAGTCCGCAGTCGCTAGAAAACGTTTCATTTCGAAACCACATTTACAACAGACGCAAACATCAGAATTCATTGCCAATTAAAAGAAATGTTCTAGATTTTGAGACTCATGCGTCTGCTGTAGAACGTGCAAATTTCCAGTCGCTAGTTCCTCTAGACTGCTAACTAAACGCTTGTATCGAAGAGTTCCCAGTTGCTAGAAAACGTTTCCTTTTGAACCCACATTTACAACAGACGCAAATATCAGAATTTGTTGCCAAATAAAAGAAATTTTCTAGATTTTGAGACTCATGCGTCTGCTGTAGGACGTGCAAATTTCCAGTCGCTAGTTCCTCTAGATTGCGAACTAAACATTTGTATCGATGAGTCCGCAGTCGCTAGAAAACGTTTCATTTTAAACCCACATTTACAGCAGACGCAAAAATCAGAATTTGTTGCCAATTAAAAGAAATTTTCTACATTTTGAGACTCATGCGTCTGCTGTAGAACGTGCAAATTTCCAGTCGCTAGTTCCTCTAGACTGCTAACTAAACGCTTGTATCGAAGAGTTCCCAGTTGCTAGAAACGTTTCCTTTTGAACCCACATTTTACAACAGACGCAAATATCAGAATTTGTTGCCAAATAAAAGAAATTTTCTAGATTTTGAGACTCATGTATCTGCTGTAGTACGTGCAAATTTCCAGTCGCTAGTTCCTCTAGATTGCGAACTAAACGTTTGTATCGATGTGTCCGCAGTTGCTAGAAAACGTTACCTTTTGAACCAACATTAACAACAGACGCAAACATCAGAATTCGTTGCCAATTAAAAGAAATTTTCTAGATTTTGAGACTCATGCGCCTGCTGTAGAACATGCAAATTTTCAGTCGCTAGTTCATATAGATTGCGAACTAAAATTTTTTGTCAAAGATTTTGCATTGGCTAGAAAACATTTTCTTTTGAATCCACATTTACAACAGACGCAAAAATCAGAATTTAATGACATTTTCTAGATTTTGAGACTCAGGCGTCTGCTGTAGAACGTGCAAATTTCCAGTCGCTAGTTCCTCTAGACTGCTAACTAAACGCTTGTATCGAAGAGTTCCCAGTTGCTAGAAAACGTTTCCTTTTGAACCCACATTTACAACAGACGCAAATATCAGAATTTGTTGCCAAATAAAAGAAATTTTCTAGATTTTGAGACTCATGTATCTGCTGTAGTACGTGCAAATTTCCAGTCGCTAGTTCCTCTAGATTGCGAACTAAACGTTTGTATCGATGTGTCCGCAGTTGCTAGAAAACGTTACCTTTTGAACCAACATTAACAACAGACGCAAACATCAGAATTCGTTGCCAATTAAAAGAAATTTTCTAGATTTTGAGACTCATGCGCCTGCTGTAGAACATGCAAATTTTCAGTCGCTAGTTCATATAGATTGCGAACTAAAATTTTTTGTCAAAGATTTTGCATTGGCTAGAAAACATTTTCTTTTGAATCCACATTTACAACAGACGCAAAAATCAGAATTTAATGACATTTTCTAGATTTTGAGACTCAGGCGTCTGCTGTAGAACGTGCAAATTTCCAGTCGCTAGTTGCTCTAGATTGCGAACTAAACGTTTGTATCGATGTGTCCGCAGTTGCTAGAAAACGTTACCTTTTGAACCAACATTAACAACAGGCGCAAAAATCAGAATTCGTTGCCAATTTAAAGAAATTTTCTAGATTTTGAGATGCATGCGTCTGCTGTAGAACGTGCAAATTTCCAGTCCCTAGTTCCTCTAGATTGTGAACTAAACATTTGTATCGATGAGTCCGCAGTTGCTAGAAAACGTTTCCTTTTGAACCAACATTAACAACAGGCGCAAAAATCAGAATTCGTTGCCAATTAAAAGAAATTTTCTAGATTTTGAGATGCATGCGTCTGCTGTAGAACGTGCAAATTTCCAGTCCCTAGTTCCTCTAGATTGCGAACTAAACCTTTGTATCGATGAGTCCGCAGTTGCTAGAAAACGTTTCCTTTTGAACCCACATTTACAGCAGACGCAAAAATCAGAATTTGTTGCCAATTAAAAGAAATTTTCTAGATTTTGAGACTCATGCGTCTGCTGTAGGACGTGCAAATTACCAGTCACTAGTTGCTCTAGATTGCGAACTAAAAGTTTTTATCGAAGAGTCCGCAGTTGCCAGAAAACGTTTCCTTTTCAACCCACATTTACAACAGACGGAAAAATCAGAACTCGTTGCCAATTAAAAGAAGTTTTCTAGATTTTGAGATGCATGCGTCTGCTGTAGGACGTGCAAATTTCCAGTCGCTAGTTCCTATAGATTGCGAATTAAACATTTGTATCGATGAGTCCGCAGTCGCTAGAAAACATTTCATTTCGAACCCACATTTAGAACAGACGCAAAAATCTGAATATGTTGCCAATTAAATGAAATTTTCTAGATTTTGAGATGCATGCGTCTGCTGTAGGACGTGCAAATTTCCAGTCGCTAGTTCCTATAGATTGCGAATTAAACATTTGTATCGATGAGTCCGCAGTCGCTAGAAAACGTTTCATTTCGAAACCACATTTACAACAGACGCAAACATCAGAATTCATTGCCAATTAAAAGAAATGTTCTAGATTTTGAGACTCATGCGTCTGCTGTAGAACGTGCAAATTTCCAGTCGCTAGTTCCTCTAGATTGCGAACTAAACATTTGTATCGATGAGTCCGCAGTTGCTAGAAAACGTTTCCTTTTGAACCCACATTTACAACAGACGCAAAACTCAGAATTCGTTGCCAATTAAAAGAAGTTTTCTAGATTTTGAGATGCATGCGTCTGCTGTAGGACGTGCAAATTTCCAGTCGCTAGTTCCTATAGATTGCGAATTAAACATTTGTATCGATGAGTCCGCAGTCGCTAGAAAACGTTTCATTTCGAACCCACATTTACAACAGACGCAAACATCAGAATTCGTTGCCAATTAAAAGAAATTTTCTAGATTTTGAGATGCATGCGTCTGCTGTAGAACGTGCAAATTTCCACTCGCTAGTCGGTCGAGATTTCAAACTAAAATTTTTTATCAAAGATTTTGCATTGGCTAAAAAACGTTTCCTTTTGAATCCACATTTACAACAGATGCAAAAATCAGAATTTGTTGCCAATTAAAAGAAATTTTCTAGATTTTGAGATTCTTGCGTCTTCGCTAGTTCCTCTAGATTGCAAACTAAACATTTGTATCGATGAGTCCGCAGTTGCTAGAAAACGTTTCCTTTTGAACCCACTTTTACAACAGATGCAAAAATCAGAATTTGTTGCCAATGCCAAAAAAAGAAAATTTCTAGATTTTGAGGCTCATACGTCGGCTGTAGAACGTGCAAATTTCCACTCGCTAGTTGGTCTAGATTTCAAACTAAAATTTTTTATCCAAGATTTTGCATTGGCTAAAAAACGTTTTCTTTTGAACCCACATTTACAACAGATGCAAAAATCAGAATTTGTTGCCAATTAAATGAAATTTTCTAGATTTTGAGACTCATGCGTCTGTTGTAGAATGTGCAAATTTCCAGTCGCTAGTTGCTCTAGATTGCAAACTAAACATTTGTATCGAAGAGTCCGCAGTTGCTCGAAAACGTTTCCTTTTAAACCCACATTTACAGCAGACGCAAAAATCAGAATTTGTTGCCAATTAAAAGAAATTTTCTAGATTTTGAGACTCAAGCGTCTGCTGTAGAACGTGCAAATTTCCAGACGCTAGTTGCTAGACATTGCGAATTAAACATTTGTATCGAAGAGTCCGCAGTTGCTAGAAAGCGTTTCCTTTTAAACCCACATTTACAGCAGACGCAAAAATCAGAATTTGTTGGCAATTAAATGAAATTTTCTAGATTTTGAGACCCATGCGTCTGCTATAAAACGTGCAAATTTCCAACGGCTCATTGCTCTAGATCGCGAACTAAATGTTTTTATCGAAGAATCCGCAGTTGTTTGAAAACGTTTCCTTTTGAACCCACATTTACAACAGACGCACAAATCAGAATTTGTTGGCAATTAAATGAAATTTTCTAGATTTTGAGACCCATGCGTCTGCTATAAAACGTGCAAATTTCCAACGGCTCATTGCTCTAGATCGCGAACTAAATGTTTTTATCGAAGAATCCGCAGTTGTTTGAAAACGTTTCCTTTTGAATCCACATTTACAACAGACGCAAATATCAGAATTTGTTGCCAAATAAAAGAAATTTTCTAGATTTTGAGACTCATGTGTCTGCTGTAGAACGTGCAAATTTCCAGTCGCTAGTTCCTCTAGATTGCGAACTAAACTTTTGTATCGAAGAGTCCGCAGTTGCTCGAAAACGTTTCCTTTTAAACCCACATTTACAGCAGACGCAAAAATCAGAATTTGTTGGCAATTAAATGAAATTTTCTAGATTTTGAGACCCATGCGTCTGCTATAAAACGTGCAAATTTCCAACGGCTCATTGCTCTAGATCGCGAACTAAATGTTTTTATCGAAGAATCCGCAGTTGTTTGAAAACGTTTCCTTTTGAACCCACATTTACAACAGACGCAAATATCAGAATTTGTTGCCAAATAAAAGAAATTTTCTAGATTTTGAGACACATGTGTCTGCTGTAGAACGTGCAAATTTTCACTCGCTAGTTGGTCTAGATTTCAAACTAAAATTTTTTATCAAAGATTTTGCATTGGCTAGAAAACGTTTTCTTTTGAACCCACATTTACAACAGACGCAAAAATCAGAATTTGTTGACAATTAAATGAAATTTTCTAGATTTTGAGACTCATGCGTCTGTTGTAGAACGTGCAAATTTCCAGTCGCTAGTTCCTCTAGATTGCGAACTAAACGTTTGTATCGATGTGTCCGCAGTTGCTAGAAAACGTTTCCTTTTGAACCAACATTAACAACAGACGCAAAAATCAGAATTTGTTGCCAATTAAATGAAATTTTCTAGATTTTGAGACACATGCGTCTGCTGTAGAACGTGCAAATTTCCAGTCGCTAGTTGCTCTAGATTGAGAACTAAACGTTTGTATCGATGTGTCCGCAGTTGCTAGAAAAGGTTTCCTTTTGAACCCACTTTTACAACAGACGCAAAAATCAGAATTCGTTGCCAATTAAAAGAAGTTTTCTAGATTTTGAGATGCATGCGTCTGCTGCAGAACGTGAAAATTTCCCGTCGCTAGTTCCTCTAGATTGCGAACTAAACTTTTGTATCGAAGAGTCCGCAGTTGCTAGAAAACGTTTCCTTTTGAACCCACATTTACAACAGACGCAAATATCAGAATTTGTTGCCAAATAAAAGACATTTTCTAGATTTTGAGACTCATGTGTCTGCTGTAGAACGTGCAAATTTCCACTCGCTAGTTGGTCTAGATTTCAAACTAAATTTTTTTATCAAAGATTTTGCATTGGCTAGAAAACGTTTTCTTTTGAACCCACATTTACAACAGACGCAAAAATCAGAATTTGTTGACAATTAAATGAAATTTTCTAGATTTTGAGACTCATGCGTCTGCTGTAGGACGTGCAAATTTCCAGTCGCTAGTTCCTCTAGATTGCGAACTAAACTTTTGTATCGAAGAGTCCGCAGTTGCTCGAAAACGTTTCCTTTTAAACCCACATTTACAGCAAACGCAAAAATCAGAATTTGTTGCCAATTAAAAGAAATTTTCTAGATTTTGAGACTCATGCGTCTGCTGTAGAACGTGCAAATTTCCAGTCGCTAGTTCCTATAGATTGCGAATTAAACATTTGTATCGATGAGTTCGCAGTCGCTAGAAAACGTTTCATTTCGAACCCACATTTACAACAGACGCAAACATCAGAATTCGTTGCCAATTAAAAGAAATTTTCTAGATTTTGAGATGCATGCGTCTGCTGTAGCACATGCAAATTTCCAGTCGCTAGTTCCTCTAGATTGCGAACTAAACTTTTGTATCGATGAGTCCGCAGTTGCTAGAAAACGTTTCATTTCGAACCCACATTTACAACAGACGCAAACATCAGAATTCGTTGCCAATTAAAAGAAGTTTTCTAGATTTTGAGATGCATGCGTCTGCTGTAGAACGTGCAAATTTCCAGTCGCTAGTTCCTCTAGATTGCGAACTAAACTTTTGTATCGAAGAGTCCGCAGTTGCTCTAAAACGTTTCCTTTTAAACCCATATTTACAGCAGACGCAAAAATCAGAATTTGTTGCCAATTAAAAGAAATTTTCTACATTTTGAGACTCATGCGTCTGCTGTAGAACGTGCAAATTTCCAGTCGCTAGTTCCTCTAGACTGCTAACTAAACGCTTGTATCGAAGAGTTCCCAGTTGCTAGAAAACGTTTCCTTTTGAACCCACATTTACAACAGACGCAAACATCAGAATTCGTTGCCAATTAAAAGAAATTTTCTAGATTTTGAGATGCATGCGTCTGCTGTAGCACGTGCAAATTTCCAGTCGCTAGTTCCTCTAGATTGCGAACTAAACATTTGTATCGATGAGTCCGCAGTTGCTAGAAAACGTTTCCTTTTGAACCCACATTTACAACAGACGCAAATATCAGAATTTGTTGCCAATTAAAAGAAATTTTCTAGATTTTGAGACTCATGTGTCTGCTGTAGAACGTGCAAATTTCCAGTCGCTAGTTCATATAGATTGCGAACTAAAATTTTTTGTCAAAGATTTTGCATTGGCTAGAAAACATTTTCTTTTGAATCCACATTTACAACAGACGCAAAAATCAGAATTTATTGACATTTTCTAGATTTTGAGACTCAGGCGTCTTCTGTAGAACGTGCAAATTTCCAGTCGCTAGTTGCTCTAGATTGCGAACTAAACGTTTGTATCGATGTGTCCGCAGTTGCTAGAAAACGTTACCTTTTGAACCAACATTAACAACAGGCGCAATAATCAGAATTCGTTGCCAATTTAAAGAAATTTTCTAGATTTTGAGACTCATGCGTCTGCTGTAGAACGTGCAAATTTCCAGTCCCTAGTTCCTCTAGATTGCGAACTAAACATTTGTATCGATGAGTCCGCAGTTGCTAGAAAACGTTTCCTTTTGAACCCACATTTACAGCAGACGCAAAAATCAGAATTTGTTGCCAATTAAAAGAAATTTTCTAGATTTTGAGACTCATGCGTCTGCTGTAGAACGTGCAAATACCCAGTCGCTAGTTCCTCTAGATTGCGAACTAAACATTTGTATCGATGAGTCCGCAGTTGCTAGAAAACGTTTCCTTTAGAACCCACATTTACAACAGACGCAAATATCAGAATTTGTTGCCAAATAAAAGAAATTTTCTACATTTTGAGACTCATGTGTCTGCTGTAGAACGTGCAAATTCCCAGTCGCTAGTTCCTCTAGATTGCGAACTAAACATTTGTATCGATGAGTCCGCAGTCGCTAGAAAACGTTTCATTTCGAACCCACATTTACAACAGACGCAAACATCAGAATTCGTTGCCAATTAAAAGAAATTTTCTCGATTTTGAGATGCATGCGTCTACTGTAGAACGTGCAAATTTCCAGTCGCTAGTTCCTCTAGATTGCGAACTAAACATTTGTATCGATGAGTCCGCAGTCGCTAGAAAACGTTTCATTTCGAACCCACATTTACAACAGACGCAAACATCAGAATTCGTGGCCAATTAAAAGAAATTTTCTAGATTTTGAGCTGCATGCGTCTGCTGTAGAACGTGCAAATTTCCAGTCGCTAGTTCCTCTAGCTTGCGAATTAAACATTTGTATCGATGAGTCCGCAGTTGCTAGAAAACGTTTCCTTTTGAACCCACATTTACAACAGACGCAAAAATCAGAATTCGTTGTCAATTAAAAGAAATTTTCTAGATTTTGAGACTCATGCGTCTGCTGTAGGACGTGCAAATTTCCACTCGCTAGTTGGTCTAGATTTCAAACTAAAATTTTTATCAAAGATTTTGCATTTACTAGAAAACGTTTTCTTTTGAACCCACATTTACAACAGAGTGTTCAGAATTTGTTGCCAATTAAATGAAATTTTCTGGATTTTGAGACTCATGAGTCTGCTGTAGAACGTGCAAATTTCCAGTCGCTAATTCCATTGTTTCTCGTGAAAATTGGGTATTTCATAAAGCAAAAATAAAAATCAATGTCACGGTGCCTCTAAAAGTTTTCCCGAATTCACTTTCTAATTCAAAACCCCTTTATTCCGGGCCGTACGCAAGTTGAGGCATTTTTTTTGGGTACATTAATTTTTCCGAAAAACAGTCAGTGGATTGCAATCCTGATGTGAATTCAGTTTTTCCTATTCTTCCAAGCCAACGAAAAAACTTTTTTAAAGCGAACTCTACATTATTTAGACACCTCTTATATGCATCCATTCATGTAAACCACATTTTCCATATTCAACATGCAAATTTATCACAAATTTAGGACGAAACGAAATTATGTTCAATCAGAGGAAATTTGCTAATGCAACCATTTTGGAACCACTATGCAGGCTATTTATGCTACAACTACACAAACAGTGCAAGATTCAGCCAAAAGTTCAATGCCACTTTTAGATATGCCAACTGCAATGGAACCCTTTACAATTTACGCGTACCTACAGCTGTTGTAAGTGACTGGAACCTCCTCCAAGTGGCTTCGCTTTATAAACTTGCTTTAGGTGGACGACACTACCATCGCCTTATATGACTACAAGCATGAGGAATCGGCAGCCCTATTGCGAAAATCGTTCAAAACCAGCGAACTTTTCGATAATTTCATCAAGTGCTGTGAAGAGGCTGATGATTGCTGCACGAACGCAATGAACAATGAAAATATTGTTAACAGTAAGTAGAGGAAAATGTGAATTTATGGGTTGAAATAAGCGATGGGTATTTTCAGCGGCCGATTTTTGCCCAGTGGTTTGGGACGCTTGGTCGTGTTTTCCCCAAACAGCAGTAAACACCATTCAGACCTTGCCCTGCAGTAGTCAGGCCTACCAATCTCCTGATAAAGTCTGTACTTGTAAGTAAATAAAAAACTAATTGCAACCTTTCATTTAATAAACTTTCTCGAAGATATTACTAATAGAAATTCCCGCAGTAGAAAGCGAAAAAAGCTGCCAATGGAACGAAACCACCCAGCGCGCTGAATGGAACCAACAGACAGATTATTCCAACTGTGCCATTGCCCCCATTTACTTGGCCAGATACAACTATCACGTTTCCGCCTTATATGTCTGTATCGTCTGCTCATTGCCAGCAATTCTGATCTTCCTGGCCATTCCGGTATTCCGAGACAACAGCAGAGTGATCCTGCATCGGAACCTGCTGATCTCCATCGTGATCAGAAACGTTCTCACAATTATGGCCAAAAAAATCGTCATTATTGATGCGCTCCTTTCGCCTACAGCCAGCAACAAGGTGATGGACAATAATCCTGTTGGCTGCAGGATTTTGTCCTTTTTTGTCAGTGCTGCCACCAATTCCACCTATGCCTGCATGCTGGTTGATGGCTACTACTTGCATAAGGTGATAGTGAGGACTTTTGCCAAAGAACCTCCACTAGTTTTCCTCTACAGTGTTGTAGCAGGTAAGCTGTTGAACCAATACCATTCATTTCTGCACTTCTTTCCTTCTGATAGTTCTCACATTTCTCCCTTCGATCATTTGGACCAGCATAGTGGCAGCCAATGAACGCACGTCCTGTTGGATGGTGGACACCAATGGAGAGCAATGGTCAGTGGACAGTTTTCGCATGGTGATTCTCTTCATCAACACCGTACTATTGCTGGACATTGTTCGGGTGATGATATCGAAAATGAAACAAGGCGGAACCACCAGGCAAACAAAGTGAGTCAACAGCATTATCAGTTGAGCGCCTACATCAAAGAACTCATGGCTTATGTTGATTAGAATTGATTGGCTTCAAAGAGAATTCGCCGACTGCTGCGTTATACTGGGTGTTCCACTGAAGGTGGCCAAGACCATATCTCGCAAACTACTGGGCTGGGAAACTTGCGGATGAAAAGTTTATCGGTAAAAGACCCATGAGAAAAACTTGGGGATGATTTTTAAGTTCCGGGTTTCCCCGCAAGGGGGCGCCATTGAAAAGTTCGTATTAAAAACACAAATTTCTCCGAACATTCCCAAATCAAGGTATGTCTTTGGTAGCGTCGTTGGAGAGCTTGGGCAATTTTACGCCATTTTGGTTTAAGGCTTATTGACCTACCAGCCTTGATAAGAGTGGGGCAAGGCATTGAAGTTTTCTAACTTTCTCATTCTCTAATTCGCTCTAACTTCTAAACGACTTATCCGATTTCAGTGATTTTAAGCTTGCTTTAAAGGAAAAAGTGAGTGCTTTTTAATCTCGTGTAGCGTAGAGCTCGATAGTTCTGAACCGCAGGGCTAGAGGCCGCATTTTGTAACAAAACCAATGTTTTCGCCTTTGCTCGAATATTTAAACTGCTCGGTAACATAATCGTAAACTAGATAAAATTTGCTAGGGAAAGCATGTAAACCGCAGCTCAATATGGTGGTTGGTTTTAGAGTTATAGTCACAAGAAAAATTTCAATATTTTTCGCTCCAAATGATGCCCTCTGGCAATGTTGTTTGGAACTGTAGGGCTCTACTCTAAACCAACGTGCGAAGCACTAACATTTATGTTCCAAATAAGCTTAAAACTACTGAAATAGAGCAAGCCGTTTAGAAGTTACAGCGATTTAAATGCAAAAACTTTCAAATGCTTCCCCCACTCTCATCAAGGCCGGTACATCAATGAGCCTTCAACCAAAATGATGAAAAACTGGATAGGCGTTCTAAGGGTGTTACCAAAAATATACCTTGATTTCAAAATTTTCTGAGAAATTTGGATTTTTCCAATTCCCTCGTCAATTTCGCCCCCTTGCGGTGAAACGCGGAACTTAAAAACAATCTCCAAGATTTTCTCATCGCCACTTTAATCGAGAAATTTTTTCCCTAAGTTCCCAGGCCCAGTACTTTCCGAAATATGGCCATTGGCCACTATTAGTGAAACACCTAGTAGATTTTATTGAAACTTTACCTTTGATTGAAAATCTAGTGGTAAGGATGATTAATTTATGACTTATGAGCAAAAATCCGCATCTTGGGGAATATACTCAATATATTTGGCCTCAGAATTATATGAGAAGAAATTTCTTCAAAGAAAGGGTTATATGTTGAGCACCAGGTGGACTCAGACTAGGAAGAAAGCTAAAAAACAATCTCCAAAATTTTCTCATGGCCACTTTAATCGCGAAAGTTTTTTCCCTAGGCTCCCAGGCCCAGTACTTTCCGAAATATGGCCATTGACCACTCTTCCTGAAACACCCAGTAGATTCTATTGAAACTTTGCCTTTGATTGTGCTAAGGATCATTAACTTATGACTTATGAGCAAAAATCCGCATCTTGGGGAATATACTCAATATATTTGGGATCAGAATTATATGAGAAGAAATTTCTTCAAAGAAAGAGTTATATGTAGAGCACCAGATGGACTCGAACTAGGAAGACAGCCAAAAAACAATCTCCAAGATTTTCTCATGGCCACTTTAATAGCGAAAGTTTTTTCTCTAAGTTCCCAGGCCCAGTACTTTCCGAAATATGGCCATTGACCACTCTTAGTGAAACACCCAGTAGATTCTATTGAAGCTTTGCCTTTGATTGTGGTAAGGATCATTAACTCATGACTTATGAGCAAAAATCCGCATCTTGGAAAATATACTCAATAAATGTGGGCTCAGAATTATATGAGAAGAAATTTCTTCAAAGAAAGGGTTATATGTTGAGCACCAGCTGGACTCAGACTAGGAAGAAAGCTAAAAAACAATCTCCAAAATTTTCTCATGGCCACTTTAATCGCGAAAGTTTTTTCCCTAGGCTCCCAGGCCCAGTACTTTCCGAAATATGGCCATTGACCACTCTTCCTGAAACACCCAGTAGATTCTATTGAAACTTTGCCTTTGATTGTGCTAAGGATCATTAACTTATGACTTATGAGCAAAAATCCGCATCTTGGGGAATATACTCAATATATTTGGGCTCAGAATTATATGAGAAGAAATTTCTTCAAAGAAAGAGTTATATGTTGAGCACCAGATGGACTCAGACTAGGAAGAAAGTCAAAAAACAATCTCCAAGATTTTCTCATGGCCACTTTAATCGCGAAAGTTTTTTCCCTAAGTTCCCAGGCCCAGTACTTTCCGAAATATGGCCATTGACCACTCTTAGTGAAACACCCAGTAGATTCTATTGAAACTTTGCCTTTGATTATGGTAAGGATCATTAACTTATGACTTATGAGCAAAAATCCGCATCTTGGGGAATATACTCAATATATTTGGGCTCAGAATTATATGAGAAGAAATTTCTTCAAAGAAAGAGTTATATGTTGAGCACCGGGTGGACTCAGACTAGGAAGAAAGCCAAAAAACAATCTCCAAGATTTTCTCATGGCCACTCTAATCGCGAAAGTTTTTTCCCTAAGTTCCCAGGCCCAGTACTTTCCGAAATATGGCCATTGACCACTCTTAGTGAAACACCCAGTATATTCTATTGAAACTTTGCCTTTGATTGTGGTAAGGATCATTAACTTATGACTTATGAACAAAAATCCGCATCTTGGGGAATATACTCAATATATTTGGCCTCAGAATTATATGAGAAGAAATTTCTTCAAAGAAAGGGTTATATGTTGAGCACCAGGTGGACTCAGACTAGGAAGAAAGCTAAAAAACAATCTCCAAGATTTTCTCATGGCCACTTTAATCGCGAAAGTTTTTTCCCTAAGCTCCCAGGCCCAGTACTTTCCGAAATATGGCCATTGACCACTCTTCCTGAAACACCCAGTAGATTCTATTGAAACTTTGCCTTTGATTGTGCTAAGGATCATTAACTTATGACTTATGAGCATAAATCCGCATCTTGGGGAATATACTCAATATATTTGGGATCAGAATTATATGAGAAGAAATTTCTTCAAAGAAAGAGTTATATGTAGAGCACCAGATGGACTCGAACTAGGAAGACAGCCAAAAAACAATCTCCAAGATTTTCTCATGGCCACTTTAATAGCGAAAGTTTTTTCTCTAAGTTCCCAGGCCCAGTACTTTCCGAAATATGGCCATTGACCACTCTTAGTAAAACACCTAGTAGATTCTATTGAAACTTTGCCTTTGATTGTGGTAAGGATCATTAACTTATGACTTATGAGCAAAAATCCGCATCTTGGGGAATATACTCAATATATTTGGGCTCAGAATTCTGAGCCCAAAATTTCTTCAAAGAAAGGGTTATATGTAGAGCACCAGGTGGACTCAGACTAGGAAGAAAGCCAAAAAACAATCTCCAAGATTTTCTCATGACCACTTTAATCGCGAAAGTTTTTTCCCTAAGTTCCCAGGCCCAGTACTTTCTGAAATATGGCCATTGACCACTCTTAGTGAAACACCCAGTAGATTCTATTGAAACTTTGCCTTTGATTATGGTAAGGATCATTAACTTATGACTTATGAGCAAAAATCCGCATCTTGGGGAATATACTCAATATATTTGGGCTCAGAATTATATGAGAAGAAATTTCTTCAAAGAAAGAGTTATATGTTGAGCACCAGGTGGACTCAGACTAGGAAGAAAACCAAAAAACAATCTCCAAGATTTTCTCATGGCCACTTTAATCGCGAAAGTTTTTTCCCTAAGTTCCCAGGCCCAGTACTTTCCGAAATATGGCCATTGGCCACTCTTAGTGAAACACCCAGTAGATTTTATTGAAACTTTTCCTTTGATTGAAAATCTAGTGGTAAGGATGATTAACTTATGACTTATGAGCAAAAATCCGCATCTTGGGGAATATACTCAATATATTTGGGCTCAGAATTATATGAGAAGAAATTTCTTCAAAGAAAGAGTTATATGTTGAGCACCAGGTGGACTCAGACTAGGAAGAAAGCCAAAAAACAATATCCAAGATTTTCTCATGGCCACTTTAATCGCGAAAGTTTTTTCCTTAAGTTCCCAGGCCCAGTACTTTCCGAAATATGGCCATTGACCACTCTTAGTGAAACACCCAGTAGATTCTATTGAAACTTTGCCTTTGATTGTGGTAAGGATCATTAACTTAAGACTTATGAGCAAAAATCCGCATCTTGGGAAATATACTCAATAAATTTGGGCTCAGAATTATATGAGAAGAAATTTCTTCAAAGAAAGGGTTATATGTTGAGCACCAGGTGGACTCAGACTAGGAAGAAAGCCAAAATTTGATGATGAAATATTTGGCCCACGGATAGAAGAAAAACAGCTCGGAATAAAGAGTTAGTAAATAGAAAAAGGCCTCAAGCGTAGAAGACAATGGGAAATGAGTGAAGACATGAACATGATTGAAGCACAAACAGAAGAACCATCCTCAAAGAAACTTTTGAATTTTTGAATATCAAATTGAGTGAAGAAATGATTGACGCACAGACAGAAGAGCCATTTTCAAAGAAAGCCATAGCAATCTTAAATAGGGGACTCAAGCACAAAAGAAATAGTTAGACGTTGAACAACAGCTGATGAAAGAAGCGATAGAAGAACCATTTCCGAAGAAAGCGTTGGACAGCGAATTTGAGGTGGTCTAGAGTTTAGAAGAGAGTCGAAAACGGCTGAAAACTTTTTGAGTCGCACATATAAATGAGTGAAGAAGTAAATTATAAAATGAGTGAAGATATTGACGCCCAGATAGAAGAACCATTTCCGTAGAAAGCGTTAGGCTTCGAATATGAGGGCCTCATGCTCAGAAGAAATGGGGAGACATTGAGCGACAGCTGGTCTGAATCTTAAGTAAAACATCGAAGATGAGTGAAGAACTAACTGGTGCATAGGAAGAGAATAATTTTCCAAGAAAAGGCTGGACCTCGTACTTCAGGTGTGCTCGAATTTGGAAGAAAATATTGCTTCTGAAGAAAAACTGATATTTTGAGTATCAGGTGGACAAAATCTTAGAAATAAAGACTGAATTAGAAATAAAGACTGAAGAAACTAAAGCAAATAAAATTTCTAAACTTCTTGAAACAAGCCAAAGTTTGCAAAAGCGAAAACAAGAAATGATTGTCTTCAATTTAAAAGTTAAGGAAGAATTGGCTTCTGGAAGCAGCAAGCCAAAGACCTAAATTGTCCTGAAAAATCTCTAATCCAGATTTTTCAGGGCGTCAAAACAAAATTTTGTCCATATAAGCAAAAAAAAGATGCAGTCAAGTATAAATCCACAGTACAAATTACGAAAAAATCACAAAATAACTGAAATTTAGATGGTTACAAGAGGAACGTGAGAAGTGAAAATGGAAACGGTAAAGAAGTGGATTAAGTGAGGATTCTTGATCCCACAGAAAGCAGTATTTGTAGTCCCTGAACTGCTGAACTGAAGATATACTCAAAGTGCTTTATAGAAGTAGGAAGAAGCACAAAGTGAAAGATGATGGATGCACAGAAATGATTGACGCTACAATAGAAGAACTACAATAAGACGCTACAATAGAAGAAATTGAGGTGGACTCGGGTTTAGAAGAGAGCCGAAAACGGGTGGAGAAACGTTGAAAATCCCTTCGATTCACTCCTAGAAAAAATTAGAAATGAGTGAAGAAATGATTGACGGAAATCGCGGATTGAAAGGAGTCAAACTTCTTCTTAACGAATATACTCAACATGCGGATTTGGGCTCAGAATTAAGTCTTAATTCCTTCAACAGACCCAAAAAAGTCTTGAAAATCACTGCACTAATCCAGAGCATGCTGAATATGTCTTATCTTCCAAGCATCTTCCCTTGAAGTATATACTTATATATACTCTATTCGATTCTAGGGCAGCTTTCCGGGCAACATTGTTCCTAATCCCCCTGTTCGGGCTACACATCTTCATCACAGCAAAGAAAATGGTCATCAACGACACCTGCTGGGCGGAAGATATCTACGACTATTTCCGCTACACTATGGAAGCAAGCCAAGGGATCTTCGTCGCTATTCTATTTTGCTATGCTAATTCAGAGGTAAGATTTAGAGGTAAAAACACCTACTGAAAGTGATGTTGTGACTGTTTCAGGTCCATAATGAGCTGAACAATGTGTTCAGGAAACTCAGCATTCAATTGAATCAAAGATTCGGCTGGAACTGGCGCAAAACTGCTGCAAGGAGACGAACCACCACAGCCACTTATGTGCAGCCAGCTGATTTTAAAAACGAGTTTTAGACTAAGTTTGTTCTAAGTACCACTAAATAAACGTATTCTTTATTTGTATAAGTCCATGAGTTAAATGTCTTGTATCCAGCTGCAGATTGTTCCCCAAATTAGGCTGTTGCTATGCCCATATTTGGCTTATGCCATACAATGGACCTGAATTCTCCAGCATACAAGCTCAGATATAAAATCACGCCCAGCACTAAAATCCATTCGCTAGCAACACTGATCAGATGAAACATGTATCCTCCGGAGGCGTCAGTCCACTGAGTGATATCGTCACCTGAAAATCTCTGGTAGGTGACTTACCAGTTCCACTAGAACCTCGAGCTTACCTTTAAACAGCAGAAGAGACAATCCGCCGAAGATGACACAGAAACACAGCGCTACTGCTAGTATCAAAACCATCACACATCTGATAATGTTTAGAGTCTTGTTGCCCAAAGTGGGGTAGATTTTCAAAGAAATGTAGGTCTAAAATGGTACTCGAATATAGACTCACTTTGCAAGTTGTTAAAATGATACCTGAGCCGCTAGAACCATTAATCCGGTGTTAAAAGCTGCGCCAGCCCCGATCAGATGCGGCACAATGTATGGATGAACAGGAAAACAACCCAACATAAACACTCCAATCACGGCCACCATGCCCAGAAATAGCGAGATTTTGTTCAACTGTTTCAGCTTCGGACTCAGATCTTTACTCTCAGCCAATTCCAGAACCTCCTTTACTTGTCTGCACCTGATGTAGATGGTTGCCATCACTGGAAAGTTCTGCAGTAGAATTGGGATCAATTTTGCAAGCTTTGGAACTACTCACTTAAAAGTGAGCCGAGCCCTAAACCGAAAGAGAATATGCATCGCTCTATTGACCAGACCCCTGTGTCGCTAACATAAGGGAATATCAGTGGGACGTCCTTGTTTATCACTGCTGATAGCAGAAATCTAGAGGAAAATAGCAGCATTTTAGCAATTTTTGTCTTGGGAAAGTGGAAGATTTATAGAAGGAAAAACTGAAAAGTTTCTTCAGCCAGCAGACGAAGAATTGGGGATATAAAGACAGTGGGGGCGGGCTCGGGCTTCGGACCTTTTATCTGTTAAGGACCCCCCGTTTCTTTCGTTTCCTGAATAATCACTCATTTGATGATTGTGAGCTCCTTCTTCTTTTTATGAAGCACTCTGAAGATATCCTGAGGGTTCAAAAACTCAAAATCTCAACCTCCTCTGATTCAATAATATATCAGTAGGTATTTCTGAGGTTACGCCAACCTGATATTCAAAGTCAAAATTTTTCTTCAGGATTGATGTGATTGTCTCCTCCAAAATTGAGCCCATTTGACGTCTGAGGTTTAGAGGTGAAAATTATACAGTTTTCTATGCGACAATTATTTCTTCCCTAATTTTCGATTTTTTGTCCAAGATCGAGACCAGCAGTTATTCAAGGTCTGACTATTTCTTCGAAAATCGGTAGTCTTCTAAGCTTAAGGCCCCCATTTTCGAGGTCTAGTACTCTCTTCGGAAATAGCCTTTTATCTTTGCGCCAATAATTTCTTGGAGTGTAGGGATGACGTTGTAGGAGTAGTACCTTTGTCGCGAAACGGCCACACTCGGACATAAGTAGGGTGGTTTCAACACAGTGGTCTCCACAAGGTCCCCAACTCTCACTTGCTGGCCCCAAGCACCACACCCCGGTAAACTACGTTGGTTCGCAGGACAAACCAAGTGAAGGTCGACAGATTTGTCGAAAACCTGTTGGTGGGCAGCAGCGGCAACAGGACCCTGTAGCTCTGACGAAGAGAAACTTCACACGTAGCGTTACAATGGATGTGGGAGGCGCAGATGTAGCACCCTCAACGACTCCCAAACTGCGGTACAGAAGGGAAACATAAATCCAACTCTTGAGCCTAAGCGAAGGGAGATGTCTCCAGGCTCCGGAACTCATAAACCCCAAAATGATGTCCTTTACTTCTCTGGAGGTGACGACCCCAAACACCAGTATGGCGTTGCCATACTCATCTCCTCCGAACTGGAGAAATCTGTTAGCAATTTTGTTCCCCCTCGGAGATCGTGTGATGCTCTTAAGACGGTACACTACCTACAGAATCATGAATATCATTCAAGCATATGCTCCAACAAAAGACAAACGTGACGAAGAGGTCGAGGAGTTTTCTACGATTCTTTGTGAGATGCCTTGAAACTAACAAAGAAAGGTGAAATAACAATTGCTCTTGGCGACTTTAACGCAAAAATCGGACGTGGTGCTGAGGGCGGGGTTTCTGGTAGCTATTGACTCGGAGCACGCAACCAAAGGGGTAATCGTCTAGAGCAACTTGGCACAGAGCACCACTTAACCACCCCTAAACGGCGATGTTAATGAGCCCAGTCCTGACATCACAAGAGAAGATACGAGATATAATGCTGCAAAAGAACAATAGAGCCCTAGGCCCAGACCAGGTGCAGGGGGAAACTTTTAAACTCATAGTTAATACAAACGACTGGGTTCTAACCCTCCTCCCCAATTTGTTCAACTCTATGTATAGAGGCGGGAAAATAACAAATGATTGGCTAAAGTCGACATTCATCACGTTACCGAAGAAAGCCAACGCCTCTCAATGCGATAACTACAGGATGATCAGCCTTATGTCGCAGGTCCTCAAGGTTTTCCTTCGAATCATCCACACACGCATATACACCAGATGCAAAAGAATAATTGGCGACACGCAGTTCGGATATAGAAATGAAGTGGACATACAACAGGCTCTCTTTTCCATCAACGTCCTCACACAGAGATGCAGGGATATGATTGCTTGCTTCATTGATTATCGAAAGGCTTTCGACTGTGTTTCCCACCAGAGACTTGTCGAAGTCCACGGGAGTCGATGCGGGAGATCTACGCATCATCACTCAGCTGTACTGGAATCAAACTGCAGAAGTGAGAGTAGAAAACACCACATCGGAAGAATTAGAAATACGAAACGGTGTCAGGTAGGGATGTGTCATATTACCTCCCCTCTGTAATATATATTCTGAGGCAGTTTTCCGAGAAGCACTGGGAAATACGAAAGAGGGTATTAAGATCAATGGCACCCTCATAACAATACGGTCTTCAAATGAATGTCGCCAAGACTAAAGTTGTTGTCTTCTCAACACCGAGACGCGTAGTCCTCCTGTAGAATTAAAACCAAAGCCGTGGAACAAGTATCACCCTTTAAGTATCTGGGAGCTGAAAAAGAAATCGTGTCTAGGATCGACAGGCCAGGAAAATCTTTACATCCATGAAAACTCTCCTCACTAGTCGAGACTTAAGCCTGCAGATCCGCATGTGCATACTACGCTGCTACACATTCCCAGTCCTCCTCTATGGTTCTGAGAGCTGGACTTTCCACCAATTAATGGAGAACCGAATCAACGCCTTTGAGATGTACCTGTACCGTCGTGTGCTGCGCGTGTCCTGGGTGGATAGGGTCACTAATGAGGAGATACTCAGACGAATGGATACAGGCTGAAAGATTAGGTTGGCCACCAAAGAGCTTAAGCTACAATACATAGAACACATAATGAGAGGAGAGCGTTATGGGATCCTAAGACTCATCGTTGAAGGCAAAATCAAGGGCAAAAGATTGATAAGAAGGCGACAAAATTCATGGCTCAGAGACTCAATGGTCAATGGCTCGGAAGAACATCAATGGAAATATTTAGAGGTGCAGTTTCGCACCAATCTCCGAAGGGAGACGGAGTCCTAAGAAGAAGAAGAATTTCTTCATACATTTTTGTTATTTTTCCTAAAATTGGTTCCACCTGTATTGAACGTCTAATTTATTTCGAAGATGTTTCTTCTATTGGTGCCTTAATCGTGGTTTCACTCATTTTCCACTTTCTTCCAAGACTGCATCCTTTTGGTATTCGTCTTCTAATTCTTTATTCGGATCTCTCTTTTTTTATTTTGACGTCAATCGTTTCTTCATTAATTCTAGATTGTCTTCCAAAGTCGCGTCCATCTGATGTTCGAGGTTTGACTCTTTCTTATAAAGTATTCTCCTTTCGATGCGTCAGTCATTTCTTCATTCACTTTCCACTTTCTTCTAAACTTGAGCCCTTTTGCATTCTACATCTGATTCTTCACATTTCACTATTCGTTCATCCATCGTTTCTTCACTCATTTTTATTTCGTGCGCCTCACTAATTTCTTCATTCATTTTCCACTTTCTTTAAACTTGAGTTCTTTTGCATTCTTGACTCTTTCTTCACATATCACTCTTCTATTCGTTCATCCATCGTTTCTTCACTTTTTCCGATTTCGTCTAAGGTTGAGACCTTTTGCTATTTCACATCTACCTCTTTATTCGTATCTGTTTTGCTTCTTTCTATCTGTGCGTCCGATTAAATTTGAACTGAATAATTTTTCGACTTCTTCTAAAACTGAGGCCCGTTGGTGCGCTTTCTGCTTTCTCATTTCCTTTATCACATCCTTTTGCGCTTCATTGAAACTTTCATTTCTTTGTTTTCACTTGTCACCTTTTATTGCCTCTTCTGGACATTTTATTTTCATTCTTTGTGCCAGCTTGAACATATGCTTAACACTTTTTATCGTCTTATTAGATCCATTACGTTTCTTTTGGTATCGAATTCATTGTTTCTCTACAGGCATCTTTCATTTCTACGTTTTCTTCAGCTTCATTTCGTCGGTAAAACCAAAAAACTGATTGAAAATTGTGTACGCAATGGCTTTAGCTGGCAGGTTTTTATGTTGGAAGCTGAAAATCGAAGCAGTTGAAGGATATAAAAGCGACATTCTTCAGAACTCTAGCAAAAAACCATTCCATTTGTGCTTTTAGTAATACAAATTTGCATGAAATGGCACCTGTATTTGAAGGGACCTCAAATCTCCAGATTTGACTCTAATTGACTTTTAGTTTTCCAGTCCATTTTATAAAACACCATTTGAGAAAGCAGCTGATCCTTTAAGAACGTCGTTTTATGTTTGCAAATTGATTGCGCAAAATGGAGCAATTAAACGGATAATTTTTGCTATTATAAGGAAACCTGAACCAAGAAAGTGGAATTTGGTAGTTGGTGAGCTGCGTAAAATAGCTGGAAAACCAAACATAAACTATTGGCCAGAAAACTAACGAATCGTAAAAATATTAGAATAAACTAAGGAACTTTGCATCCTTAACGAGTTCCAATCTAAGTGCTTTATACAAAAGTAAGCTAATTATTTCCCAATTTTCCGTACTTTTCCTGATCGTTACCCTGTTCAAATACTACAGATACTTACGTTGTGGTGAGAGCAATCACATACAAAGTCCCTTGAAAAATGGGCACAAGAAAACAATATTTAAAAGCCATTTTCCACTGAAAGTTTCTTCGCAGTTTCAGCACTAGAGCGACTTACCATCAAAACCAAGTCAAATCGACTGTCAATCGGTAGGTAAGTGAAAATCATCTGCTGCAATTTTGACTTTGATCTGCTCCGATTATTTATAATTCTCATAATTAAATTCCAATTGATGTCATTAACATAAGCAGGTTTAATAATTGCGAAACCAAAAAAGTCAACTAAACCAACGTTAACCAGTTGAGGACTCACTCAATATAAATTGCTTAAAGGATAAAAACGATTTTTTTTTCTGATTAGTACCAGTAGTACTTAGAGACAGTCGATACTTGCGTCAGAAAAAAGACACTTAAAACATTAATTCTAAACACCTGATTTTATGTAAACGTAATCAGTTCAAACACATTTATTGTTAATGGGCTGTAATTGCTTGATTGGTGACATAAATGCGAAACTTACCTGGACTTTTTTCTTGGGTTATTCTTGGAGAAAACCGATTTTTTGCATATGAATGAAAGCCTCAGAAATGAACTGTTGAGATGAGCAAAATATAAATTAATTAAGGAGTTAAAAAAGGGAATAAAATTATATAAAATTTCTTTGCAACATTTAGCGCAAAGACTAGATCTTGCGGAAAGCGAAAAAGACTAAGCTCAGAATGGAAAGAAGCAAAAAGGATTGGGGAACTTTAAAAAATCAAAGAAGAGATGAAGGAGTGCAACCTTCTGACCAGAGTTACATTTGTGTAAATGCGCTCACACCACGTGGTTCGAAAGACTTTTTCTTCATTCACTGTGTTTCGATTCCTTTTCATCATCATCTGTGGCTTCACAACCCTGGATGGGTTTTTGCCGGCTCAACCACAGGTCTCCAACCTTCTTCATCAAGCATCCGATGGGGGCCATCTTCGATTTTCATGGCTTTTAGGTCTTTTGCAATAGTATTTCTGCATCTGAGGCGGGGACGACCTAATGGACTTTTTCCCCCTGGAACCTCCTCCCACAACAGTTTTACCATTCTATCATCTGGCATTCTTTTAACGTGTCCAGCCCACTGTGGTCTCCTAGTCTTTATTTCGTTTATTATGCTGGTAGCACTTTCCCTTCAAAGACCTTCAGTCGTTCTTCGCTTGCAACCCTTAGTGTCCAGGTCTCACATCTATATATATTACGACAGGTCTTATGATTGTTTTGTGTATGTTCAGCTTAGTTTTCTAGATTTTATTAGGTTTCAAATAGCAAAAAGGCATCTGTTTGCAGCCTGTATCCTGTTATTTATCTCTTCTGTAATGTCGTTGTTTTCCTTAATACTTGTCCCCAGATATTTAAATTGTCTTGTCCGCTCAAAGTTGTAGTCTCCGATAGAGAAGTTTTGTCCTACTCTATCTCGGTTCCGATTATTTCTACTAAGGTCCATATACTTGGTCTTGTCCTCTTTCATTTTGAGGCCTATCCTTTCTGCTTCCTTTTCCAACTTTAGGAGGAGGAGCCTTTGAGGTTGATCCTGCTATTGCCAATCACATCGACATTGTCTGCTAAAGCCAGGAGGAGTTTGAGTCTCTCTTGATTGAAGAAAGCAGTTGGCTTCTCGATTTTGGAGTTCCTAATTATATACTCCAATGCTATGTTAAAGAGTTGAGGTGAGAGGGCGTCATTTTCCTTGAGGACCATTATTGATACTGAAGAAGTCGGAGAGACTCTGTCCCACTCTTACTTTACAACGCATATCCTCCATACATGCTTTTGTCTGCGATATAAGTTCTTTTGGGAATCCAAGTTCTTGCATTGCTTGCCACAACTTTGATCTACCTACTCTGTTGAATGCCTGCTTGAAATCAATAAACATTTGGTGGAGTTCCCTGTCGAATTCCCAGCATTTCTTCATTATTTGTCTAATGGTAAAAGTCTGGTCTACGGGGGACCTATTGGATCTAAAACTACATTGGTAGTCCCCAACAATCTCTTCGGTATATGGTTTCATTCTCTCCAACAGGATATTGGAGAGTGTCTTAAAGTATGTATTCAGAAGAGTTATTCCCTTCTATCCACCCATCCGCAAGGGCCTCTGTCCTCCAGATGATTTGTATAAGCTTATGTATGGCCTTATGGAGTGTTTCTCCGCCAGATTTTATGCATTCGGCAGGTATTCCGTCGCTGCCTGAAGCTTTGTTATTTTTTTTTTCAATTTCTTTATTGCCTTCACTATTTCTTTGTCCGGCGGTGGCTGTAATTCTATTTCGGCAGTTGGTTTATTTGTTGGTGTCGTATTTGTATCTTCCTCATAATTGAGCAGTCCACAGAATTATTTCTTCCAGGTATTTAGGATCTCCTTTTGGTGACTAGCGTCACATCAACAATAAAATCAACCTACGAATCCGCATGCCCTCTGAAGTCGAAGAGACAAACGAGGACATCCAAATGGTGGAACTCCGGACTCTCAACGATGAGGGAAACGGTGAGAAAGCTATATAACAGAGCCAAACGAAACGAGGCCTTCTGCAAGGCCATAAAAAAGCACAAAGGGCTACATGGAGGAAAGAATGCAAGCATATTGAAGATACTCCGAGCTTCGCTAGACTCCAGAAGGCACTTTTAAAAGAACCACAGCAAAAAGTGGGCTCCCTGATAAAATCCTGGAGAAAACCCTGGAGCTTTTGCTGAAGACTCACTTTCCTGGATCAATACTGGGAACAGTCAGAGAACAGGAGGTACCGGTGGGTTTAGGGGCGCGACAGCGGACTCAGAAGAGAACACTGGACTCTTGCCTCAGGCATTGTAAACCAGTTCCAAAGTTAAATGGGCCATAAGTTCTTTCAGACCATTTAAATCACCGGGAACAGATGGTTTAATGCCAGTTCTACTACAGCAGGAAACCGATTTACTGGTGCCCCTCTTGTGCAACATGCTCCGGGTCAGCCTGGCCCTGGCATACATACCAATGGAATGCAGAATGGTGAAAGTAGTATTTATTCCAAATCCAGGGCGTGCGAGGTACTCCCAGGCCAAATCCTTTGACCCGCTCAGCCTAACATCGTTCTTATTTTAAAACACTAGAGAAGCTGATCGACAGGCATATCAGGGAAGAGCTTCTTACCAGAAATCCTCTAGACCACAACCAATATGCCTACCAACCGGGAAAATCCTGCAAATCTGCTATTATGCCGGCGGATGTCCGCAGGGAGGAGTTTTGCCGCCTCTGCTGTGGAGCCTGGGGGTGAAACGGCTCCTGTTGTCTCTTTAGGGGAGGGGTTTCTTTGCTCTGGGATATGCGGATAACATCTCCATTGTTGTGCAGGGAAAGTTTGGAGACACTGTGTCATCACGGATGCAGCAGGCGCTAAACATCACCGAACAATGGTGTAACACGGAAGGGCTGAAAATCAGCCCATCCAAAACATCTATTATCGCTTTCACAAAGAAAAGACATCTTAGAGCCCTTAGAGTAATGTCCAGATATGGGAACACAATACATATGTCTGGCACTGTTAAATATCTTGGGGTGACCCTGGATAATAAACTGCTGTTTAAAGAACATGTGGAACAGAAAATAAACAAGGCGATCAGGGCTTTATGGACCTACAAACGCACTTTTTTGAAAAACATGGGGAATAAAATCAGTACATATCGACATTCTCTGAAGAAAGTTCAGAGGCTGGCGTGTCTGGGAATAACTGGAGCAATGTCAACAACGCCGACGGCCGCTATGGATATAATCCTGGGGCTGGAGCCTTTGCATTTATCCATTGAAGCTGAGGCCCTAAGAAGCGCTCACCAAATGGGTGACGGTGCCCTCAGGAAAGCGACGGAATTGGGACACAGCGCGATCTTCAGAAAGCTGAAGACAGTCGAACCCATGGGATTGAAAGCTGATCGAATTAAAACTGTAAGCATTTTGGTACCTTTCAGAACTTATGTTCTGGATGAGGGGCGAGATGGTGGAGCGACTCCATCAGCTATCACAGGGGACTCCGTGTGGAATACGAAAGGCACAAAACAGCATCGGGCACAGGCGCTGGTATAGTCGAAAGAGGAAGAACCGGGGAAAGGATTACCTTAAACCTGGGTACAATCACGACCGCTTTTCAAGCAAGTATACTAGCGATAACAAATTGCGCCCGGAAAATCAGGGAAAGAGCATCGTAACCGGAGATGAAACCACAATAAAGGCACTTGAATCGTACACAAACAGGTCACAATGTGCGCTAGATTGTGCAAAAGAACTTACGACCCTGACAGGAGCCGAGCAACCACTGACCAACCAAGAACCTGCTTGTGGTATATCTCATGCCGAAGTTAGGGCCTGAGTTGGGCAATGGACCTTGGAAGAACAAAGAAAGTACTCGGAGAAGACACTGCGACTCCTTACCGCAAGGCAGTTGGTGGGACCTCCACAACCAGTGCGTAAAAGCGAACTGCTAGATCTCAGAAGGCAAAAATAAGGAGGATAGTGGCCTTTTTAACAGGACATGCCCCCTGCAAACAACACCTCTTCAGGATGGGACTGAGCGATCAAACGACCTGCAGGGGGTGCGAATTAGAGGACGAAGCTATTCTACATATTATGTGTGACTGCACGTCATATGCAACAGGGAGACGAAGACTCCTGGGAGGAGATGAAGTTCTACCAGACCAGGTCATGCGTACCCCCTTCAAGATTCTTCTGGAATTCATTGAGTACACGGGGATAATGAGGGAGTAAAATAGGAAGGCCCAATAGGACAGAAATGACTGCGGTGCTAGGCCAAACATCACTTCGGAGGTGAGGAAGGCTTTTAGTGGGTAAACGGCTAAGCTGGAGTCCCACACAGCCCTAGAGCGCCAGAACATCAGCTCTGGGTGTGCGTAAGAGAGCATTGGCCAAACCTCCAAAAAAAAAGGATGGGTCCGTACGGCCCTACTTGTCAGCTACAGGGTGCGAAAAAAATATCAAAACTTTTAGTTTTCGAAGAATTTTTTGACATAAAATCGATATTTGGACGAAACTTGGTATTTGGGGGTTTTGTAAAATCAGACACTTAAATTTGAGCTTGTTTTTGATCTTGAATGTAGACGGCGCTGGCTACACCTCTTTCTCTCTTTCCCGTCATCGATCGAAATTGCTCGAAAACGGTTGTTCCAAGCGACTTTACATGAGAATACCTTTTTTACATAGAAATGATAGAGGGATTGATTTTCTTGGGACAGAATGGGAGAGAACAACTCACGGAAGAGTTATGACTCTTCAAAAGAGAGAAGGACATGTAGGTGCCCTCTACATGCATGTTTCCTTCAAATATCGGCATTATGTCACAAATTACTTACGAAGAACAAAAATTAAAATTAATCTTGTACCCGCAGCTCGATAAGAAAAGCCTTGCGGGCATCGAGTAGTATTATCTTTAATCCTCCAAATTGTTTTGATTAGAAATATTTGAGGGCGACATTTCAAAACGTTAATAGGCTCTAGTGAGGACATTTAAGAGACAAAAAGTTAGATAATGGATATTTTGCAATGCTTGCGCAAGTGAGGGCTTAACCACCGCAAAAATGACAATCAATCTCTATATGCTAAGTAAGTAATGTAAGGAGGCCGACAGACACACCAGCAGGTGTATTGTCGTTTCGGGCGTATCTATATTTTTATTCAAATGACCCATCCGAGAAAGCTGGTAATAGTTTAATATTCTGCAGACAAAAATTTTGTAATGTGTGCAATATCGGTATTACGGTCGTCCCATGTCCGAACTTTCCCACTACGTGCCTCATCGAAAAGACAGGTCGTTAAAAATGCAACTTAACTTAATCTTGTGTCCGCACTTTGTCAACGTGCATGGACACTATTTCAAATCGTGTGTTCAGCTAAATGGTTGCAATTAACCGCCATGGAATAATCAAGGTAAGTACCATCAGTTATTAATAATCGCTAATTGGGGCTGTAAAATTGCTCTTTTTACGTAATATCGAAGCACAGTTGACAAGTTGGCCCACGACAAGCCCACCAGTGGTTTATTTATGCTCACGATGAACTCAAATGTGCCCAGATAATGCGGTCTTCAAAAACGCTTTCTGCAACAATAATTTTTTTCAAACAAAACAACTTTTGTTGCTGACGGAGGTGAAGAGTTGCCTCAAGAGTTCAAACACTGCTGGTTTGTTGTAGACGAGCCTCAAATCGAACCGGAATGCGTAGCTGTGCAGAATATGGTTAGGGCTCCGGGAATTTGGAAGATTTTTGCCTCTATTCTGCTTCTTCACAATGCAGCCCCTCAAACTTCCAAACCCAGACAATTGTTCCTGAATATGTTGCAAGATATGACTCGGGTAAGTCTTGAGAAATTTTAATTCCTGTTAATTCGGGTAAGTTTCTATTTCTAGATTTGAATTTTTTGTTGAAGATCTAACACTCGCAAACTTAAGTAATATTAAAACAAGTGGGTTTTTTCGGGTTTTTAGGCCGTCGTTCGGTAGAATTTCTTCTTGACGTTTCGCAAGCACGTGCGGCTTGCATCTTCAGAAGTGGTTTGCTTGAACGCTTACACTGTTCTGATGATATTACACTGTTCTGATGGATAAGCGTTCAAGCAAACCACTTCTGAAGATGCAAGCCGCACGTGCTTGCGAAACGTCAAGCAGAAATTCTACCGAACGACGGCCTAAAAACCTGAAAAACCCACTTGTTTCAAGGAATGGCCTCGAAAGTCTATCTCTTTTGATTAAGTAATATTGCTCACTCCTCTGGTTAGGGCTAAGAGCCAAAATTGCAAAATGAGTGCGAATTTTCGGTTTTTTTTCTCTATTCCTCAGCAGAATTGGAGGCGTTTTGAGCGAATTGGGGTCTATTTTGTGACAAGACACTTGCGCCTTTGTGAAATTTTCCGAGAACAAATTGGGTTTTTTTCATATCTATGAATTAGTTTCCGTTCAAAATGCTTCACAATTTTTCCAGTTTCTAGCCCAGATTTGCGATCGAGGTGATGTAAAATTTTCAGAGAAAATTAAGCTACAATCTGTTTTGTTAGTATCTACATTAGAAAATCTTTGCCTAAACTCCTCACGGGTGTTTTTTTGAGCCATTTTGCGTGTTTTTGAGCTAAGAAGCTCAAAGCTTTGCATTTACAGCATAGAATCTGATGATGGATGGTTCAAGAACCGAAACGCGATAGATATTAACCAAACTTTTCTTCGGTCTGTGTGCATTAAGCCGGACCTTCTCCCCGTGTGAAAATCTCTTCTTTGGGCTCTAAAAAATCTGCGCAAAAAGGAAACTAAAATCGCACCTGAAAGCACATCAAGTTTTCTATTAATTTTATTTAAAACCGGTATAAGCTTCGGATTTTCATTATTGAAGCTATTTTTCCTTGCGTATTTTAAGTAGCCCCAAAAATAGTTTTAAGCAAAAATGCCTGGAAAACTCGAAACATGTGAAAAAAGACAATAAATTGGCCTGTAACGACCATAAAAATTTAATTTTGTTTTCATGCTGCTGAATCCAATGGAGCGCTTATTTTTTTCTACGTATTTATGATTTGTTATTTAAAGTTTTTTCAAATTGAACTGTATTTTCTCCATTTAGGGGACAATTTTTGCTCCGTCCAGAGCTTTCCCAAAATCGCAACCGATTTGCAACGATCTGACTGGGTTTTTTTATCGGTTTCTTCCTCACTCGATTTTTCTTTTTGTTGGTCTTTTCTTTGGTTCAATTTTTGTTAAATCAATAATTTTAAAATTAAGAACAGATCACGGTCCAATTTTGTCATTTCCTGCAAAACCTCAAAATTTTATTGTTCTTTTTTTGTTATTTTTTAAAGTCTAATCAATTGCTAAGCACAAGCGTCGATTATCAAGAAGATTTTCGTTAATTTTCTTCGATCTCGTCTTGGAAACGCAGCAGTTTTGGTAACGATTTGAACATTTTTGGAACAAATTGGCGTCTTTTTCATCGCAAAAAGGCTTCTTCACTATCAAGGCTTTGTTTCTTTCCTATTAAACTGTACTTTTCCCCATTTAGAAGACATTTCTTGCTCAAAATCACTACAGATTTGCACTAAACTCAATGGGGGTTTTCCCACGTTATACGTTGAATAAATAATTTTTAAATTATAAACAGATTCGTTTTGTTCACCTTTGCCTTTTTTGTGGTATCTCAAGACTTCATTGACTTCTTGCGGTCTTAATTTATCAAACGTCGATTTTCAGGAAGAATTTTCCTAAGAACTGTTTGTTCCGTACGCTTCTCATGAGATTTTCCTTAATTTTGTCCTGGAAACAAAGTGATTTTGATTCGCTTAAAAATACATTTCATCCAAACGGATTTTTTGTTGACCACAAACAACAATATTTTTCTAAATGTGTGGTTTCTTATGTGCTTTTTACGGGCGAATTGAACGTGTTCCGATCATCTTCCAATGAACAAGTTGGGGTTTTTTTCAGTCGCGAAAAACTTCTGCGACTGATATCGGTATGTTTCACAAATTTTAGAGAATTTGCAAAATCACAAAACAATTTTCTTCAGCTTTCCAAAGTTTTTCTGCTCTTTTCTTGTTCTTTCTTGGCAATTTTTCAATTTTTTCAAGCTAGTTTTTTTGCGGCCAACCCGAGTGGCTTTAGCTTACGGAATGGCCATGTTCCGCTCAAAATACATAGAAGCATATGTAAATGAGAAAAAATACCGATTTTTTTAGTCACTTTTAAGGTTGCAAGAAAATTATCGGCTTTTTTCACCGATTTTTCAAGTTTTTTGACGGTTTTTGCTTATAACTCTTTTGATCGCTACGTTAACAAAAAGTAAGCGCACCGCTGGATTCAGCTGCTCAAAACCTATGAATAAATATATAAATTGGTCCTTGCAGGCCAATTTATCGTCCTTTTTTCATTCATTTTTCGAGTTTTTCGAGGATTTTTGCTCATAACTATTTTTTGAGCTGAAAAAAAAATGGCTCGAGCAAATTTAGGTTTAATTCGAATATTTCTGGAAGTAATAGAAATTTTCCAATTTTTAAAACACTATTAACGCATTTTTGACCTAATTTAACCGACTTTGTACGATCTCTTAGGGTTTCCGAGATCCCAATGTTAACAGCTCGATCAGCTCAAATCGGATCCTAGTTTTGCTCCCTTAGAGCCCTTAGAGTTGTCTTTACCAAATCAAGCGGCTCAGAAGGAGCTTCAAGAGCATTTTCTGAGCCTCATTCCTATATAGATTGTCTCCCTGTTCTTCTTGGCATTTTATGAGAGCTCAGATGATCTTTCCGAGTGGTTTGCAAATTATTTTGCTTTTCCACCTGATCATTTTTGCCTCAAAATTAGGAGATTTAATACAGAATTTTCCTTTTTTAGTCCTTATCATTAATTTCCATCTCTATCATTATTTCAATCTCGTTTAATTTCCAGCTAAGTGGCGCTTAAAAATACCTTTAAACCAACCGAAATTCCTGCCGGTACCTCCTTTGAATGGTTCTCTTGCACATTCTGCTGCGTATTATTGCTTTTCATTAGGAACGCTACCAAAGAATTTCTGAGAAATCCTCACAACAGCACTTTCTCCGTTTGATTGTGTTAGACCGGCACGGGGCTTTTGTGTTGGGACCGGATTCGACGAGAAAAACACATCCATTCAATGGCAATTTGTTTAAAAACCACGACCACGCCAATGTGTAATTAACAAACATTAAAACATTTAAATAGTATGCACGCCCTACATTAAACCTGCAACATAGCGGATTTCACATTCGCAGTCATTTGCATTGGTTATTGGCATTGTTCCTTCAGATGAGCAATGGGAATTTCATCATTCAATATCCCAGCCGGCCGCATGCAAGAATCCAACTGAACTACCCCAAATCGATGCCATTTCCCTGCAAGAACTTCACTGGATTAGGGATGGGGAGGTCCCTTCGCAGGCCTACTAGTGTTCACAAGCTGCGCCCTGGAGATATCGATGTTATTGGGGCTTTAGGGGACTCTTTGGTGGCAGGAAATGGCGCTATGGAAGAATACGCTTTGGGGACAATGATCGAGAACCGAGGAGTGTCTTGGTGTATAGGTAATACTTAGTTTCTTCTAAGGGAAGTGTGTTAGGAAAATTTTTCAGGCGGTGAAGGAACGTGGAGAGACTTCCTAACTCTCCCCAATATCCTGAAGGAATTCAACCCCAATTTGAAAGGCTACTCAACTGGGACTGGAGAGTTTTTGTCCTCCAACGCCAAATTGAATGTGGCTTTTCCAGTGGCTGCAGATGCAGATGCTCTAAGACAAGCCAAAATTTTGGTAAGAAGCGCTTTCAGGAGTTTTTACCAATAATTTTGTTAAAACACAGTTAACGGAGACTTTTTTTATTAAATCATTGCACTATTCATGGACAAAATTTAACTGATAAAATATGCAAAAAAAAATTTATTCTTAGTCGCAACTCAAATCTTTCTGCGGGCGATATGGGGTAGCCCAGTGAGCAAAAAAGTATAGGTTGTTATAGCCTCATGTCGTCTGAGTCATTTGCGTTTTTAAACGTATGTTTTTCTTGAGCCATTTACGAGATATGATTTTTTTATGACTGGAAAAATATTCGACCAGAAATTTATTTGAACTTTCTTTTGTTCATTTTGTTATTTATATAATTTCATAGAGAAAAAAATCTTAGGCGTGGAAACAACAATATTTAGGCCTTTACCAATACTAAGGCCTTTGGAAAAGACCTTAGAATAAACAGAGCTTTCAACGTGTAATAAACTGTCATTCGCATAGCTCTTTTGCCACACATTTTCCTTGCCATGAGAAGAAAAATAAAAAATTTATATCTCTCGAATGTTCAAAAAAACATTCAACTACCGCAGCTGGAAACCTGGAAAAGTCAGCTTAATTCATAAGTCCCGGCTATGGATAATATACAGTTTGTCCCTTAAAGGTAAAAATGAAACCTTCTACATCTCCTTCTGTAGCTTCTCTTATGTTTCTCCTAATGGTAATCCTTCTCTGGTTTCTGGATCACTTTCACATTTTGCCTTTCCTCCATTGTTTCGTTGCTCTTCGACCATTTCTGTTTGTTCTTCTGTGAATTCTTGTTTTTTCCTCTTTTTTTGTATTTATGTTCCTGAAAATCCTTTATTTTTTAACACATTTTTTATGTCGATAGAAGTAACTTTAATGATAGTTTCTTCTTTTATTTGTTTCGCTGAAAATTGTGGCTCTTGAATACTGGCCCTGATTTTTTTGCCCATTTCCACTTTCTTCTTCCTCCTTGTTCCATTATCAAACTTCCACTTTTGTCGTTAAAATAGATTGTTTAGGTAACACTGAGTTAAATGGCAGTTTCACAACGCATCTGTACACATCGGCACGCAAACCGTAAATGACAAGCTGGATTTCGAAACGAAGTTTTTGCGCCACCTATGTTCGAAGCGCGAAATTGAATTCACTATGTTTTATCAGGCCTTAACAGCAGTTACAGTTCTAATGCGCTGTGAAAGCGCCATTGAAACAGATTCAACTCAGAGTTACCCATGTCTAATTTTAAGTAATTATGCGGTTTTAAGTACACCATTCCGTCATGTTTTCTTGGTCAACGTTTAAATATTTTTGCGATCAATTTGGGGTAGCTCAGAGATTAAAAAAGTATACGATGTTATAACCTCATTTCTTCTGAGTAATTTGGATTGTTATCCATCGGTTTATCCTGAGCCATTTGAGATATATTCTTTTTTATAACCAGCACATTTTGCGCGCAAAATTTACTTAAACTTTTTTTATTTGCGAAAATTTCTGGTTCACAGCTCTAAACGTGCAATAAAATTGTGTTTAATCTGTTTTTGTTAATTTGTTTAAAAATCTTCTTTTTTACCTCTTCCATTATAAAAATATTTCAGATAAAAAAAATGAAATCCGATCCCCGCATCAACATGACCGAAGACTGGAAAATGATCACGGTTTTTTTTGGAGCCAACGACATTTGCTCAGCTCAATGCTACAACAAGGAGGAGGCCTCAGCTCGCAGCCACGCCCGCAAACTGATGAAAGCCTTGGACTATTTATATGAACAATTACCCAGAACTTTCGTTAATTTGGTTCCAGTTTTGGGTAAGTCTCAGGCTCTGAGCATTTCCCATACCATCCAAAGGTTTCAGACGTTTCAGTTAGCGTCAGGATCAAAAGAACCATGATGTGCCACTTGTTCCATCGGCTGTTCTGTGCCTGCTTCCATGAAGGTGGCAATGAAATGGATGTGATTACCACCTTGACTAGAGAATATCAAAGAGCTGAAGAAGAACTGGTGAGCGCTCAATTTTTTAGGCTTAGAAGAAAAATTAACTCAATTTCCTCTTCAGGTATTGAGTGGAAGATACGACAAACGAGAGGATTTCACAGTGGTTATTCAACCGTTCATCAAACTGTTCAATGCCCCAACGGATCCAATGAGAAGATTCTCAGAAGTGATTGATATCTCCTATATCACGCATGATTGTTTCCACTTTTCACAAAAGGGCCATGCTTTAGGTAGGCGATTTATTAATAAAAAGTGTTATTTCATATAAAAAATGTGGATTCTCAGGGGCCAACATGCTGTGGAACAACCTGCTGCAACCAGTTGGCTTGAAGAGTCAGAAGAAGCTGAACTATGTGCTGGAGAAGTTCGAGTGTCCCAAATTACATGCTCCTTATCTATTCACTAACAAGAATACAAGAAGTTATTTTACTAACGGGTTTCAATAGATTTGCAGGCCAAAATATTGGTTGGCAGCTTGATACCCTTACTTTAACAGGATTTGTGCTGTCAATTTTTGTAAATAAATATACAAGAAAAACTGAAAGAAAATTATAACAGAGACAAGAAAATCCTGATTAAACATTGTTAAAGACACAGAAACACACATGACTCCGGAAATGAATAAAATTCTGTAAAGCAAACTTAATGGTTTCCTTGAAAAGTTCGCAACAGAATTGCATCTGTATTTTCCTAATGCAGCACAACATGTTTACTATTAAAAACGAAAAGTAACGTTTGCGGTTATAAAAAAAACCTTGCCATGAACTTGTGTAAATATCAAGAGAGAACCAGTAATGAGGATTTAGCCTAGTAAGTTATACAAGTTTACAGCTGGCGTCCAAAATAGAATAAAATTAAAATAAAAAAAAAACAATTTCTATACTTGGGAAACATTATTGTACAGTTTTACGTGCAGGAAAACTTCTACTTACCGCTTGAATTGTAGCTGTAGAAAAATATGTGAGTGGAACAAGGCAAGGCAGAGTTGTGAATGCATGTAGTAAAAAGAGAAGGGCGCCCCGATCTCTCTAAGGCAACGGCTGGAAGCTAGCTTTTTCTCTTTCTAGTACAGACACTCTGTGCTCTGTCTTGTTCCACTCATGCATTATTTTGTCGTTAAAACTCGTTTGGATTGGCCAAAAACCATAGAAAACGGATTATCAATAAAAAAAATTACCCTATTATCTGTTAATAGCCTGGGAGCACTCAAACTGCTTGATGATAGCTAATATTAGAAACTTTCCCAAGATATAAAATAGGATGTAACCTTAGCGGTGCCAAAGGCATAAAAAGCTCGCGTTTTTCCACTTTTAAGCAATTAATTCATAAATGCGCCTCTGCAGACCTACCGCCAAAACATTTGACCATCCAAAAATGCTTGATGATGGACAATATAAGAAACTTTTTATAATTTTTATAAGAAACTTTAATTAATATTTTAAATGGAATTTTTGCTATACGGTTTAGGTACAAGTAACATTAAATCAACAAGACAAGGCAAGGTGTTAAATGCGTGCATTAAAAAGAGACAGGCGCTCCTCATGTATCCAAAACAACGGCTGCAAGCTCGTTTCTTCTCTTTCTAGTGCAGGTGCTTCGTTATCTTTCTTGTTGAACTCATATAATCTTCTGCTCTTCGTGACAGCCGTTGATCAAGAATATTACTCATAATTTTGTTTTCAGAAATTGGTAGAACGTTTCTTGAAAAACTGAGCACAGTGATATGGACGCTGTTTTTTTGCCTAAACCATCATTTATTGGAAACTGAAAAACCAGGAAATTTCTTAATCAGGTTTTTAATAGGCTTCACCATCCGACAGCTGACATCCAGAAATGTCGTTTTAAAAGTCACTTGAATAAAAATGAAGGTAACTCCTCGACTGGGAATATATTACGCCACAATTTACAGTAAATAGAAATCAAATTAGCTGTTGCAAAATCTGTGAGTGGAACAAGGAAAGGTTTAAATTACGTCAATTAAAAAAAGAAGGAGCCCACGATGTATCTAAGGCAACTGCTGTAATTGTGCTTCTTCTCTTTCTAGTGCAAATGCTTAGTCATCTGTCTTGTTCCACTCACATTTTATTTCGCAGTTATAAACCTTCGTTTATATGAGTGTATTTTAAGAAAAAAAATGTGTAAACATCTATGAAACTTTTGGAAAAATGGAATATCAATACATTTTTTAGACATGTTGGCCTAACTTTAGCTCTCAAGTAGGCCTGGGTAATACTGTGTCGTGTCTGTGTCCTGTGACGCTTTTGCGATGATGCCGCTCTGTGCGTCTGTGTGCGCCAGCACCTCGCCTCTAACGTGAACGCCTCATCATCGCAAAAGTGTCACACGACACAGACACGACACAGTGTTACCCAGGCCTACTCTCAAGTGTTGGGAACTCGATAATCGTCAGATTTCTATGGCAGAATTTCTTTATTTGAACAAATAATTGCAAATGAGAGGTACAGAGTGTTTGATAAATAAGTAGCATTTCCGTCATATACCATATTTTTCCTGAAATAAACCTAACAATAATTGCTCCTGTCCATGAACTTTCATGAATATCAAGAAAGAACATCTAATTAAGAATCAGCTTAATAAGTTGTATCATCTGACAGTTGACAATCAAAATTGTCGATTTAAATGTCACTTTGAATATTATTAAAATAATTAAGCGAACACAATGAATAAAAACAAACGTAACTTCTAGACTCGAAATATATTAGACTACAGTTTAACCTAGAGGCAAATTTAAATTAAGCATTTGAATATTAGCTGTTGGATAATATGTGAGTGGGACAAGGAAATGTTCAAAATGTGTGAATTAAAAAGAAAAGGGTGCTTCCGACGTCTCTAAGGCAACGGCTGGAAGCGTGTTTGTTCTTTCTCTAGTACATGTGCTTACTGATCTTCCTTGTTTCACTCAAATATTATTTCGCAGTTAAAATTCGTTCAGATGAGATTCGAACAAAATGGATTAGCAGTAAAATTTTTGTTAAATTTGACGCTTTTTCAAATATGTCAGAAGCATCATATACATTAAGGGTAAATAGCACAAAATAAAAATTGGCATTTCACAGGTAACAAGCAAAACATTAAACACTCTTAACCCAAGAACAGGCTACGTCAATAGCATTTGGCATTGCCGCCTTGAGATCCTCCAGGGTGCACTGGGCTGGGCACAGTGTCCGCAGTCACATAAGGTGGTAGGTGTGTTATATCCCCATTTGTTGAGACAGTATTTTATTCTGGTGGTGCCTGTTCACAGCCTGTTCAGCTCTCTCCAGGTTTCCTGGCTCTCCTCGCACCCGGAGGACCTCATATTTTCAGTGGGAGTCATCCAGTCTTGGCCCCTGGATGCTTTCCAACTGTCTATGCTGTGTCCTGACCCTGCCAAATCTCCATTTTCTGGACTTGAGTCTCCGAGGGGCTGGTTAAGCATTGTGTAGGGGGTGTTTCGCTGTCTGTGATGACCTATGTTTCTCCTTGCATGCGGCTGCCTCGCTTCAAATTTCGGGTGGGGAGCTATCCAGCTGGTAGATGAACATTTTCCAGAGGGGCGGGTTTTAGGCAAACCTGTAATTATTCTGCTTTTTTCGTTCAAGGCGACATCAACTTGCTTAGCGTGCGTTGATCTGTACCAAACCGGGCATGCACCCGTGGAGTGACAGAGGGCTAGGGCGGAGGCCTTCAGAATCTTTGGTTTAGCTCTCCAGGCAGAACCGGTTAATTTTCGAATGATATGCTGACTTTCACCATGATGTTAGTGCAGTGCTTCCTGTAAGTCAGAGCCCTGTTTAGTGTTACGCCCAGGTATTTGGGGTTGGGGAATTGCTCTAAAGTCTCTCCTCTCCATGTGATTTGCAGCTTCCAGTCTGTTCCGGAGGTGAAAAGCGCAAGATTTTAGTTGGTTCTTTTGGTAATAGAGATCGAACTATATTAGAGCTTCGTTTAAACGTTGCTGCACCTCTTCTGTTAGAGGTAGGAGTCTAGTTGTAGTCGCGGGAGGGGGCTGGTCATTAGTATACATGTTGAAGAGGGACGGGGCCAGCACACTGCCCTGGGGCAGACTATTCTTTGGTTTTCTCCATCTGCTTCTCTTTCCTTGGAACTCAACGAGAAACCTGCGGTTGTCAAGTAGATTTCCAATCAGTTTAGTGATCTCAAAGTCCCTGGTCAAGCTGTATATTTTTTGCGTCTGCATCCTGAGGTTAATTGTGTCGAACGCAGCCGTGAGATCTACGAATACTGCGCCTGTTATGTTACCCTCTTGGAACCCGTCTTCAATGTGTTGTGTCAGGTACAGTACTTGTGCCGTGCAGCTCATCTCGGGTCGGAAGCCAGCCTGCTGTGGGATGAGGAAATGTTCTGAGATCAGCGTTAGGCGACTCAGAGTTATTCTTTCTAGAATCTTGTATGTGTGACAGATGAGAGAGAGATTGGGCGGAAGTTCTTAGGATCGTTGTTTTCTTTCGCGGGTTTTAGGATTGCCAGGACTTTTGGGACTTTACCTTGCTCTAGGCAGGTATTGAACCTATCCAGTAGCCATGTCTTCGTTGAAGGCCCGAAATGTTTCGTCTGCTCGGTGAGGCCCTCCGAAAATTGCATTCCTTGATCGCCTCATGCCAATCTGGCATCGCGATGGGGGCAGGCAGATCATTGGTTTCATCTGGCACACGCCTCTTGGGCTTGGTAGTCTGTTTCGAAGGCATCTGATCTAGGTTGCCGTTCTTGAAGAGATGACGAAGCTATTTGGTCCGCTGTTACATGGGCGTGTCCTCTAGGGCGAGTTGGGTCGTTACTAAGCAGATTCAACAGTCTCCAAGCTTTGTGGCTGTTCTGTCTCATGTTGAGATCCTCCACAAGTTTGATCCAGCTCGATCTTTTGGATTCAGATATGGCATCAATCAGGTGTGTGCGAGCCTCCACCGTCTCCTCGCTAATGGGGTCCAGTCAGCTTTTTTAAGATTGAATCTCCGTCTGAAGAGAACCTTGTTGGGTCGGACTGCTGCCGGTGGCCTGGCACATACTGGACCGATGTTGAGTGTTCGGTGTGGGCGAGCACACTGCCTTAGTGCATTGCTGAAGATTAGGTCTGGGTTGTATCCTCTGCGCCATCTGGCGCTGTTGAAACAGGCTGGTAGTTTGTTGTCCTGCAGAGGGTAGGGCCGCTGGAGTCAGCCCACATAGCTACTTCTTCTCAATTTCTGTTGTGAGTGTGGGGTACCCCCAGAGGCTGCTGTGGCTGTTAAAGTCAGCGATGACTGAAGTGGGCAGAATTCATCGCTTTTAATCTCGGAGTGTGGTGGTTTGTAAACTGACGTTGTTGTTCAGTTTCTCAGCTCAGTTGTCAGTACTTCTGATGGCGCTACCTTATTGCCTGTGACGCCTTATTTTTGGTCTTTTCTCGCTACCATCTCTGCGGGTCTCCTGTAAGCATTGTACGTCACTTTTGTGTTTGTGGCATAGATCTTTTATCAGTTCTTCTTTGGCTAGGGAAATAGCCTCGACGTTTACAGAGATTGTTGTCAAGTTTGGACTTGAAAAGGTCCTTTGTGGTGAATGCATTTCTACAAGTAGGCTTTGATGCTTCTGTAGGGAAAGGATCTGCCAGCCGTAGCTGTTTCAGTGACAAGATTCTGATTCAAAACCCGATTGCGCTACATAATGGCAAAGTGAAAAACCCTTTGCACATCTAAACCACGAAAATCAGATATTTTCTTCATTCCCTATGTTAAAAACTGGTCTTTAAGGTGCATTTAGCTGGAATTATATTCCAGTTTAATAAAAGAAAAGATTGTAATTACCAATAAAAACTCTTCAACCTCAATGGAAAAAAAGGCACCAGGTTAATGCCATGTGAATGTACCCTAGTGACGTCAATGCGATTTCTTCTGCAGATGGTTTGGGACAAAATAACCAGTTTTCGAATGCAGCCTCAACAGCCGACCATTTTAAGGACAATAATTCCTCACATTACAAAGTAATAAAATAACTATTCCCGTTAATGGCTAGTTCCACATTCAAACAATGACTAGCAAAATGAGTGTAAATACGGAATTGTAAGCGATTTTTTTTTGGATGATGCTGACGCAAATTGAATTTCCTCCATGTCGCCCAGATTCGATCATCAAACAAATCAATGCGATTTTTACGAACGTACTAAATTTAGCTAAACAAACCCACAGGTGAGCTAAATCGGAGTTCAGCCTTGGAGCTGTGGTTTCAGCCGGTGGAAAATAAATTACAAAAAAAAACCCAAAACCTCATAATAAATGAAGAATGTGTGCATAAAATGTTATTTTTTAAAGCAGAAAGTTCTAGGAACTTGAAGCGCAAATACTGATGCTGGTCCTAATCGTAAAACTACTTGGCAAATATGCCTGAAGGCTTTGCATGAAGAGGTGGAATTTTATAAATTTCACATTTTGCTTAGAAGACGAATTTTAATCGCAAAAAATTTTGGAAAGTGCTAAATTCCTCATCAATTAAAGATGAATTTTTAGCTGATTTTGTACGCAGTGTTTTAAAATGCTTTAAGGTTTATCAGCTGAAAACTGCATTAGGTAACGTTTCCAGTCACGCAATTCGAGCTTCCCAGTTCCTTTTTCAGATGCCTTCAAACTGAAGATTATTTCTCGAGCCTGATCCAACCAGATGCATCAGGCGCTTTTGGGAATTGACTTGAAACGATTCCGTTATTTCAGTTTGTTCTATCTGTTTAATTATTTTGAGAAATTAGTTGAGAAACTCACCTTTATGAAATGAATGCATAACAAACGAAAAATTCAAAAAATTTGTTCATAAAACAGTCTGTTGAGCCCAACAAAACCGAATGAAGAAAAAGCGCACTGGAAAATTGACTTTAAACCATTCCCTTAATCCGGCTCGATTTGGTTGATTAATTATTTTGAGAAATTAGTTGAGAAACACACATTTGACCCTAACAAAACCGTATGGTGAATAGGCGCACTTGAGAATGACTCGAAAACATTAAATTTGTGAATTGAGCTGAGAAGACACTTTTGTTCCGAAAATACCCTTGACAAATATCCTGGACAAAGAGCATTGACAAAAAAAAAATAAAACAATACAATACAGACCGATAAATTGAAATATTGAATATATAAAACAGCAAAAAATTGAGTTTGCTTGCTAATTGCAGCTTTGCGAATTCCTGCAGCTGCTAAAAGTGCACAAACAAATTCATTAATGAAGGCTTTTAAAGGTGCTTTTGTTGTTTACAACCGAGTGTCGTAAATGGGATTACCAAATGTCCGAAAAGTTGTTAAAATATATGTAAAACAGCCATTGCTTTTAGAAAAAAAGTGATTTCGGCGAATCGAACTTAATGCAAAGTGATGGGCCAATTAACACATTCGGGTTGTTAAAATATTAAACTATTTGGACGGGACATCGGTTAATTAACTGGACGATTACAGATTCAGTGAGATAAATTTACTGCCTGGCTGATAAATTGCAAATTTTCTAGGCTTAAAAGTGGATTTATCACTTGCTGGTATGAAGATTTTTAACTGGTTTTGAGAAAGTGAGAAGAGCTTTTTCTTTACTTCTTCTACTGAGTGTCGATCGACACAAAACGAGAAAAGATGACCTAGAAAGGAACGCGAATAAACAATCACAGAGTAGAGGAAGATCGCTAGAAAATGCAACCAGAAACTCGATTGCATTTTTAGGCCATTGCAACTAGAGTTCATGTTTGGGTGAATGAAAACGAGCTAAAGTGCTGTGGAACAAATCCCGAAATTGAGTGAAGTGATGAAGATGAAGATGCAACAGTTTCAGTTGGAATTTAAGCTAGTTCTTCATCCACTATATTCTTTTTGTTTGGAAAAGTTTTTCTTCGGTAAATGTCGCTTGCAATTTTTTAACAATTTCTTCAAATCAGTAGCTATCAGAGCTAGGGTAGTAGCTACTGGCTTTTCGTCTTGTCGTTTCTCCTCATCAACTCTGCCGGAGACGGTAGCAAGCCCATTTGAGAAAAGAGGAGGGTTGAGCGTGGGGCTAACCATCGCACCTCGCAAAAAAAGTATGGGTTATGAAGAAGCAACAGAAGCCTCAGGGCAGATACACGAAGACGAATAACACAAAGAACATATGAATACTGGAACTTGGAAGGTGCTCAGTTTATATCGACTGGGTGCAGCAATAAAAGCGATCCAAGAAATGGAAAGAATGAATATGAAGAAATACGGTGGCCTGAAGTGGTTCATACTGACGTTGGGAATTCAGTACTTTTCTATAGTGGCAGTCAACAAAACGCCAACGCTTTCGGAACAGGTTTTGCACCCAAGAAATCTCTGCTGAACCCAGTTTTAATGTTCGAGCCACTTGGCGACAGGATGTGCTATATTGGGATAAAAGGCACATGCATGCACCAACAGAAGACAAAGATAAGGGTATAAAAGATCTGTTTTACGTCACTTTGGAGAGGAAACTAGCCCAATTTCCCAATCAAGACATGACACTCATCCTGGGAGATTTCAATGCGAAAATTGGACAAGAAGTGGCGCTAAGACCTCATGTGGGCATGCACAGCCTGCACAATGCTTCCAACGACAACGGTCAAGAGTGGCAGATCTTGCAGCATCAAGTAATATGTTAATAAAGTCCACTATGAATTTTGAAGAATTTTGCGAAATTTTCCAACTTCATCTTAAACACCGGTTTACAAAATTGTACCATCCTCCTACTCTGGACAAGGTAAAGAGCTCAAATTTCTCAGGTTTATAGCCGATTTCCAGTTCTCGGTGTGCACAATGTTTCACTCAACTCAAAAACACCATTAATTTTTGAAAAAATTTCTAATCCACCTGAAAAAGGGATTTTCGTAAATTAAAGAAGCGTGTTTTAAAAAAGTATATAACACTTGAAATTCAGCCGGTAAAAAACAAAAATTTTGAACATTTATAAAAAAAAGACTCGAGTTCAATCTGTAAAAAGTTTCAATCAATTTCCAGCACCCATTGAGTTTCGAGGAATTTCAAAACTTTACCTTAAAAGTTAGATTTTCGGAGTTGAGCGGACCTGTCTCTAAAAATTCATAACTCCTAACGTCGAGCCGTTGAAAGTCCGATGCTTTCGGAATTTATAGACAATTCCTTGGGGTCAATGTGCAGAAAATTTCAGTCATTTAGCCCAAGCCGATTAGCTCTGGGAATTTTTTAAACTTAATAATGAAAAGGGGGATTTCGATGTTGTGCCTCTAAAAATTCATAACTATTAAAGCGAAAAAGCTAAGAGACTGAAATTTGGAAAAACTATAGCAACAAATTTGAGCTCAATATATGTAAAGTTGGATCCAGTTTCCAGATCCCACGGAGCCTTTGCGAAACTTTCCAACTTTACCTTAAAAAGTGGTTTCTTGAAATAATGTAAGGTCGCCTTCAAAAATTCATATCTGCTGCACTGGACAAGATCGAACGCTCAAACTGCCAGAAGTTTTGAGCCTCTAAAAGTTGCTTGACCAGAGAATTTTAAGTGCACATGAATTAAGAGGGAAAACCATGAACAGCGTGAGATTTATAATAAAAAAATTGTAATAAATCATGATTTAATCACGCATTTTAAAGGCAAAACAGTTGTCTTTTCATTAACTAAGCCTAACTAATTTTACGAAGCTCAAGTTTGGAGCTCATAGTCTCTTTTCAGTTTCCATACTTCTTCTTCTTCTTCTTTCTAATATGGATACATATTAGTAGGCTATTGCCTGTTCATTGCCAACACGTCCTATCCGGAGGAGGATCTCCAGCATTCTCTCCAGCGCTTTGGTTGTCTTCCCTGTGCTCTGTTTCCTACTGGATTATTCCTCTTATTTCCTACTGGATTATTTTATATTATTCATTTTTGCGTTTTTACATAAACTAATACTAGCCATATGGAAACGGGAAGCCCTGCCAGACGAATGGAACGAAGGCATCATCATCCCCATCCATAATAAGGGGGACCGCATGAAATGCTCCAACTACAGGGGAATATCCCTACTGAACGCAGCATACAAGATACTCTCCAATGTGCTGTTGAACCGTATATCTCCGTATGCGGAGGAACAGATTGGGGACTATCGGAGTGGATTCAGACCAAGGAGGTCAACAGTGGACCAGATGTTCACAATCCGGCAACTAATAGAGAAACACTGGGAATTCAATAAAGACGTACACCAGCTGTTTATGGACTTCAGACAAGCCTACGACACGATCATACGCGACAGTGTCTGAATAGCCATGGCAAGTAAAGGGATACCACAGAAAATCATCACTCTCACGAAACTATGCGTAAACAACACCAGGTGTTACGTAAAAGTAGGAAACCAGATAACAGAAGAATTCTCGGTCATGAGGGGATTGAGACAGGGAGATGGACTGTGGCCCATACTGTTCAACATAGTCCTAGATATGGCTATCAAAAGGACGAACATCACCACGGAATTATATACTAACCAGGGGCCACAGTTGATCCTGGCCTTCGCGGACGACATAGACGCGGTCGGAGGAAGTACTGTCGGAGTCAAGGAAAGCTTCCTGAAAATCGAGAAGGAATGTAAGAAAATGGACCTCAACATCAACGAGGAAAAAATCAAATACATATATATTACCCGCCGACCCACCAGAGACCGAATCGGTCAGAATGTAACGATGGACACCTACAACTTCGAATGTGTCAGACAGTTTAGATACCTTGGAGCCAGGATATGCTCAGACAATGACAGCAACGAAGAGATTAAAACACGAATACACAGTGGCAATAGATGTTTCTTTGCTATGCGAACCCTCGTGCAATCCAAAACGGTATCAAGAGTGTCAAAGCTGAGGGTGTATCAGGCTGTAATCAAACCAATTATTTGCTACGGCTGTAGACGTGGACCCTCACGAAACACAACGAGCTACTACTAAAGCGGTTTCAAAGGAAGATCTTGAGAAGAATATTTGGCCCCGTAAAGGATCCATACACGCAGCAATATCGCATAAGGACGAATGCAGAAGTCCAGGACCTATACCAAAAGCCAGATATAGTCAAAACAATAAAATCCCAACGTCTGAGATGGGCCGGACATGTTCATAGAGCATATGACGATCGACTGATCAAGATAGTATGGGAAGGAAACCCAGCAAGGAAGAGACCGCTGGGGCGGCCGAAACTTAGATGGAGGGACAACATCTTGAAGGACACACAGACTATGCAGGTAGATGACTGGAGGGAGGCCATGATGGACCGGGACCGATGGAGGCAAATCGTTAACGCAGCCAAGACCCACCAAGGGTTGTAGTGCTACCCAGAGAGAGAGATTTTTGCGTTTTTCATGAGTCTGTTGTCCTCAATTCTTTCTACATGTTTGTTCCAGAATCTTCTCTGTCTCACCCATCTTCTGATGTCCCCCCCGTGGTACTCTATCGTATAGAGTTTTGCCTTATATGCTCCTTAAGGTCTTCATTTCAACTGTTCTCATCATGTGTAGAGTTCTGCTTGTATCTGCTGTATATGTTATTATAGGTCTTACTGCCGCTCTATGTATCTTGACTTTACTTTCCGTATTTAGGTGTTTGCTCTTCCAAAAAATGTCTCTAAAAATCCCGAAATTCGAGCCTCTTTCATTGTCTGCTCTCCTACTTCGAGAGGGGTAGATTTCCATGGCTCGTTATATCTGCTCTCAAATATTTCAAATGGTTGACTTGTTTTGGTTTGAATGGGAGAGGGAGAGCCAAGAGCCTCCTGGGAGAGGCCTTCGTCGAGCAGTGGACCGAGAGAGGCTGAAGAAGAAGAAGTTAAATGAATGTACAAGTCTTTGGAGATTATCTTCGGAATCTGCAATAAGAGCCGCGTCGTCAACGTGGCATGCGGCATAGAAGAAAGTATTTCCCATGTTGTATCCAGCCGTTCTGGGGATATTTTCTATTATTTCATCCATTTTGGCATTAAATATGAAAGGACTGAGTGAGTCTCCTTGTCTCATTCTTGTGTTTACGTGCATATCTTCCGTTGCAATGTGTCTTACTCTGATTTTTGTTCTGCATTTGGGCTTTATGTCGTGTATTACATTAAGTAGTCTATGGTTTAGCCTCTTTGTTCCCATTATTTCCAGAGCATGTTTTAAGAGCACTCTTCTAGGGATTTTTCAGATATTTGCTTGACTATGAATATAGCATGTCTCTCTTATTCTTATGGTTTTGGTGACTTCCCCAAGAATAGTCTTTGTGAAGTTTTCTGAGAGTGCTTTCTGTCCCTTTTTAAAAATGGGTATTGTGATACTGTTCTTCCTTCCATTCGTTTGGTATTTTCTATTCTTCTATAATATTTTTAATTAGTGAATTATTTCAATTAGCTTTTAATCTTCTCGTTAGTGATCTCGTCTGGTCCAGGGCTTTTTCTATTCTTAAGGGATTTTAAGGTGTTTTTAATGGTTCATTTGTTAATTCTATGTCCTTGTTTTCATGATCGATTTTTGTCTGTCTCTTATCTTCCTCTTCCTCTTTCTTGTATAGATTCCTAAAGTGCATTTCCCACTGTTCTGTAGTGGTTTTATTACTTCGTATGATACCTTTGACTTCTAGCTTAATTCTTCTCAGCATTCAACATATTTTTCCCTGGCTTCCACATAGGTCTTTTTCCACTCCTTTTGTGAACTTTTCCCAATAGTTCTCTTTTAGTTCCCTTATTTTTGCATTTGCCTCGTTTCGTTCTCTTCGCTAATTGTTCCAGTTTTAAGGTGTTTGATCTCACGTATATTTGATGTATGTATTCGTCTTTCGCTCAGCTATTTCTTTCACTTCCTGTGTGAACCATGGTGTTCGGTTGCTTGTATTGATGTTTACCTGTCGCTCTCCTGTTCCTTCTATGACCGCATCTGGTATTCACTCCAATATATTCCTGGGTTTCAGTCAATTTTATTGTTTATTATTTAAAATGTTACAAATACGTTTCGGTGTCTTTCTCCACCATCATCAGTTTGTGTGTATAGTTGTTTCTACCTTAACATTCAACTGGCATCTGGTATGTTATTTCTTATTGTTTTCCATTGGTGGTCTATGCTCTCTTCGGTATTCACGCGTTTGGTTTAATCGATCTGCATACAGATGTTTTCTGCTGTCTTCTTTTAATGATTCGACATTGAATTTGCTATTTATTTGCGGTTTAGGTTTTGTGGATTTGGGTGTCTGTTAACCACGGTTTTTTCTTATTTTAAGCTTTACTTTTGAGGTGTTTTAGACAAATGTTATTTATATCTGTTCTCATCTTGTTGCACTGGGTGTCACAGTCTGTCGCCTTCTCGTTGTGGGTTTCAAGGCATTTGTGGACTTGTTCTCGGACCATACATGTTTTGGTTTTATTTCTTGACAATTTTCGTTTGTACTCCACTGTGCATCAAGTTATATTTGTCAATTTCGCATTGTCCCTTTCTTCTTCGTTTCGCTGTTAGCGCATCTTTCTCTGTTATTGTCTTTTAGTTCCTCTATGATCTCCTGATCCTTTGCAGTCCAGGACATGACGCTCCAGGTGGCTACTGTGAGTTTATTTCGTTTCCAAATCTTTGTCCACCCAAACATTGTAAATTTAAATTAATTTAAATTAATTATAACAGACAAACTTACAGATGATAAGCTGAAATTAAGCACTTTCAGTTCAGTGCTTTATGGAATATTAATTGAGCCAATTAAATATTATTAAGCGTAATTGCCAGGCCTCGATTAACGTATTTGTGATGATATAAGCTGGTCAATTGTATCAACTATTATGTGGTAAATAAGTATTAATTAATTCGGCCTTTATTGTCTATAGAGCTAATGGCTAGTGCGGTAAACTGAATGATGTATGACCAATTATTGAGTGCAATGGAAGAACCTTCTGGACGAACATGGAAAAAAAACGAAAAATTTGCGACCTGCATTTGCTTAAATCATTTGCAAGTATGTTAATTTTATGGCGAAAAAAGGGCACTAGCAAAGGATGTTTTGAAAATAAATTTCTCAAAAACGGTAAGAGGCAACAATGTGCTTTTCTCGTAAGCTGCCAGAGGAATAAATGTTCGTTGCTTTTGGGATTTGAGGTTTCATTAGCTGCCCAAATATATTTTTTGGGAATTTTTAAAAATCAAATATTTCAATTGAGCAAAACAAGATTTCTTTCTGATAGCGCCAAAAATAACCCCACGTCCGCAAACTCTTCAGAAGAAAATTTCATTTTTGTGACTCAACAACGCTGAAATTTACATATAGAAGTCTGAATCCATAACACAATCTGGAATTGGAAGTTAAGAAACCAAGGTCCATTTCGTCCTCTAAGAGCAGGTGAAAGAAGCAGGGTGCTATCTCCTACCGTTTGCAAGGAAAATTAAAATTTCCGGTCAATCATAAGCGCAAATAAAAACAATCGGGTTACAAATGGTAGCACATTTAATGCAGAGTTCAAAAATGACGAGGAGGTTTGGACCTGCTATTTTAAAAACGTATTAAAAAAGTTTAAATTGAAAAATTAAAACACGACGGCATTTTTATTTTTTTGCCTGTTTCTAACCGGTTCGAGGCTATGAATGACGCTGTTTCCTATTTATGGTACACCGTGTCCGATTTTTTGACTTCAGACACCACACGCACATGCAGAAAATCCTCAAAAAATTCAACAAATTAAAGGATTGTACTACAGCAAAACTTTGGAAGATTTGGCTCCCAGCTGAAGACCAATTTTATACCTTTAGACACACACAGAAACACCTCGAAAATGTTCAACAGATTTAAATATTTAAAAGACCCAGAATTTGGCTACTAGCTAAAGGCCGATTTTCTGCCTTTGCACACACAGAAAACTTTAGAAATTCTTAAACATATTAATGTATTTAAAGACAGCAAAAGTTTAGAAGAGTTAGCTACCAGCTGAGGACCATTTTTCTGCTTTTACACAAACAGAAAATCCTTGAAATTCTCAAACAGATTAATTTTTAAGACACCAAAACTTTGGAAGATTTGGCTACTAGCTAAACGCCGATTTTCCGCCTTTACACACACGGAAAACTTTCTAAATTCCTAAACATATTATTGTGTTTAAAGACACCAAAAGTTTGGAAGATTTGGCTACTAGCTGAAGACCAATTTTCTGCCTTTACACACACAGAAAACTTTCTAAATTCCTAAACATATTATTGTGTTTAAGGGCACCAAAAATTTAGAAGAGTTAGCTACTAGCTGAGGATCGTTTTTCTGCTTTTACACAAACAGAAAACCCTTGAAATTCTCAAACAGATTTCAGTTTTTGAAGACACCAAAAGTTTGGAAGAGTTAGCTACTAGCTAAAGGCCGATTTTCTGCCTTTACACACACAGACACACACAGAAAACCTTCGAAAATTTCCAACAGATTAAAGTATTTCAAGAGACCAAAACTTTGAAAGGTTTGGTTACTAGCAGAAGACCGACTTTCTGCCTTCACAGACACACAAATTCGCTCAAAACGCTCAAAATTCTTCAACAGGCCTCTCTCTGACCATCTGACGACCGTTTTTCTGCTTTTACACACACAGAAAATCCTGGAAAATCCTCAACAGATTAAAGTATTTGAAGACACGAAAACTGTGGAAGATTTGGTTACTAGCTAAAGGCCGATATTCTGCCTTTACACATACAGAAAACTTTCGAAATTCCTAAACACCTTAATGTGTTTAAAGATACCAAAAGTTTGGAAGAGTTAGCTACTAGCTGAGTACCGTTTTTCTGCATTTACACAAACAGAAAACCCTTGAAACTCTCAAACAGATTAAAGTTTTTGAAGACACCAAAACATTGGAAGATTTGGCTACTAGCTAAAGGCCGATGTTCTGCCTTTACACACACAGAAACTTTCGAAATTCCTAAACATTTTAATGTATTTAAAGACATCGAAAGTTTGGAAGAGTTAGCTACTAGCTGAGGACCGTTTTTCTGCTTTTACGCAAACAGAAAACCCTTGAAATTCTCAAACAGATTAAAGTTTTTGACGACACCAAAACTTTGGAAGATTTGGCTACTGGCTAAAGGCCGATTTTCTGCCCTTACACACACAGAAAACTTTCGAAATTCCTAAACATATTAATGTATTTAAAGACACCAAAAGTTGGAAGAGTTAGCTACTAGCTGAGTACCGTTTTTCTGCATTTACACAAACAGAAACCCTTGAAATTCTCAAACAGATTAAAGTTTTTGAAGACACCAAAACATTGGAAGATTTGGCTACTAGCTAAAGGCCGATGTTCTGCCTTTACACACACAGAAACTTTCGAAATTCCTAAACATTTTAATGTATTTAAAGACACCCAAAGTTTGGAAGAGTTAGCTACTAGCTGAGGACCGTTTTTCTGCTTTTACGCAAACAGAAAACCCTTGAAATTCTCAAACAGATTAAAGTTTTTGAAGACACCAAAAGTTTGGAAGAGTTAGCTAAAGGCCGATTTTCTGCCTTTACACACAGACACACACAGAAAACCCTCTAAAATTTTCAACAGATTAAAGTATTTCAAGAGACCAAAACTTTGAAAGGTTGGTTACTAGCAGAAGACCGACTTTCTGCCTTCACAGACACACACACACACACAGAAAACGCTCAAAATTCTTCAACAGGCCGCTTTTCTGCCTTCTCTCGCTCTCACAGACACACAAAAAACCCTTTAAGACTTGAATTTTTCAGTTGATTAAAGTATTGAAAGACAGGAAACCTTTGGAAGATTTTCTACTAGCTAAAGGCTGATTTCTGCCTTTACACACAGAAAACTCTCGAAAATGTTCAACAGATTAAAGTATTTCAAGAGACCAAAGTTTTGATAGGTTGGTTACTAGCAGAAGACCGACTTTCTGCCTTCACAGACACACACACAGAAAACGCTCAAAATTCTGCAACAGGCCGATTTTCTGTCTTCTCTCGCTCTCACAGACACACATAAAACCCTTGAAGACTTGAATTTTCAGTAGATTAAAGTATTGAAAGACAGCAAACCTTTGGAAGATTTTCTACTAGCTAAAGGCTGATTTTCTGCCTTTACACACACAGACACACACATAAAACCCTCGAAAAGTTTCAACAGATTAAAGTATTTCAAGAGACCAAACTTTGAAAGGTTTGGTTACTAGCAGAAGATCGACTTTCTGCCTTCACAGACACACACACACACAGAAAACGCTCAAAATTCTTCAACAGGCCGCTTTTCTGCCTTCTCTCGCTCCCACAGACACACAAAAAACCCTTGAAGACTTGAATTTTTCAGTAGATTAAAGTATTGAAAGACAGAAAACCTTTGGAAGATTCTCTACTAGCTAAAGGCTGATTTTCTGCCTTTACACACACAGACACACACAGAAAACCCTCGAAAAGTTTCAACAGATTAAAGTATTTCAAGAGACCAAAACTTTGAAAGGTTTGGTTACTAGCAGAAGATCGACTTTCTGCCTTCACAGACACACACACAGAAAACGCTCAAAATTATTCAACAGGACCGATTTTTCTGCCTTCTCTCGCTCTATCAGACACCCAAAAAACCCTTGAAGACTTAAATTTTTCAGTAGATTAAAGTATTGAAAGACAGCAAACCTTTGGAAGATTTTCTACTAGCTAAAGGCTGATTTTCTGCCTTTACACACACAGATACACACAGAAAACCCTCGAAAATTTTCAACAGATTAAAGTATTTCAAGAGACCAAAACTTTGAAAGGTTTGGTTACTAGCAGAAGATCGACTTTCTGTCTTCACAGACACACACACACAGAAAACGCTCAAAATTCTTCAACAGGTTGCTTTTCTGCCTTCTCTCGCTCTCACAGACACACAAAAAACCTTTGAAGACTTGAATTTTTCAGTAGATTAAAGTATTGAAAGACAGCAAACCTTTGGAAGATTCTCTACTAGCTAAAGGCTGATTTTCTGCCTTTACACACACAGACACACACAGAAAATCCTCGAAAATTTTCAACAGATTAAAGTATTTCAAGAGACCAAAACTTTGAAAGGTTTGGTTACTATCAGAAGACCGACTTTCTGCCTTCACAGACACACACACAGAAAACGCTCAAAATTCTTCAACAGGCCGATTTTCTGCCTTCTCTCGCTCTCACAAAGACACAAAAACCCTTGAAGTCTTGAATTTTTCAGTAGATTAAAGTATTGAAAGACAGCAAACCTTTGGAAGATTTTCTACTAGCTAAAGGCTGATTTTCTGCCTTTACACACACAGACACACACAGAAAACCCTCGAAAATTTTCAACAGATTAAAGTATTTCAAGAGACCAAAACTTTGATAGGTTTGGTTACTAGCAGAAGACCGACTTTCTGCCTTCACAGACACACACACAGAAAACGCTCAAAATTCTTCAACAGACCGATTTTCTGCCTTCTCTCTCTCTCACACACAAAAAACCCTTTAAGACTTGAATTTTTCAGTAGATTAAAGTATTGAAATACAGCAAACCTTTGGAAGATTTTCTACTAGCTAAAGCCCGTTTATCTGCCGCCACACACCCACACACAGAAAATCCTCGAAGTTTTTCATCAGGCCAAAATATTTGCAGAGACTAAAACTTTGAAAAATTTGTCTACAGAATGAAGGCCAATTTTATGCTTTCAGACACACACAGAAAATCCTCGGAAATCTTCAACAGACTAAAATATTTGAAGACACTAAAACTTTGGAGCAGTTGTCTTCTAGTTGAAGACGGATTTTCTGCCTTCACACATACAGAAAACCCTTAAAAGGCTTCAACAAATTAAAGTGTTTGAAGACACCAAAACTGTGGAAGATTTGACTACTAGTTGAAGCCCAATTTTGTGTCTTCACACACTTACACAGAAAATCCTCGAAAAACTTCAGCAGATTAAAATATGTTTGTCTATCTTCGCATAGAGAAACTCAGAAATTCTCGGAAATCTTCAACGGATGAAAGTGTTTTAAAACACCAAACCTTTGGAAAATTTAGCTACTTGCTGAAGCTGAAGCGAACTTTGCAAATTTGGTGGATTCATGCACCAAACCCCATGTATATTCCGCTTTCAATTCACCTACATACGACACGAAACAAATTAAATTGAATAAACGGTAGAAAGCAATTATGTACTAAAACGCACATTAGAATATTTCTTGCAATCATGGATGACATCAATTAAGTGTTGACGCGGCTGCAGGATGCCCTGCGACATTGACCGTGACGTTCGAGCCGGCAGGATCCGCTATAAAAGCGAGCCACACTCGAAAGTTCCATCAGTTGAACATAAGACGGTAAACGCGATATTGTGCGATCGAAAATTCAGTCAAAATGTACACAAATCCCTTCAGTCGTACCCACAGCTCCATTCGTCAAGTAATCGACAAGTTCCTGCACATCAACCAGGACCAGAAGAGCCAGGGGATCCAGAGGAACACTTCTTCTAACTCCGTCACTTCTTCGTCCAGTAGCTGCAGCGGCAAGCAGAAGAACTTAAAAACCAGTGCTCGGCTAGTTTTTTCAGTTAAATGAGCAGCGAGCCACTTTCTTGGAGTACCAGTGAAAAAGCTTCGATATTCTGAAGGTAAGAAACTTTCTTTCAAGCGAACGCCTGCAAAAATATTTTCTGACCTAAATCGGATTTTTTTCTGGACTTTTCCTGATGCTAAATCAGCCCTTGTTGTTGCAGCTTTTTTCCAAGCGGCGTTCAACAGGAGTTTGAAGAAAACGCTCTACTTGGGAGCCCCAACATCCCAGGCCCCTTCCAGCTGGACAAGTAGCATTTATTACATGAGAGTTAGTTTATATTAGGAAAGAAACCGCCATAATAAAGTTGAATGGATTTTGCCAATTTTCGTCTTATTTCCTTAAGCATCTATAATCCCTTGAGAAAAAAAGCAGCATTGTTTTGGGTGTTTTATGGCGCAAAAACTAGGCTTTTGAGGAATTATTCTGGAAAAGATTTGAGTCCTTTGTCGACCACCAATTCAGTTCAATTCTTCTGTGGCTTAGTTTTCCTTCCTCAATTCTGGTCTATTTGCTTAGGAAACTGTCCGATATTAATAGTTAATAATTTAAACGACAATGAAAACATCCGGAGTAAACAAGCAAAATATACAGTTTGTTGTCAGTGGTCAGAGATGATGCAAAGGATATTTTTTATTTATTGGGTAAAGTACAGTAGGTACGCATAGAACCGGGTCCATTAAAGTGGTTTATTGCTCGATCTTACTCCTGCTTGGGCTTCTTTCACTAAATGTTATGCGTCCTCTGATAAAGTCACGGTCAAAACTGGTGTTTATATGGAGTGCTTCTTAGGCGCAAACTACCTACCAAGAGATTAATTAGTCTCTGTTGATAGAGGCAGAAACGGGCTTTTGGCCACATGGAGGACCTCAAAGTTTCTTAAAACAATTTGGGGATTAACACTATCTTCCAACGAGAAAAAAACGCTTTTCAATGTAAAAAAGCGGTAGAAATATCTAAGATATGGCCAAACAAAGGAAAAATATGCTTTGCTTATTAACTTGTTTTCTTCAAATTTCTATTTGGGAGTTTTTACCAACTTTCTTGAGGTTTTAGTTAAAAAGGCAAAGTTTCTATGCCAGATTATATTGAACATTGAACCGAATTTAGGAATTATACCTGTGTTTAAAGAAAAATATAAAAAATACACTTTATTTTGTAAGAAAATTATTAAAACAATTTAAAATTGATACATGTGTTTTAAAATTTGGGGAGTTTCGCATCCTAAAAACCTCCAAAAGTGCAAAAAACCATGGGATGTGAAAAATCGGAGAGCTTTGGCTTCAGAATGCCCAAAAGCGAGGAAAGTTGAAAGAAGTTGGGACGCTTTTAAGCTGAGCAGATACAGTTTACATTGTTATAACTTTGCGATTTTCTCCTCTTGAAATAAAAAAAATACAAAAATATACAAAAAATACACTTTACATTGTAGAAAATCATTCAACCGATTCAAAATCTATCCATTTGTTTAAAAAATGGGAGATTTTTGCCTCCTAAAAACCTCCAAAAGTGCAAAAGACCATGGGCTTAAAAAATCGTAGAGGTTTGACACTTCAGAGTGCCCAAAAGTAAGAAAAGTTGAAGAAAAGTGGAAAGGACCTTAAGCTGAACAGGAAGAACTCATTAAAGCAACAGAAAAAATATTATTTTCTTTTTACTGCTCGATTTCTTCAGAAATTTATTTGGCAGTTTGCACCAACTTTCTTATAGTTTTTCGGTCACTAGAACAAACAATCTTGAACTTTCAGTGAACTGAACTTACGAACTGAATTTAGGGATTTCCCAAGGAAAATATAAAAAACAATGTAAAGAAATAATTTGAACGATTAAATTTATTAATTCGTTTAAAGATTAGGGAGTTTTGCCTTCTTAAAAACTCTCAAAAGAAAAAAACTGCAAAGAACCATTGAAATGCTTCATGGACTTTAAAAAATTGCAGACTTTTGCTGTTCAGAAAGCCCAAAAGTGAAAGAAATTGGAAGAATCTTGAGCAGAAAGGATTAGTTTACATTTTTATAACTTTGGCATTTTTTTTATTAAAAATAAATCATTAAACAAAGGAAAAAATATTTTTTGCTTATTAACTAATTGCTTTTTTCAAAAATTTATTCGGCAGTTTTCACCAACTTTCTTTAGCTTTTTGGTTAAGGATGGCAAACTTTTCTAGGACAGAGAATCTGAACATTTGAGTGAACTGAACTGGCCTACCAAATTTAGGAATTCCTTCTTTTTTTAAAGAGAAATATAAAAAATACACTCTATATTGTAAAGAATCATTAGAACGAGTTAAAATGCATCCCTGTAGTTTAAAAAAGTGGGGAGTTTTGCCTCCTAAAATCTCCAAAAGTGCAAAAAACTGCAGAAAACTATGGGCTGTAAAAAATTTGAGAGTTTTGACTTTTCAGAATTCCCAAAATTAGGAAAAGGTGAAAGAAGTTGGGACGACGTTCAGCTGTAGAGAAACAGTTTACATTGTTATAACTTCTACGTTTTTCTTTTTTATTTATTATAGAAAATTTTTAAACGACTTTGAAATATAGTCCCATATTTTTTAAAATTTGGGAGTTTTCGCATCCAGAAAACTCCAAAAGTGCAAAAAACTGCAAAAAACTAGGGACTTGTAAAAATTTTTAGAGTTTTCGACTTTCCAGAATGCCCAAAATTAGGAAAAGTTGAAAGGAGTTTGGGGGACCTTCAGCTGAAGAGGAACAGTTTACATTGTTATAACTTTGAAGATTTTCTCTTTTTAAAATAAAACTATAAAAAAAATTTACTTTACATTGTAAAAAATCATTAGAACGATTTAAAATGTATCCCTGTGTGTTTAAAAAATTGGGGAGTTTTGCCTCCTAAAACCTCCAAAAGTGCGAAAAACTGCAGAAAACTATGGGCTTTAAAAATTTTTTGAGTTTTGACTTTCCAAAATGTCCAAAATTAGGAAAAGTTGAAAGAAGTTGGGAGGACCTTCAGCTGAAGAGGAACAGTTTACATTGTTATAACTTTGAGATTTTCTCTTTCTCATATAAAAATATAAAAAATACACTTTACATTGTAAAAAATCATTAGAACAATTTAAAATGCATCCCTGTAGTTTAAAAAAGTGGGGAGTTTTGCCTCCTAAAATCTCCAAAAGTGCAAAAAACTGCAGAAAACTATGGGCTGTAAAAAATTTGAGAGTTTTGACTTTTCAGAATTCCCAAAATTAGGAAAAGGTGAAAGAAGTTGGGGGGACCTTCAGCTGAAGGGGAACAGTTTACATTGTTATAACTTTGAGGTTTTCTCTTTTTCAAATAAAAATATATAAAAATACACTTTACATTGTAAAAAATCATTAGAACGATTTAAAATGCATCCTTGTGTTTTAATAAATTGAGGAGTTTTGCCTCCTAAAATCTCCAAAATTGCGAAAAACTGCAAAAAACTATGGGCTTTAAAAATTTTTAGAGTTTTGACTTTCCAGAATGCCCAAAATTACGAAAAGTTGAAAGAAGGTGGGAGGACCTTCAGCTTAAGAGGAACAGTTTACATTGTTATAACTTTGAAATTTTCTCTTTTTCAAATAAAAATATAAAAAAATACACTTTACATTGTAAAAAATCATTAGAACGATTTAAAATGCATCCTTGTGTTTTAAAAAATTGAGGAGTTTTGCCTCCTAAAACCTCCAAAAGTGCGAAAAACTGCAGAAAACTATGGGCTATAAAAATTTTTTGAGTTTTGACTTTCCAAAACTGCCCAAAATTAGGAAAAGTTGAAAGAAGTTGGGAGGACCTTCAGCTGAACAGGAACAGTTTACATTGTTATAACTTTGAGATTTTCTCTTTTCTCAAATAAAAATATAAAAAAATACACTTTACATTGTAAAAAAATCATTAGAACGAATTTAAAATGCTATCTCTTGTGTTTTAAAAAATGGGGAGTTTTGCCTCCTAAAATCCTCCAAAAGTGCGAAAAACTGCAGAAAACTATGGGCTTTAAAAAATTTTTGAGTTTTGACTTTCCAAAATGCCCCAAAATTAGGAAAAGTTGAAAGAAGTTGGGAGGACCTTCCGCTGAAGCAGGAACAGTTTACATTGTTTATAACTTGAAATTTTCTCTTTTTCAAATAAAAATATAAAAAAATACACTTTACATTGTAAAAAATCATTAGAACGATTTAAAATGCATCCTTGTGTTTTAAAAAAATTGAGGAGTTTTGCCTCCTAAAATCTCCAAAGTGCGAAAAACTGCAGAAAACTATGGGCTTTAAAAAATTTTGAGTTTTGACTTTCCAAATGCCCAAAGTTCGGAAAAGTTGAAAGAAGTTGGGAGGACCTTCAGCTGAAGAGGAACAGTTTACATCTGTTATAAACTTTGAGATTTTCTCTTTTTCAAATAAAAATATAAAAAAAATACACTTTACATTGTAAAAAAATCATTAGAACGATTTAAAATGCTATCCTTGTGTTTTAAAAATTGAGGAGTTTTGCCTCCTAAAATCTCCAAAAGTGCGAAAAACTGCAGAAAACTATGGGCTATTAAAATGTTTTGAGTTTTGACTTCCAAAATGCCCAAAATTAGGAAAAGTTGAAAGAAGTTGGGAGGACCTTCAGCCTGAACAGGAACAGTTACATTGTTATAACTTTGAGATTTTCTCTTTTTTCAAATAAAAATATAAAAAAATACACTTTACATTGTAAAAAATCATTAGAACGATTTAAAATGAATCCTTGTGTTTTAAAAAATTGAGGGAAGTTTTGCCTCCTAAAATCTCCAAAAGTGCGAAAAACTGCAGAAGAAAACTATGGGCTATAAAAATTTTTGAGGTTTGGACTTTCAAAATGCCAAAATTAGGAAAAGTTGAAAGAAGTTTGGGGAGGACCTTCAGCTGAACAGGAACAGTTTACATTGTTATAAACTTTGAGATTTTCTCTTTTTCTATAAAAATATAAAAAAATACACTTACAATTGTACAAAATCATTAGAACGATTTAAAATGCATCCTTGTGTTTTAAAAAATTGAGGGAGTTTTGTTGCCTCCTAAAATCTCCAAAAGTGCGAAAAACTTCAGAAACTATGGGCTTTAAAAAAATAGTTTTGAGTTTGACTTTCCAAAACTGCCCAAATTAGGAAAAGTTGAAAGAAGTTGGGAGGACCTTCAGCTGAAGAGGAATAGTTTACACTGTTATAACTTTGAGATTTTCTCTTTTTCAAATAAAAATATAAAAAAATACACTCTATATTGTAAAGAATCATTAGAACGAGTTAAAATGCATCCTGTTAGTTAAAAAAGTGGGAGTTTTGCCTCCTAAAATCTCCAAAAGTGCAAAAAACTGCAGAAAACTATGGGCTGTAAAAAATTTGAGTTTTGACTTTAAATTCCCAAAATTAGGAAAAGTTGAAAGAAGTTGGGGGACCTTCAGCTGAAGGGGAACAGTTTACATTGTTATAACTTTGAGGTTTTCTCTTTTTCAAATAAAAATATATAAAAATACACTTTACATTGTAAAAAATCATTAGAACGATTTAAAATGTATCCCTGTGTTTTAAAAAATTGGGGAATTTTGCCTCCTAATCTCCAAAAGTGCGAAAAAACTGCAGAAACCTATGGGCTATAAAATTTTTTGAGTTTGACTTTTCAAAATGTCCCAAAATTAGGAAAAGTTGAAAGAAGTTGGGAGGACCTTCAGCTGAACAGGAACAGTTTACATTGTTATAACTTTGAAATTTTTTCTTTTTCGAATAAAAATATAAAAAAATACACTTTACATTGTAAAAAATCATTAGAACGATTTAAAATGCATCCTTGTGTTTTAAAAAATTGGGGAGTTTTTGCCTCCTAAAACTCCAAAAGTGCGAAAAATTTCAGAAAACTATGGGCTTTAAAAAATGTTTTGAGTTTTGACTTTGACTTTCCAAAATGCCCAAAATTAGGAAAGTTGAAAGAAGTTGGGAGGACCTTCAGCTGAACAGAACAGTTTACATTGTTATAACTTTGAGATTTTCTCTTTTTCAAATAAAAATATTAAAAAATACACTTTACATTGTAAAAAATCATTAGAACGATTTAAAATGCATCCTTGTGTTTTAAAAAATTGAGGAGTTTTGCCTCCTAAAACCTCCAAAAGTGCAAAAAACTGCAGAAAACTACGGGCTATAATAATTTTTTCAGTTTTGACTTTCCAAAATGCCCAAAATTAGGAAAAGTTGAAAGAAGTTGAGGGGACCTTCAGCTGAAGGGGAACAGTTTACATGTTATAATTTGAGGTTTTCTCTTTCCATATAAAAATATATAAAAATACACTTTACATTGTAAAAATTCATTAGAACATTTAAAATGTATCTCTTGTGTTTTAAAAATTGGGAGTTTTGCTCCTAAAACCTCCAAAAGTGCAAAAACTGCAGAAAAACTATGGGCTTTAAAAAATTTTGAGTTTTGACTTTCCAAAATACCCAAAATTAGGAAAAGTTGAAAGAAGTTGGGGGGACCTTCAGCCGAAGAGGAACAGTTTACATTGTTATAACTTTGAAATTTTCTCTTTTTCAAATAAAAATATAAAAAAATACACTTTACATTGTAAAAAATCATTAGAACGATTTAAAATGCATCCTTGTGTTTTAAAAAATTGGGGAGTTTTGCCTCCTAAAATCTCCAAAAGTGCAAAAAATTGCAGAAAACTATGGGCTTTAAAAAAATTTTGAGTTTTGACTTTCCAAAATGCCCAAAGTTAGGAAAAATTGAAAGAAGTTGGGAGGACCTTCAGCTGAAGAGGAATAGTTTACACTGTTATAACTTTGAGATTTTCTCTTTTTCAAATAAAAATATAAAAAAATACACTTTAGATTGTAAAAAAATCATTAGAACGATTTAAAATGTATCCCTGTGTTTTAAAAAATTGGGGAGTTTTGCCTCCTAAAACCTCCAAAAGTGCGAAAAACTGCAGAAAACTATGGGCTTTAAATTTTTTTTTTTGAGTTTTGACTTTCCAAAACGTCCAAAATTAGGAAAAGTTGAAAGAAGTTGGGAGGACCTTCAGCTGAAGAGGAACAGTTTACATTGTTATAACTTTGAAATTTTCTCTTTTTCAAATAAAAATATAAAAAAATACACTTTACATTGTAAAAAATCATTAGAACGATTTAAAATGTATCCCTGTGTTTTAAAAAATTGGGGAATTTTGCCTCCTAAAATCTCCAAAAGTGCAAAAAACTGCAGAAAACTACGGGCTATAATAATTTTTTCAGTTTTGACTTTCCAAAATGCCCAAAATTAGGAAAAGTTGAAAGAAGTTGAGGGGACCTTCAGCTGAAGGGGAACAGTTTACATTGTTATAACTTTGAGATTTTCTCTTTCTCATATAAAAATATAAAAAATACACTTTACATTGTAAAAAATCATTAGAACAATTTAAAATGTATCTCTGTGTTTTAAAAAATTGGGGAGTTTTGCCTCCTAAAACCTCCAAAAGTGCAAAAACTGCAGAAACTATGGGCTTAAAAAATTTTGAGGTTTGACTTCCAAAATGCCCAAATTAGGAAAAGTTGAAAGAAGTTAGGAGGACCATCAGCTGAAGAGGAACAGTTTACACTGTTATAACTTTGAGATTTTCTCTTTTTCAAATAAAAATATAAAAAAATACACTTTACATTGTAAAAAATCATTAGAACGATTTAAAATGTATCCCTGTGTGTTAAAAATTGGGAGTTTGCCTCCTAAAATCTCCAAAAGTGCGAAAAACTGCAGAAAACTATGGGCTTAAAAATTTTGAGTTTTGACTTTCCAAAATGCCAAAATTAGGAAAAGTTGAAAGAAGTTAGGAGGACCTTCAGCTGAAGAGGAACAGTTTACATTGTTATAACTTTGAAATTTTCTCTTTTTCAAATAAAAATATAAAAAATACACTTTACATTGTAAAAAATCATTCGAACAATTAAATTTATTAAAGCGTTTTAAAGAATTAGGGAGTTTTGCCTCTTGAAAACTCTCAAAAGTAAAAAAACTGCAAAGAACCATTCAAATGCTTCTTGGGCTTTAACAAATTGCAGGCTTTTGCTCTTCAGAATGCTCAAAAATCCGAGAAATTGAAAGAAATTGGAAGAATCTTGTGCGGAAGAAGTTCAATTTACATTGTTATAACTTTGGCATTTTTTTAATTAAAAATTAATCACTAAACAAAGGAAAAATATTTTTTGCTTATTTTCTAATTGCGTTATTCAAAATAGACATTGGCGGCTTTTGGTAAAAAAATTCCTGTCAAAATGCATTAAAAAGTCTCTGGCTGCATGTAAAACAACGTTCTGAAGTGGCTTTTTGCTTAAAATAATTTTTTGATCACAATCATTAAGAGTTAAAATGACCCAAAGGGCAAAATCACTTTTTTTCAAATCTCGCAAGCTCTTATACATTGTCCTGCCGGATGCTCTAGCGCGTGGAAAACATATTTTTACTTGTTTTACTGTGTCTCCGCTTGTTTAAATGCAAATATTATTTTCTCTCAGCATTTTTTTAGTGGTCTTTCCTTTTTTCTTGCACCAATTTCTCTAAGTGGATTTTGAACAGTTTTTCCTTAAAAAAGTTCTTGCGCCCATTTACTCATTGATTATCTCCTAGTTTGTTTTAACACGTCTTTTATAACTTCGATATTAGTTTTTTTTTTCACTTTTTGACCAGCTTTTGGCTCAACTATGACTTGTGTATAAACGATTATTTGAAGAGCTTTCAAAAATACACATTGTAGTGGGGAGTTTTTTAAGATGTTTGTTAAAAACAATCAAACTGCGATGTTTAATCAAAATAAAATAATCAAACGTGTTTGCATGCAGAAAAAGAAGCACCACAAGACTACAAGTCATGCTCTTAGAGCGTGGAGAAACTTGAAATAATCGCAACATATCGTCTGATTTTGCAAGCAGGACTGAAAACTGAGAACGAGGATATGAAGAGTATATGGAGATGGAGATGGAGATGGAGATGGAGATGGAGATGGAGATGGAGATGGAGATGGAGATGGAGATGGAGATGGAGATGGAATTGAGGGGGAAGTCAAGCTGGAACCCAACCCCAACCGGCCAGTTGGCCGGAGGCGAAGATTTGAAGTTTCGGGTTTTTTTGAGCAGAAATTTTATCACGATTGGGAAAATAAAGAAATTTGTTTTTGGTTCGTTTATCTCTCAGTCACTTTCCTGCACATATGAAAAAGTCATGCTTGAAGCACATTCTCTCTCAATCATTCATTTCTAGGCTAGCTTAGGGTGAGTGTTATTCTTCGTTCGGTCTACAAACAATGTGCTTGCATTAATTCCATATCTTCTGGACTCTCATCTACACGAATTAACTTCTTTCTTTCAAGTTCATCATTCTTCAGTTCATTGCAAATTACAGTCTCCGGTGGAGCAGATCGTAAAATCCAATGTGTTTTTTAAACCGATAAATTCAGAAGCCGCAACATCACGCCGTCTAATAACTGATTTCTCTGGATTACTTTGTGCATGATCCCCAATTGGTCATCACAATTTTAATCATAATCATCAGTTAATCCTCAAAGCACCAATGTTTCATCCTAATTCCCTTAGATAAAACGCTTCCTTTTTTATTCGCCGCATTACGTTTCACGTGCCCGACAAGTAATAAACTTTTCGGCTTTGAATGATGGATTTACTGGAAGCTTTAGCAATTTCGCTATTACTAGGGCGATTTATGAAGCTTAAGTCTCTCAGAAGTGCCAAGGATGGTGCACATTGACCTTAGTTTCACTTGCACTATGCAAAGGCGTTTTGGCAGCATATTTGCAAAGGGTTTTTACTTCACAACTTACAAGGAAATCGTTTTATTGGGTTTATGGCACCGCGCCATTAATCATCAAACCTACTGTAAAGGCTTAATGATGTGTTTACAATATTTGATCAATCCATCATCGGGAACTGGTGACTGACGTCCGTACATAAATGATGTTTTTAGCAGTGCATTTTTCGGTCCTCATAAATCACCTTATCAAGCTCCTCCGGCGCTTTCAACTTCGACATGTTTTTATTCCTGTTTTTTTCCTGATTATTCCGTTGGATGTAAAAATAAACAATTGCCTGAACCTGCGGGAGAAATTGCGTCAGTGAAAAGTTCGCCGAAACTATTTCAGAGCCAAAGTAATTAGAGCATTTTGTCCACAAACAGTAATTTTCATAATGTTCAGTATTTTTTCGAGCAATTCAATGGAAATTGCGTCAATGCGTCTGGCAAACAGCATCATTATTTGGTTTTGTGTTTTGCGTAGAAAAATACAGGTTTTTATTAATCCAGTTCCAAGCACACCAAATGGAGAAAGGAAATTGAAAAAAACTCGCTACAATTGGCCGAAAATCCTCAAAGAAAAGACGAACATCTAATAAATTGCGCACTTCAATTTTTTTCCGATAATGCACAAAACTATGGGCGACGATGGGGTTTATCATTGAGTTCATGAACTAATTTTCATTTTATGCGATAGCGATGATATTTTTTCTGTCTTTAAAATACATTTAGCTCGATTTGATAAACGCATCTGTAATGTCTGTAAATTCTTTATATTTTTTATTTTAATATATAGACTGTATTTTATCGGGCTCCCAACGCCAAACATCATAAATCAATTATTTGGCACTTAATTAATCCGGGCTTAAATTAACTAAAACACAAAACAATCATAATAAATTGCAAATGTATTATATGCAGCTTTAATTGCTTAAGCAGCCGATTTTCCAAAACATTGATATAGGTATGTCGAGTAGTAGTAAAACATCTTTATTTCTAAAAAGGCTATCGACCTATCGGTCTTTCTGACCTTGTTTAAATACATTTAGTCTTAATCTAAATAAATACAAGAGAAATTCTCTTATTCTAGGTTAATAATCTTATAACCACCTAACTGCCAGAAAGACAGCTTGCCTGTTTATGACATTAACAAGGCTTTTGAAAGTGTCTGGCATAGAGGACGGACACTTACTATACAACTATACAAACTACACTCACCAACATATCTACTACTCACCATAAGAACTTACTAGAAAACAGACAACTACAAGTACAATTGACAAAACACTGTCATTTCTTTTTCCCCCTGAACAAGGGCTCCCTCAAGGATCCCCGCTCTCATCGTTCTTCTCTGCAGATATATACTGCCATGACATATACAATTACAACTTACCAGACAAAAATCAATCGACAGATCGGCATACATATTACAATACGCAGACGACCCGGCACTATTGTACATGACAAACTACTGAGAGAGCACTCAAGACTCCAACACTAACAACAACACAATGACATGGTTTTATAAATGGAGACTACACGAAACGCGTCAAAAACCAACTTCTGCTCACAAACCACAGACTCAGCGCTGACTTCCCCTACATAACTGCAGACGGCCAAACGACACAACCAAAAACGACGTAAAATACCTTGGAATCACATTGACCACAAACTTTAAATTCACTAAACACATACGAAACATCAGGGCAGAAACAATAAGAGACAAACACTTCCGATCACTAACCTACAAAGACAGAGGAATTAGCACAAACACCGCCACCAAATATATAAAGCTATTTGCAGACCCTTACTCAGACTTTGACATATACTCATGACCCAACTGAATAGAAAGGACAAAACGTTTATACACAAACAACAGAACTTGGCACTAAGACTATAACACGAACACGACACACCCCCCAAAACCCACTACACAACCCCCCCACCCAACTACTATATACGAACGCACAAACATGACAACAAATCCCGGAAGACTCATACAGCTACAGACAAAATGGACAACAACCCCTACAACTGCCCATAAACTGAATCCCCTTTGCCTTACAAGACCAACCAGACAATCCCGCTTCCTCGTTTCCCTACATCAACGCTACTCGAACCACTTCAAACGCAAACTGCCTAGTGGACAATAAATAATTTTTTCTTGCCATGGAAATTTTATTTATAATATTGTTAACCTAGAATAAGAGAATTTTCATATTGTTTTTTATTTAGATTCAAGACCTACATGTATTAAAACAAGGGCAAAAGATCGATAGGTCAACAGACTTTTTTAGAAATAAAGATGTCTACTACTACTAATCTTATTAAATAAAGTTCCAATTCTAATAACAAGAAAATTATTATTGTTCAGTAGTCAGTTGCGTTTGTAAGTGTTCGAGCAGCGTTGATGTAGGGAAACGGAAGCGGATTGTCTGGTTGGTCTTGTAGACAAAGGGATTCAGTATGGTCCGTTGTAGGGTTGTTTGTCCATTTTGTCTGTAGATTATGAGTCTTTCCGAATCTTTTGTCATGTTGTGCGTTTTCGTATAGTAGTTGGGTGGAGGGTTGTGTAGTGGGTTTTGGGGGTGTCTTATTCGTGTTATTAGTCTTGTGCAATTTGTTCTGTTTTTGTATATACGTTTTGTCCTTTCTGTTCAGTGGTCATGAGTAAATATGGGCCATAGTCTAGCAAGGTCTACAAATAGCTTTATATTTTTTTTTGGCGGTTTTTGTGCTAGTTCCTCTGTCTTTGTAGGTTATTGATCGAAGTGTTTTGGTTCTCTTATTGTTTCTGCCCTGATGTTTCGTATGGTGTTTAGTGACTTTAAGTGGTGGTCAATTGTGATTCCAAGGTATTTCACGTCCGTTTTTTGGTTGTGTGCGTTTGCCTCGGCAGTTATTGTGTGGGAGTCAGCGTTGATTTTGTGGTTTTAAGCAGAAGTTTGGTTTTTGGACGCGTTTTGGTGTTAGTCTCCATTTATAAAACCATGGTCTTTGTGTTTGTTTGTTAGTGTTTGGAGTATTTGAGTTGCTCTCTTCAGTAGTTTTGTCATGTACAATAAGTGCCGTGTCGTCTGCGTATTGTAATATGTATGGCGATGCCGTCGATTTGATTTTGTCTGGTAAGTTGTAATTGTAATAGGTCAGTGGCAGTATATATTGTAAGAGAAACGGTGAGAGCGGGATCCTTGAAGGAGTCCTTGTTCAGGGAACAGAAAATGACAGTGTTTTTTGTTCAATTCGTACTTGTAGTTGTCTGTTTTCTAGTAAGTTCTTTATGGTGTGTAGTAGATATTTGGTGTGGTGTAGTTTGTATAGTTTGTATAGTAAGCCTCTATGCAGACACTGTCAAAAGCTTTGTTATGTCCATAATAGGCAAGCTGTCTTTCTGCAGTTAGGTGGGTTGTTTGTATATTGTTTAGTCAGAGTGAAGAGTGGGTGAA